>BOPP01000052.1:6836296-6902835 GCA_017312745.1 Gryllus bimaculatus | reverse complement strand
TCATCAGCAGTGGCGCACTGAGTGTGAGAATTCAGTCGGTACGCGTAGTGTGAAAATAGGCAGAATATTTTCATCATCTAATTGCATTCTTCAATCACAATCGAAATAATTTCATAAGTTGTTGATTTTCCCCAAGAACCTGAGTATCTAATACATCATGTACATCACACATGGCCCGTGATTGCATAGTTTGTTGTTGTTTTTTCATTTCCTGCTCATTGAATATTAGTAATATAGATGTTTTAGTATTTTCCTCCGAGTTTTTGGGTATCTAAATAAACCACAGATACCTCTCACATGGCTGGATACTTCCGTTTTAATTTCTGGCATCTTGGAAATTAGTAATATGCAGTACAGTAGTAGGAAATTAGTATCATTCTTACTTCATATTGAATAACTGCGGACATCTAAAACAAAATTAACAAAAATGATATTATGTTTTTATTTTGTAACCAAATTATCTTCAATAATACTGAAAACAAGGTAATCCACAAATACAAAATGTTACATTTGCTTAAAAAAGTATTTATGATAAATATTTACTGGAAAAATATTCTTAAATTTATGGACGGAAAACATAATGTAATAATCAAACACAAATTACAAAATTATACTCTGAGATATTTACATATTTCCTTAGACACGAAACTGAAAATAGTAAGAACACAACAATACAGTAGCAAAGGGATCAGTATTTTCAAATATTCTTATCTTTAAATGATAGAATTTGTTGAGACATAGCCTCAACCTTAAATATTCTAATTTTCAAAAATAACTTAAATTGCAGACATCCAGAAGCTGATAATAAAGTATGCATTTCAAAAACTTTGTTTCGAGAAATACTTCTACGGACTAGATAGTTTCATATCCAAAAGTGTTTGTAAGGATTTGAAAAAGTGAATGAATTTTTGCCATTTGGATCCAATAAGTTTCGAGAGATGTAACCCACAATGATAACCTACGAAGTAATATACTCAGACGTTACTCCATATTAGTATGGAAGCGAAAAAATATAATAATACTAACGTGAAACCAATCTCAAATTACGTAACTGGATCCACGACCAAAACAATGGTCAGAAGCTGATCGCAGGATCGTATTACAAAAACATTTCAACGCGCACAAAGAAAGCACTTGGATTAGATAATATCAATTTGAAGGTGCAACCTCCACTGATTTTGTATGCGTATTCTCTTTGGTTAACGTTTTCTCTACAAATATCATACATTTTTAGATGGACGTTTCGAGAAAAGTAAACAAACGTAAGTTCTTGCTATTCATAATCGTAGTCAGGATCTTTGCAAGCTGGCACAGGATCACAATTAGCTGCCACGCAAGTCACTGGCTGCAAGTAGCAGGTCTTCCCGGGAGGACAGGCGTGCAAGGAGCAAGGATTCAGCTGTGCCGAGCAGCCATCAGCATCTGGAATACAAAGTAACGCGGTATTATACTAGAACTTTAGTAATGGGCTATTGCAAACAAATCAAATCAATGGAGAGAAGCCAAGCAGACCAATGTAAAGAAGACGTTAAATAATTTATAACAACTGTTGCAATTCAAGCAAGTCTCCTAATTAACGCCTTTGCTGGCATTACCCAACATCCTTATTTATTTTAGTATCTTACACTGCAAACTACATGTCCATTTCTTTCAATATTCTCAATTAAATTATTAATATTCTCTTGTTTTCATAGTTTATGACCCACCGTTTCCGTGCGTTTGGGGGTAACGTATGTTAATGTAGGGATTCTTGTGTTTTAGGGGTAACGAATTTTGTTAGTTGCTTGTTCGCCTGCCAAAATGACATATTTTGAGGAGCACCTTTTTTCTACATTTTAGGGAGTTCTTTACGGTTCTCAAGCTACATATAGTGTCGAGTTCTGTCAGCCAGGGGAGCCACTGCACAGTCCGCCGCAGAAACATTTGGAAAAGTACGTATTCGCAACACAAAAGAATTTGAATTAAATTTCTAAATTTCCAGTTAACCATATGATCGAAAATAATGGGGGAAATGGGAAAAATGTGAGGAAAGTGTGGCGTAGTATGTAGGAGAACACACTGGGCGACGTGCAGGGGAATATACTTAACACACAGCGAACGCAAAGCAATAAGGCATTCATATTTGGCCCCATAAAAAACTGACTATAAGGACATATGTTCGCCAAAACTATTAGTAGGAATTTGCAAAAGGGGGTGAAATACATTGAAAAGTGACATAGGTCCGATTTTCACTATTAACTCACTGATAAGTTTGAATACTTTTCGACGTCATCCTACAACTATAATATTAAATATAGAGATTTTCTCTTGGAATGAAATTTGTTCCCCTCAATTAATTCATTTAATTAATGTCATGTTGAATGTTTTGAAAGTAATATTAGTATTCGTTCAATTTTAAGTGAAATATTAAAATATTAAAAACGTTTCTCAAAAACGGTTCCAATTTTTTTGAATACTTTTTTTCGGTTTGTGCTAAATGCAGTGAAAAACATGACAAACTTAATTTTGATGTATATATTTGATTTTCCAACAATTACACAATTGTAATATTTTTTTTAAATATCTCACACGACGTTAATATTTATAATACGCGCGCTTTTACTTCCCCTATGCTAGTGTATCTACACAAAGGTCATTGTATGCAGAAAATTATGTAATCAGAAAGCTGCGGAAAATCGATTTTGAGATTTGAATGGAAATACGGGTTTGGGGGTCCCTTGATTCCAAAAAAGTGGTATTTTTTCAAAACGTTCTTCCCTCTTTCTGTGTGTCCATCCGTGAACATCATTGGCATCAGGGCGCCCTCAACACCACTGCGCCGAGTCGCTCACTAGTTCGTACCAGCAGAGTGAGTTCGAATGGCGCGGTTCGTCAGGCTTCGCAGCCGAGAGTTTCCGAACGCTGGGATGAGTCAGACTGCTTATCGGCATGCGAAATAATACGACCCACCGCGGCCGGTACAGTCAACAAGACCTTGGACGAGCTCTAAATTCGATGCGCCAATATCAGCGATTCTTTTGCCATCTCGTTATATTACCACTGTACCTTAGCTGTTTCGTAAAATATACTGTTTAAATATGCCTAAGTATTAATTCATTATCCAGTTTTTGCTCAAAACGTTTAAAACACAAAATTTTGATTATTTTGTTCGCCGTTTCATCTGTCGATGACCGGACGCCTCACCACAACTAAAGGTCCATGAAAATAGAAAGATAGAAACTAGAAAGAACCACAACTGGTCCGTGGAAATAGAAAGATAGAAACTAGAAATAAGTTTATAGAAAATGTCTCTTCACTTCAGGGATTCGATTGACTGTTTAATGTGTGCCTTAAATATACTTCCAGAAAATCCTGGGGTATTTTTTCTGAAAAATAGCACGATAAATGAGACGCAGAAAAATATATAAGGAATCTAATATTGTTCTGACTGGAGCGTACCCATCTCGATCGCGGTTTTCGACAAGTTTCCAATGCAAAAACAAATGCCGATATTATCGTTTGTTTACTTCTGACCAATAAATCTAAATTATTTAAAAAAGGATCAGTACTGAGTAATAAAATATATCAATAATGATAAATGACCATAGCTGTCTATTATCTCATTATATTAAGCACGAATAATGGAGACATTTTATATTACAGGTCCATAAATGACCTTTCGTCATTGATTTGACTTTGTATTGCACGCACGAACAATTGTAAAGAAACAAAAAAAGAAAAATCTGATTGCTTCCTCAGAAAAAAAATAATTTTGACTTACAAGGAGCACATTTGCTCTCACTGCAACACCCATCGCAGCATTCATTCTTGTGAACACACTGCAAAACGACATAAGGATCAATAATGCAAGATATTACCTTGTTCTTAATGTGCAGCTTCATGTCATCTCATACATACAGGTTGTTGGTTCTTTATGCACTCTTTCGGCGCTGACAGCACCGCCACAAAAAGTGACAGAACAACTAAGGCAAACACTGTCTTCTTCATATCAGCCATCTTTCTGTAATCACACAGACCGAAGGAAACGTAGTTAATAATATTAAGATAAAATCATTTACGTAATTTTAATAAATGTTCTAATTTAATGTTGAGTTTCAATGTTTTCGTACATTAATTTTTCTGATTTTTTATCTGGTGAAATCAGATTGAAATCATTTTTATACAGGTTTTATGAATAATTTTAACTTTACAAAAAAGTCAGTGTTTCGAAACAATTTACCAACGGAATTTGGTCGAGGACCCACAGGCCATGTTATCCCCACTCTTAGTGAGCAAGACTGACGAGCTTGCTAAAAACATTCAGGTCAGCGTTTCAAAGTGTATAACAGGTCATTGCCCCCTGTGAGTTACACTAATCCTGTCCTCTTTTTTTGATTAAGAGATTCTATTAGATCACTTCACGAAGAAGTACTCCAAGCACGTTTTCAACAGCTGTTTCTTCTCAGAAGTTGTCAAAAGAAAGAATAAAGTTTACATCTTCGTTTTAAGAACCGACATTGTGAAAGAAAGATCCACCCGACCGCCAAGGACAACCGCATTCGCACGTGGGAGGAAAATGCACGCGGCTGGATAGGCGAATGAGTCCAATTAACATGCTCTTAGAGAGCAACGCGGTCACCGCGACCTTCGCACGGAAACGACGGCACAAAAAAAAAAACAATAGAAGAAGGAACAAGGAGAATACACAGCGAACAATCGCGAGCGTTCTTTCAAGAGAATATTTATCGCCTCTCCCGAGACGGCTCACTAGCGGTTACAAAACGACAAAGCGGGGGAAATCATGAGCGGCGTGTGTTTGCCAACTCGGTTCGTTTCGCAGGGGTCGATTCACAGGATATACGGACACGCAAGCCCCCTCCTCCCACCCCCGGCGTTTCCGGGTCGGATGCGAAGTCAAGGCCGCGCGGTTTCTACGCACCGTCGCTCTCCGCGTCCATTGAGCGGCCGACAGCGCGGGGGCACAGCTGGAACGCCACAGACACCGACATATTCGCTTCGTCCCCCTTCTCCCACTCGGCAGCCACCCACGCGTCGCCTCGCTCGCACACTGTTCTTTCGTCAAGTTATTCACAACCTACCAGCCAATAAACCGTGTTTACACGCACACAATTACCCCTCCCGATCGTAAACGACGTCTCGACAACCGCCGATCGACGCGCGCAAAAAACAAACACCTGCCTGCCGAGCGGCGTGTGTGCAGGTTGCCTCGCCCGTTGCGATACGCTTGTTCTGCTCCGCGGCCGCCGTGCAACGGGCCCAGGTGTTTCTTTCCGCGGGGCCGAGCGCTGCAACACTCTCTCGCTGCTCGCGTGTGTTTACAAACAACCGGAAGGAGGGCGGCTTCGCGCGGGGAACTTACCTGTGGGCGAGGGAGCCGGTGGGGCGGGGCGGGGCCGGGCGTGCGGCGGAGAGCGCGTCTGCGGGCGTGCTGCCGTGTCACGCGTCCCGGTGCGGAGTGCGAGCGCGCCCGCCGTCGTGCCTCCCCCACGCCCTGCCCCCGCCGACGCCCGCCGCGCCGCGCCGCGCCGGTCCGGCAGGACGCGGAAGGCGGCAGGAGGCAGGTGACGTCACCGCCTTAGCCCCTCTCCCGCCCCGCCGCCCACTTCCAGCTGCCGAGCGGCTTCACCTTACGAAGCTCTTCATCACTCGCGCCCCGCACTCGTCTACTGATTGGGGATGCGTCATCGAAGTCGATGTTGCCATTACAACGTGGATGTTTTAAACATCGATGTATTGAAGCCGATGTTTTTTGAACATCGATGTTTTGGGCTCCATGTTTTCTTTTTACGTTTTCGATGTTTTGTTCGTGGGAGAGTTTCGAGTTTCACAATCCCAATGTTGTGAAAGTTGAAATATGAAATAATAATTGATAATAACACTGTCAACGTATTCGAACCAAACGCACGCAGTTCGTACTATCTTCGTCGATTATACTAATTTCGCCCGAGTTGATCCAGATGTGGTATTTCCGTCGTATTTCCCGGTATTTGAATAGGGAGCGGCATTTTTAACCTTTTCAGTAAAATTTTAATTATAAATTAATATGCACGCCAACTGTCTATTAAATTTTGTTGCGCACGAATTTAATGTTAGAGGTTACAAAACAAACTTTAAAATGTCGATGTCTATAAACATCGATTGTTATTGGTCAATGTATTATTAACATCGATGTTTTAATTTTGAACATCGATGATTGACAATATCGATGTTTTGTGGTCGATGTCGCATCACTTCTACTGATCAGGATTTTAATTGAATTGATTAATTGGTGTTTCCGGGAACAACTTCTGCGATCATTAGTCCCGTAAGAGTGGTTAATGTTTTATCCCTGGAGGTAGCAGTGTTCTTCCCCCGCTGGGTGGTGAGATCTGGCGACAAACTATACGTCGGTTTGTGGGCAATTTCTCCCTGCACGTATCTCTTTTCAGCGGGGCACCGCCCCCACACTAAGCTTCCGACATATGTAGTACTGAAGTGCATGTAAGTGTGTGATTATAAGTAGTGAGAGAGGAAAGAAAGAGGAAGAGCAAGTGAGATCTCGGAAGGGTGAATGTTGTCGGGGGGATTTAATTTTGCTGGGGAACTTTTTAATGCCACACGTGTGACATGGCTACTGTGGATCTTCTAAAATCCGGGCACTTTGGCCGGGATCGATCCCGCGCCCTGGAGGTTCAGAGGCCAATAAGCTAACCCCTATCGATTGCTGCCGATGAAATAAACGCTTGTTTCAAATCATCAAGTCTGTAGTGCTCTGTGAAGGAACTTCAACTGGCAGCAAACATCACAGTCGCATTGCTAAACGATCCGTCGGCTGAAGATTTATCCTAGCAATTGCTGAATATCGGTAATGTTCGTGTTCCTATCGACGAATCGAGCAGATTGATTTCATTTCCTTCCAATTTTTGCAATTTCGTTTCATCAAAATACGAGCTTATCAACAAAGTGTTACCAAACGTCATTTACAACCAGAAAAATAACAAAGGGTTGAGTGAACGAGCAATTTTGGCGGTTAAGAACAAAGATTTGGATGAATCTGAATCAGATCGACGATAATTTGTAATCACTCAAAGCTTTTGACTGTGCAACAAACGAAGACGAAGCCACAAACTATCTAACTGACTTTTTAAAATCATTGGATATGCCAGGCTTATCACCGCACAATTTACAACTCAAGGTTGGCTCGGTAGTCAATCGTGCTTAGAAATCTAAACCAACCAAGCTATGCAATGAAATGAGTTTGGTGATAAGAAAACTGATGATCAATGTGATGGGCGCGACGATACTCAAAGGAAAATTCAAAGGTGAGGAAGTTTTCATTTCGAGGATTCCGAAGATCCCAACTGATTCCCCCTTTGAGTTTACACGAATTCAATTTCCGATTCGTATTGCATTCGCCATGACGATTAACAATTCTCAAGGCCAATCCTTGAGTGTTTGTGGTCTGAATCTACAAAATGCATGTTTTTCTTCTGGTCAATTGTACTTGGCATGTTCACGTGTCGGCAAACCATCCGCTTTATTTGTTCTTGCGCCGGATATCAAAACAAAATAAATCCACCCATGCGAATTATGTTATAAGAAATGGATGTAATTATATTCCCCGGGACTGCTATTTATTTACATTCATTACCTTAGCACCCCGATTACGTTGCCCACATTAGAATTCTGCATTTACAAATAAAATGTAATACTATTTAATACTATATTAAATGATTATATTATTAGGGAAGGGTCACTTGGCTTATCACATTACAAAATATTTGCTCTATGTACATACAAATGATCGAAGGACGGGTCAAGTTCAACAAAAGCGAATATAGTGGATGTGGCATTATGGTAACGTGGCGTTAGTATCTCTCTTTCCAAACACAGTTGTGATCAATTTCGATTTATCGAAGTCTTAGAAGGAAAAGATTTCGCAAAACGGTTTTAGCTCTTCAAACGATACAGGCCACGTAGTTGCCCAGTAGCGTAGTAAAACATATAACTTTGCGGAGCGTTGTGCCAAAACTCCCTACTATGAACACTGAAAACGTAAAATCCCCTACTCTTTTCTCTCAAATATTATTTAACCGGTACATTTCATTAAACATTCGCTATACACTAATGGTTAATAAAATGAAAAGTCATTTTCACCAATTTTCACTATTACGAGACCCTACCGTGCAGAATGATTCCACATGGTTATTTCATCAAAATTCTTTTGTATAGAACAAGAAAAGTGCCCTTCTTTTTGAAGTCTGGATAGTCCTTGTAAAATAGATACATGAATTTCTTCAAATATCATGAACATTTGTTTCAAGGTGGAAAAGGTGACATTATCAGCACGTTTCTTACATAAGTATGAAATGCATGTAAATGAAGATTATTATGTGTGTTACTACCGATATTGTCAATGATGTGGTGAAATGTATGGTAGTGCGTGATTGCCATTCTACAGTAGATATAAAATGAGTTTGGAAACAGCTATGTACGTAACTGAATCAGGGACTTCCCGAGGAATTTACGGAACGCTTCTACGCAAAAACTACTCTCCTTCATACTCCGCATTCCGCATTCCACATTTCGTTCTAAAGGAAATAATGACCTAAGTTTTGGAATCTATTCACCGTTGCTTTCGTCCTTTTTCATTGACACGATCGAGCGCCCAAGGGGTCGTTGACCTGACCTGACCTGGTAGCTCTTTTTGCTCATGGAGCTCACTCATTCACTGTTTCCTCTTTTATTCCCGAGGTCGGAAGTGATACACCACACAAGAATTGTTGAAAGGATTCATACATAATTATTTGTCGCTACAAAAGCAAAATCATGTGGTTACGTCTACTCACGTTTGTTGACATTCATCGTTATATTACGAATAATCAGAAGAACATTATCTATTTTATACGAAATATCATTTAACATACAATATGTGATTGATTTAAGTTTACTACTAATATATAAAAAAGCAAATTTAAATGAAAAAATACTTAATTTCATAAAATAAAAATATTAATGTCACTCAAATTCATGTTTCTGTTGCCAGAAATAATATATTATGATTTATAGTGCATGTTATATTTCTTTTAGTGCTTGTTTCTACATTAATTGTACACATCTATTATAGCCTTGTAAACAGCGAATAGACGGAGTAATATACTCGGTACAGGCAAAGTTATAATGCTGCAAAATATCGATTTTGATATTGCAACGGAAATACGCGTTTTGAGGTCCTGGGATAACAAAAAAGTGTTTTTTCTCCAAAATACTATTTTTTTCTTTATATTTTTTACGGGTAATCCTAAAAGCACCGAATAACATGACCTTAAGTCTAATTTGATATACTGTTTTCATTTTTCCAAATTACACAAATGATTTTTTTTCAATATATCTCACGACGTTAATATTTACATTATGGACGATTTTATACAATATTGCATTTGTGAATAGAAATTTTTCATATGATTTCAATTTAAGTTCTTCAATTCTCGAAAGTTATAGGTGAAAATGAATTTCAAAATGTGCATATTCAGTTCCGCTCAAACGCTCAAGAAATGTAGCATAAGGAAACCTGAAAATTGAAGGGAAAAGCTAGCCGAGGCTAAAGAGATTATAAAAAAAACTAGTACAAGAAAGTCTCTACCATTTTGTATCACCACTAGTTCCATATATTTTGTGCTAAACCATTCGTATATGTTCTGTGGAATAGTTGGGATAAAAAGTTTTTTTAAGCTGTAGACTTGTTCTGCTTTCCTCCTCAAGAAAGATTCGCCCCAAAAAGTTTCTTATAAAATAACAACGGCAAAAAACTTCTTAGAATCTGATCAAAAGGGTACCATTTTTATTAGAAAATATTCTGCCTTCCTTCATCTTTAACTTATCTTCATCTTGAACGAAGGCCTTGTACAATTTTCTGAAGTATGAGCAATTTTTGCGAGAAATAGACAAATTTTAAGTAATCATTTTCTCATAAACGGCGCCAATTGTTTCCTCGTATGTAGCAAAGACCAGTAAAGAAAATGGTGCTGGTCCCATTTTCGAAGATCTCTATGTAATTTCTGTTGAATGTTCTTCTAGAAGAATCGCATTTACCGCACTTCTTTTCCTAGAACCTATCAGGTTGCAACACAATTTTGTCAATGTCATGTCGCGGCCGTTTGAAATTTTCAAAAGAATTTCTTATTGTTGGTCGGTGTTCTTGGGTGAATATAACGGTGTTTTGGATTACCGAATTTACACTGATGTATTAGCTTAAGTTTTCGCGCCTAATGCTCTACAATTGGCAATTAGTGTTACAAGCGCTGGTTGAAATGTGTTAACATAGTCAGAAATTGCGATATATAAATTGACGTAACCGTTACTGAGGCGAGAAAGTACGGGCCTTTGTAGCACCGTAGTTGTTGTTGTTTTGTTTTTTTGTTTTGTTTTTGTTTTTTACATAATTTAGAAACAGCTATTCACTGGAAAAAAAATAAAGAAATTGGTGCTGCACGCTGAATCACGGTTCTCACAAACAATCCGCAGTAAAATTCGACCCAGCTATTTCTGTATCAGTCGCATCCCAGGTGCCGAGTGTCGACCTCGGTTAGGTCCGGTATCACAGTAGAGTCTAAACCTACATGGCGCCCGGAACCATAAAATATTTGCAGTTCGTAGTTGTCTCTCTCGAAACTTCAGTGAGTGGTTCCACGACCCATATATTAAGGTACAGTAGTGACAAAAATTATTATACCAACAATGAAATTAGTTGCATCAACCGACATGTTTGTTTCTACTACTTACCGAGGATATTTGTTTTGTGGTTTTAAATCGTTATGTTTATCCATGCGAGAATTTACAAACTTCTACATCATGTATAAATTTGTGGATCGGCACGACATTACGATTTAAAACCTTATTAATATCTTAATGTTTCATGAACGGGAACTAAGTGTCTAATGCAATATCGAAATGATACTGAAGTGTGGACATAAATAATCAAATAAAGGCGAAAATAAAATCACGATAAACTTATCTTTATTGTTCGATTAATCAAATATTATTAACACTAAGTAATATATGACAAAAATCTACATGACGAACAAATATTTTAGAAATCCCTCTTATTTAATCAGAAGCCAAAAAAATACAGTGAAAAATGATTTAGCTTCAGACAATATTGTACTCTGATTATTCAGAGGCGAGGGAGTGATGAACTGATAGATTAATGAACATTAAAAATTTTCATTAAAATGGTATTTCATTATTTTCTTTTCACCGAAAATATAAATAATTCACAAAAATAACTGCTGCATATTCAACATACAATTAAATTCTTTTCAGAATTAGAAAACTAATGTTCTAACGAAGTAGTGACCTATCATTAGGAGGGGGATTGAACCCCCCCCCTGGCCCTTCCCCCTCTGGATACGGCCCTGGGATCAGATTTCAAAAGCACTCCGTTGTGACTGAAGTCATTGTGTGGGTATATTCGTTGTCCATTTTTATAGTTTCTCGTCGGAAGACATCTAGTAATTCTTCTCATTGGTTAAAAACAAAGCTCAGTTACAGCTGGGGAGCGTAGCACAGGGGGTGCGAAAGCATTTTACTACTTGCGGCACACACTTCTGTCCTTTCGGGCAAGAGTAGCCTACGCATGGATTATTGCAAAGTTGTGGGCCTGTAACAGAAAAGAACATTTTTCATAGTTTAATTATTATTTTTATTATCAATGTCAACATAAACCCTTCATTTGTGGCGCTAAAATGGAAAGAACGCAGGTAGAATCGGAAGCACTGGTACTAGATACCTAAGATCTGAGATTGAAAACACGAAACTGTGATAAAACGATTCCCAAAATTCCCCAGGATGACGGACATCTTACTATTTGTTTAGGGGCAGGTAGAATCTGCAGATATTGTCAACTGAGCTAGTCCTATGCTTGCAAAGCAAAAATACCTGAAAAGTCACATTAGGTAGTGTAGTAACGTCCAATGTTGGAATTCTAATTCCCTCAAAGTTCCAAACGTACGTTCCAAATGGCGAGAACAGCAAATATTTGGACGTAAATTGAACTGCGTGCAATATTGTACGAGCAACAAGTATATGCTGATCATAAGAAGTGGAGGATCTGCGAGCACGGATGTCATGTGGATGATCTAGGCAGAAGGGAAGAATCTACACGCATGTTGATCAAGGCGAGGATCCGCACACAAACGATCAAACGAAGGAATTGCGTGCAACTTGTTCAAATGGAGGCTCTTGGCAACGTTGCTAAATGTTATGTCAAGAATGTAAAGCAATGTTAGATGATATAAAGCTCGGACTCTGGTGGAGAGTCGCAAGAATGTCGCTAATGGAGGATCTCAAGAAAGTCAAAATGAAGTGTAGGATCTCAAGAATGTCTAGCAAGAGGAGAATCTTAAATTTGTCTATCAAGAAGACCTGAAGAATATTTCTTGTTGTTGTTGTTGTTGTATGTGAAAAAAGACCGATGATTTGAAATAAGCAAATCAAAGCAAATATCAATAAACAAATCAAAACTAGTATCATTGAATATATGTGGAAAATAAATCAGAGATCGTAATATTTGTGATAAAAATAATTTAAATGACTGAATTATTCAGTAATTTGGTCATATCTTCGTGAACTTTCTAAGCTATTATTAATGCAATTATTTTTCTTTACATTTCATTGGTAAATTTATTTCATTGTTTATTTAACTTTTCTAATTTTTCACAAATTGGAAGATGCAAGTAAATACAGATTTAACCGTCTTTATCGGCCTATTTCACTTTTTTTGGATAAAAAATATTACAAATTATGTGGAATATAGGGTGTATGTTCATTTTCGGAAAAAAAATCGTGTGAATGGTTTGGGCCAGAGTTGTCAAAATGTCGGCCCGCGGGCAGCATGCGGCTCGCGGTGGTATTTATCGTGGCCCGCGAAAGGTTATTAGGGAAAGCTTCTTTCGTCTATGTCGGGCGAGAACATAGCGCATGCGCCCTGTCGGGGTCAACTACACCTTAATGTGAAAACCGGTTAAGTTTAAATTTAAGAAATTATTTCTAGTAAATTCTGAACTTCAAAATAACTCCAATGTATTTCGTAGCGTTTTGCAGAATACGGCCTTATATCACACATGGTTCCATCCCCCACGTATCAGAGCAGCCGAATAAACTACTGAGAACAACATTAAAGGGTTATGTGCGTGGATCGGAAACTACATTAAAGGTTTTAGTTGTGGTCCTTGAGGGTTTTCAAGTTTAACACCCTTGATTAAGGTGATAAACGGGTCAGAGACGGACAGACTGACAGAATGAATGTTTTGAATGAAACTCCTTTTTCAATATCAGGGGGCCTTAAAACGTTAAAAGAGTCAACATCGATTTTCCTCAGTA
Source organism: Gryllus bimaculatus (assembly GCA_017312745.1). Taxonomy (NCBI): domain Eukaryota; kingdom Metazoa; phylum Arthropoda; class Insecta; order Orthoptera; family Gryllidae; genus Gryllus; species Gryllus bimaculatus. The sequence continues at coordinate 6,889,476 of BOPP01000052.1, read as the reverse complement.
TCACTTTTTTATATTATTTCTTTAATACATTACTCCGTATATACGTACGTATACAAAAAAAGTATACAGAAAATAAACTAAATAATACAGTAAAGAAAGTATAGTACAAAAAAATATTATGAAAGAACGGGAAAGAGGTTAAAATGGCGGTCAAGTGCCGCATATTCTATCGTTTTTGTATGCTATATAGGCTTTTTTTTAATTTAATTTTTTCCTGTTTGGGAGTTTTGCCTTTCAGGAGTTTGCACATTTTAATTTTTAATACATAGCATTTGGACATACACCCTCTCGCTCTTGTATCTTACTACTAAAATTTTCGAAAATTACAAAGTTAGAAATAATGCGATAAATACGAGCTGTTGAAGCACCACAAACCCTGCTACTAGAGGACCGATAAATTGAGTAATTGCAAACAATGTCTTTTAGACGCCGATAGGTAGCATCTGGGGAGAGGGTGGTGGGAAAACGAAAATTACCCCAGACGAAACAGATTAGGAAACCAAGTAGTATGAGAAAGTCTGTGCCATGGTTTACACAGACGTGCTAAGTATGGTGTCATTGCACCACTAGTTGTTTTTTTGAAACTATGAGTAATTTTTGCGTAATTTTGCGGGAAATATAGGCAATGTTTAAAATTTTTAAATTTTCCCCCTCCAAACGGGGTCTACATTTTTTGGTTTAATTTTTCCACTCTATCTGTCAAAACACAGTAAAAACGCTAGTGCTAGTGCTAAATTTTCGACAGAAACACCGTTAGAGCCGGTTCCTGGCTAAGAAAAAATGGATAATCTCGTTCCTGCCCGCAGGAAATTACTTCCTCTAACGTCGTGTAGACAGAATTTGTTTGGTGGGTCCTTTATACCGAAACCTGTCGGTCGGGCCGTCCCTCCATTATAATATTAATAATAATATTCTTGCATCTGTGAACATAATTATCTGGGATGTGAAAATTGATAATTTTATTTCGATAGCCATACTGTTAGTGACATGATGCGGCAATGTTTTTTAGTATTAAAATGTTCCACATTTTTAGAAGGAACTACCTTGAGAAGAAACCACACGTCTTAGAGGAAGTTTAACTTAACAATTTCAGACACCTGAAGAAGGGAAGAAGTACTCCCGGAACGTATGGTAATGAGAAACAATAAAAATAAATGTTTTTGGACGCTTTGTATGAGTTATGATTGAATTGTAAAATGTGAATTGAAGTGTCCGTGAGATGTAGTATTGTAAGACAGTTAGACTGTCTATAAACACCCAGAAGTTGGGATGGAGGAGCTGCCCCGATTTAACTGAGTTCCCGACATTCTTTCTTTTGAAACAAATAAAAATGAATATACCTCCAATACAAACTAACTGCAATAAGTTATTTCGATCTGGACAAACGAACTCTACTTACATAAAAGTGGAATAACCTTTAACCTGTTTTTAAAATAAGTAACCCCTGGACCTTCGACCCCAGGCCACTTTTTCTGGGACCCAAGAAGGGACCACTTTGACAGGCCGGGAAACAAATAAACATCATGCTGGGTGATGATATTGCAATAGACCTTGGTACCGAACGTGGAGTTGAAGTCATTTAGATATGAGTTAACTCTAAATGAACGCACAGACAAAATAAGAACCTGGACGTAACTTGCAGTTGTATTTCCAGCAGTGGCCAAGCAGTAGCTGTCAAAGCATTCCCTTCTTATAGTAATCTATTTGTACATAGTGACGCAAAATAAAAACTAAAAAATTGATAAAATTACTTACTAGGAGCGCACTCGCCCGATGCACAACACGAGGAACAACATTCAGAGTTTGACGAGCACTGAAACGAAAGAACAACTTACAAAATAATATGCAGCGTTAAATGGAGAAACATGCGAAGTCAGCTGCATACTTCCAAATGTAAAGGAATCTAATCTTCCATTGTAAACCTCCCCTTTTTTTCAAACATTAAAATCATTAGAAAGACTAATTATTTTCACTGAATCATAAACAAAAAATTAAATAATGTGCGACGAAACATTTTAAAAACAAAATAACTACGAACAATTTAGTCTCCACATGCTCATTTTTTAAATCATTTTTTTTTAACAATTGCGTTATCAAATGTTGCATTCTTCCAAACATGAACGGTTTCTTTGCGAGGAGAGGAGTAGAGCGAGGAGTCTAAAATCATGTGTGAATTGGGAGCACGAATCCTCAACTTAGGTCACGTTCTTCCATGTTTTCACATGCGTAGTTTCGAGATTATTTCGTCATAAAAACCAACATAATATATCTTTAATAATTATTATTTGTTTATATTATTATTAAACTATTGTTATTTAAAGAAATGACTCAGCAGACAACCAACACGTTAACTCTCACATGAAAAAACAAATAATGAAAGACAATTGCCATTCTTGCTCAAGCAGTTAGAAAGAACCTCTTCCATCTTACACTCCCTCCTTCCCGGTCTGATTTATTTTAAAAAATAAACAATTTAACGTAATCTTACTGGTAAGGTGTTGTTGGTGCACTGTTGGGCCCATACTTCAGTTACCAGAAGCACGCCCAGAAAAGCAAAGAGCACCAAGCATTTGCTGGACGCCATCGCCTAAGCAGCGCTCAAACGAACTGCGGCCGCACCTGGCTGCTAGGCTTACATACGTATACTGTATTACTGTGCGCGACCTCGACGCAATTTCAAGCAGAATGTCCTCGATCGCTGGTTGGCTATATCTACTGAAGCAAAACGACGTCTCTGATAAAAAAATATTCAGATATTTTACACCAGATTATTTGGTAGTAAATCTTACTTTCCAACACACTTACAAAATTATCAACTGTTGTCTTCCTTTAATGTATTAATGTCTGCATGGTTTCTCTTTGCTCGTGACTAGAAAGAATTGCACTTGAAACAGAGCAGAAGTCCTGCAACACGAAATACTATTTGAAGTCACGAATCTCTTTTAATTCAACCCGAGAAGAAATGACACTCCGTTGTGTGCTTCCCCGTCTAGCTCTGTTCCGAGTGCTTCTGCCCAACTTCTGAGAATAACCATTGGCTAAAGATATTTTGCGAGACAAAAAGTAGTGACAGTGCAACAGACTTCTATTAAAACATTTGCACTTACTAAATAGTTAATATGTGACAAAGATTGTAGTAACGGACAAATTATTACAAATAATTATTGTTTTCTGTCGTCCGTCAATGGGTCAGTATTGAAAGTTTTAAGTCTTAACATAGAGGTAAGGTCCAAAAAAGTATTTTGGACAATCACCTTCATTAAATTCTGTTTATTTCACTATGTAAAATGACGTTTCGGAGGAATTTTCGTCTCCTTCTTCAGATATTGTAAAGCATTTATATCAAAGATTAAACATTTCTTAGTAAAATCATTTTTGTATAGCTTATTTACACAAGTTATTATTTAAAAATTACACACATATGAATTGACAATTCAACCTTGCAGAAGAAAAGAAATTCTCGGTGTCATGGTCTGTTAGTGAGGCAGATGTCTTTAGACATTTAATACCCGATCACGAGTAGATAATCATCTACGAAGAATAAAATAATTTCTATCAATAATAAAATATATTAAAACTGATAATGCTGTGTTACTAACATCAATAATTAAAATCCTATTTTAAATATATTTTAAACCGATATTTTCATCAAATATCATTTGTTCTCCATATATAATATTCATTCGTTAATATTACGTACAATTTCGCAAGGATATTGCAAGCTTCCACAAAATTTAAAGTAAAATATGGGCAACATTTAAAAAATTGAAATATGAATCAAAAAACATATTATTTTAACGCAAAATAGCGAGAAGTAATTGGCCATCCGTAAAGAACGTGAAGTAAATTTAGAGTATTTAGTCCCTCACCCCCTGTAGCAAAAACAATTTTTCTTCCCTTTACTTGTGTTGTATATTAAAGTAATTAATGATAAATGAAATAGAAATTAGTTGGTGATGCTGGCTGCACCTAACAGTAAGATCGGAGCAAGTTGTGGGTGAAGGAAGAATGCATGGGCGAGAAAATGTTTGATCACAAGCCGTGCTCACGGCCTTCGTGGATGGCGCATGAGCGAGAGTCTACAGTGCCAATCTCAATGGATTCTAGAATATACTTCATATCAGTTTTGAATATTTTGTTCGTAATCTTACAGATTGAATTGAAAATTGATGAAAAAATATTTCCATTTATTCTTCATTCTTCCTGTAAGAACTGGTTGGAAAGATGCATTAGCGTGCGACTGATTGATCAGTCATTCCGGGCGCGTCAACAGCTAAGATGATTGGTCCCGTAAGTATAGTGCATGTTTTCTCCTTGGGAGGTGGCTGTGATCTTCCTCTGGATGGTGAGATCTGGCGCCTATTGTCGACTAGAGGGGTTTTCCATACAAGAAATCTCCCGCCAGCCGTCACCACCACCACCACCACCACCGTCCCAGCCGGGGCAAGCTCTAGGCCCCAGGCCGGTCTCTTGGCTCGCATGGTGTATGCAAGTGTACATAAATGTGTGTAAGCAAGGGGTGAGGTTGGGACATAGAAGAGGAAGGGAAGATTATGCACGGTCCCTGGCCTGCTTATTACGGTACTACTTCAGCATTCGCCTGATATTAATCGGAAAAACCATTGAAAACTACCCATCAGCCGGCCGGTAGATTTCTCTTTCAGGCAGCGAATAAATTCAATCTAGCAATTAGCTTGTGTCGAAAATCCTGCCACCGTCGGGACTCGTACCTAGGACTGCAGTGAAATCAGCCGATGCCCTGAGCCACCTCTCCACCGGTTTTAGCATGCGAGCAACTATCTAAGACGTGGTACCTGCATACAACTGGATGTTTTTGTTCACAGAACATTCCCCGGTGCGGTACCGCATGAGTTGTCCTCGCTCAGTGTGGGTACATAGTAACTTTCTTTCAAACATGTTATATTTCAACGTGAAGTGAAATCAGCTGATGCCCTGAGCCACCTCTCCATCGGTTTTAGCATGCGAGCAACTACCGAAGACCCAAAACGTGCTATCTGCATACAACTGAATGTTTTCGTTGAACAAGTTTTCTCTGTACATTCCCCGGTGGGGTACAGAATGAGTTGTCCTCGGGCCTGAGTGGGATCCTCCCTGCCCCAGTGGAAGGGAAACGTAGCTCTTCCTGAAATGAGCGTGCCCACCTGTTTGGTACAAAGTATCCAATAACATTCACGATGTTCCGGGCGAATGACTTTTTAAAGAATTTATTTTAAGAAAAGAAAAGCCTTGTATTTAGTTGTAATTGAATATTTCCTCGAGACTGAAAAGTAGCAATCCATACTTCGACCTTCGGGCGAAGGCACTACATTACGATAATAGTTGTTAATGCACCAAGGTCATTAGCACCTGCTAACGCGCGTGATACATACATTATATTATTATTTATCTAATTTTATTTATTCCGACTTAATGTTTCACTAATTAACTCATGTTAACTTCACTAAGTTTGTCTTTTTACATTTCCGTCCCATAATTCCCTTTTATAAATCCCTCTTCTAATTCCCCCCACAAGAGTACATATAGGATCATTCAACAGTTTTCTTATTTTCTTCGTAATCACAATCCTTTCGATCCAGGTAAGTTACTCAGTGTACACAATTCACCGTATCGGAGGCAATAACAAGTTAGTGGTTCAAATATCATGAACATTTGTTTCAAGGTGGAAAAGGTGACATTATCATCACGTTCCATACATAAGTATGTAATGTATGTAAATGAAGATTATTATGTGTGTTACTACCGATATTGTCAATGATGTGGTAAAATATATGGTAGTGCGTGATAGCCATTCTACAGAAGATATAAAATGGGTTTGGAAACGGCTACGTACGTAACTGAATCAGGGACTTCCCGAGGAATTTACGGAACGCTTCTACGCAAAAATTACTCTCCTTCATATTCCGCATTCCGCATTCCGCATTCCGCATTCCCCATTCCGCATTCCCCATTCCGCATTCCCCATTCCCCATTCCACATTCCACATTCCACATTCCACATTCCACATTCCACATTTCGTTTAAAGCGGGGATAATGACCTAAGGTTCAGAATCTATTCATCGTTGCTTTCGTCCTTTTTCACGATCGAGGGTCGTTGACCTGACCTGACCTGGTAGCTCTTTTTGCTCATGAACCTGACTCATTCACTTTTTTTTCTCTTTATTTTTTTTTTTGTGGCATCAACGTCTAAGGTTATTAGCTACTACATTTTTATTACAGGTGTTAACAGACAATTATGGCTTCATCCGTCGTTAAATTAACGTAAGTATTCGAATATGTCGGTCACAACATAATACAGTACCACATATTATTTATCTTACATACCATCATCATACAGTATAATCAGGACATGGTCATAACATTTCTTTTCGAGGGTTACACACCATTACATTAACATAATCATCACATATAGATTATAAAAAACTATTATATATCTTACATACTCGTAACATAATCATACAATATAATCTGGGTGGTATCATAACACATCAGGTCTAGAGATAGGAGCGGGCTTACCATAACATTATATTTCAAGTATGGCATATGGGTTTTTGCAAACTTTGACAATCTGGTTTTGAAAGGGGACAGAGTACATGATTTTCTCTATTTCATTTGGATTAAAATGCATAGTTCTAATGTGTTCATATTTACGACAGGACGTAATAATATGTTCGACGTTCTTACTTAACACATATCACATAGTGGTGGTGAGGTATTCTCCAGCAAGTACCTGTGTGTAATTTAAGAATGACCAGTTCTAATTCGTGCAATTAAAACTTGTTCGCGTCTAGTCACCTTGGGGTCCGAGTTCAGTGATAGGAATTAATCGATTGATTGTGGGTATTAGTAGATTTATGATATCGCCATATCGGTTCCCATTGCTGGATCATCTTCCTATGTATGAATCTTATGACATCTTGCTTGGAATATACAGGGTTAGGTCTTACTTTGTTTCCTTGGAGATCAATTACTATCTTTGTATTAGCTTCATTATTATGTATTGAATGTTTTGATTTTCTTTATAAGTTTGATTCTTGTATACAAATTATATCGGGGCTATGTAGTTTGCAAAAATATTGTATGTTTTCTAGCCTGCTGTAAAGGCCATTTAAATTCCATTGCAGAACTATCATAACTTCTTCTTTGTATTATATTCTACTTTCATATGTGTCCGCATGATTTAAATTCCATGGAATGATCTGAAAAAATACATACATTATTTAGGTACTGTCTAAACTGAATTCTGAGTCTGAGGTCTCTCTGCTGGGAATATTTTTTCTAACTTTTTAATAACTCTTGTAAACCTGCCCTTTATAGATCTTTCATTCAATAGTTTATGTGTTTCTTTCAGCATACCAATTATTGCATTAAAATCAGTAGAATAATCTTGCATTATACGAATGGAGTCAGGTGCTCCAAGAGAGTTTCAATGAAGGATTTCAATTGGGTGTATGAGAGAGGAAGTTTGTCTTGGTTAGAGTCAATATAGGTTTTGGTTGGGAACAGATCTTCTTTTGACTTGTTAACTAAATTGTCTTGATAGGTAGGTTCTTCACTTGCAATTTTTACTTTTTTTTATGAGGATTTACAGCCTTTGTCATTACATTTTACATCACTAGTTGACATATTCTCAAGTGTAGAGGATGATTCAGATGGGAGGCTTCTTTTGTTGATAGGAAGGAAGTTTGCATAATCCATAGCAATTGAGCCAGATGGATTATCACCTGAGGCAATCTCTATTAAAATATTATCATTATTGTTATCTGTTGCTCTATTTATAATTGGTGAAAGGCTAATGTTATTAATTGGGCACTTGCTGGCAATATGGCTTTCATTTATGCAATTGAAACAGGTGATATTATCAGTTGTGAAAAATAGTCTGTGTTGTATCATCATATGAAATTAGAAGTGTTTGTGGTAATTTATGTACTTCATCTGGGTGAACAAAAACTTGTCGCCTGAAGCTCATAATAAGAGACATACCTGGCTCAGGTAGACCTGCTCTAATAAATGTAATGTTAGAAGAAATTTGAATATTCGGTTATTGAAGAGCATTCTTTATCACCATGTGGGATAACTGTTAATACATTGGATATTATAGCTCTTACATGTTTGCCTAATAGGTGTCTAACACTCACTTTAATGTCATTAATAGTGAAAGTTTGATGGTTATCTGTAATGTAGTTGGCGATTTTTTGGTACTTAAGAACACAACCCTATTAGTCGTTATGCGCGACACAAATCTGTTATCATTTGGATTGATAAAAGTTGATATTTTACTCACATAATCTTTTACTGCGAATCCTTCGTGGGCTTCTAGAATAATTGCTTGGTCCTGTGACGGGAAAATGTCCATTGTCGCAGCTCCAGCATAAGATTTCAAGTTTAATCCATGTTGTTGTTGTTGCTGTTGTTGGGCGTTCGAGGTTATGTTAGCCTTGTTGCTCAGTGTAACCATATTGAGGCTAGTTGCTACTCTTTCGAGTAGCAGCCACACACAGAAAACACTAGAAGAATGAACTATATCACAGGTTTGTTTATATGTACACCAAATAAGGTATTACAAATACTGTCGAAAGCACACGCGAACGGAGCTTACGATGTTGCTAGTACCGCGATCCGCCGTTGACTGTTACTCACTCCTGTTTCCCTCTTCATTCCCGATGTCGGAAGTGAGCCACCGCACAATAATTGTTGAAAGGATTCATACATAATTATTTGCCGCTACAAAACCAAATTCATGTTGTTACGTCTACTCACATCCGTTGCAAATATTCAGAAGCGCAATATCTATTTCATACGAAATATCATTTAACATAAAAGATGTTCACGGTGATTGATTTAATTTATTACTATTATATTAAAAAGCAAATTTAAATAAAAAATACTTAATTTTATTAAATGAAAATATTTACATCACTCAAGTACATGCTTCTGTTACCAGAAATAATATATTACGATTTATAGCGCACGTTATATTTCTTTTAAAGTTTGTTTCTACATTAATTGTACGCATCTATTATAGAATTGTATACAGCGGATATACTCGGTACAGGCAAAGTTATAATGATGCAAATCATTGATTTTCGGAAATTTCAACGGAAATACACGTTTTGAGGTCCCGGGATAACAAAAAAGTTTTTCTCAAAATGACTATTTGTTTTTTAAATTTTTTGTACGGGTAATCCTAAAAGTACTAAGTAACACGACTTCAACCCTATTTTGATATACTGTTTTCATTTTTCAAAATTTCACAAATGATTTTTAATTATATCTCACGACAATATTTACATTATGGACTTCTTTATAAAATATTGCATTTGTATGTAGAAATTCCTCAAATTATTTCCCTTCAAGTTCTTCTAACCTCGAAAGTTACGGGTGAAAAAGAATTTCAAAATGCGCATTTTCCGTAACGCCCAAACACTCAAGAAAACTAGCAGTAGGGAACCTAAAAATTGAAGGGAAAAGCTAGCCCAGACTAAAGGGATTATAAAAATAACTATTACGAGACAGTCTCTGCAATTTTGTATCACTACTTGTTCCATAAATTTTGTGCCAAGCCATTCGAATATGTTCTGTGGAATAGTTGGAATAAAATGTTTTTAAACCTTTAAAGAAAAGCTGTAGACTTGTTTTGCTTTCATCCTCAAGAAAGAGTCAACCCACAAATTTCTTATAATATAAATATGTATATGTATCTAGTATATTAGCAATATTAGCAATTTTTGCGAGAAATAGACTACTTTAAGTAATCATTTTCTCATAAACGGCGCCAATTGTTTCCTCGTATGTATCAAAGAACAGGAAAGAAAATGGTGCTGGTCCCATTCTCGAAGATCTCTAAGTAATTTCTGTTGAAGAATGTTCTTCTAGAAGAATCGAATTTACCGCACTTCTTTTCCTAGAACCTATCAGGTTGCAACACAATATTGTCAATGTCATGTCGCGGCCGTTTGAAATTTTCAAAAGAATTTCTTATTGTTGGTCGGTGTTCCTGGGTGAATGTATCGGTGTTTTGGATTACCGAATTTACACTGATGTATTAGCTTAAGTTTTCGCGCCTAATGCTCTACAATTGGCAATTAGTGTTACAAGCGCTGGCTGAAATGTGTTAACAGAGTCAGAAATTGCGATATATAAATTGACGTTACTGAGGCGAAAAAGTACGGGTCTTTGTAGCACCGTAGTTTATTTGTTTTTTCTTTTCTGTTTTCATTTTTTTTCTCACAATTCAGAAACGGCTATTCATTGAAAAAAATAAAGAAACGGGTGCCGCACACTGAAACACGGTTCTCACAATCAAAATTCGATCCATCCATTTCTGTGTTTGTCGAACCCCAGGTGCCGAGTGTGGACCTCGGTTAGGTCCGGAACCACAGTAGAGTCTAAACCTACATGGCGCCCGGAACCATAAAATATTTGCAATTCGTTACTCTCTCGGAACTTCAGTGAGAGGTTCTACGACCCACATATTAATGTACAGTTATGACAAAAATGATTATACCAACATTGAAATTAATTGCATCAACCCACATGTTTGTTTCTACTACTTACCGAGGATATTTGTTTTGTGGTTTTAAATCGTGATGTTTATGCACGCGATAATTTACAAAATTCTACAGCATGTATTAATTCGAGGATCGAGAATATATTACGGTTTAAAATCTTATTAATACCTGAATATTCCATGGACGTGAACTAAATGTCTAATGCAATCTCGTAATAATACTGAATTGTTGACATAAATAATCAAATAAAGGCGAAAATAAAATACGACATTTACAATCAGACATTAGAAAATGTTAACATAGTAATATTATCATTTTGAGACCTCTTTCCAGAGGGAGGACAAATCACATGCTTAATCTACACATTGAATATTGTCTCGAGACTGAAAAGAAAGAATAAATAATTTGAACTTCGGGATAGTAAAGGTACCTCATCACGATAAAATTATCTTTATTGTCGTATAAATCAAATATTATTAACACCAAATAATGCAACACATCTACATGACGAACATGATTTTAGGAATTCCTTCTTGTAACCCCCACATTAAATCAGAAGCCAAGAAAATACGGTGAATGTGATGTAACTTCTGACAAGATTGTTATCTTAATTTTCAGAGGTTAGGGAAGTGTGGGACTGATATAGTAATGTACACTAAACATTTTCATTATGGACAATTGTATTTCATTATTTCCTTTTCACAAAAAATAACTATTGTACATTCAACATACAATTAAATGATTTTCAGAATTAGAAATCACTAATCTTTTACCGAAGTAGTGACCTATTGTTAGGAGAGGGATTGAAACCCCCCTGGCCCTTCTCCCGCTGGATACGGCCTTGGCATCAGATTTCAAAAGCTCTCTCCATTGAGAGTGAAGTCAGTGTGTAGGTGTATTCGTTGTCCATTTTCATAGCTTCTCGTCGGAAGACATCTATTAATTCTTGTCATTGGTTAAAAACGAAGTTCATTTACAGCTGGGGAGCGTAGCACAGGGAGCGCGAAAGCATTGCACAACTTGGGGCACACACTTCTGTCCCTTCGGGCAAGAGTAGCCTATGCATGGACTAGTGCAAAGTCCTGGGCCTGTAACAGAAAAGATATTTTCATAATGTAATTATTATTTGTATGATCAATGTCAACATAAACCCTTCATTTGTTGCGCTAAAAGGGAAAGAATTCAGGTAGAATCGGAAGCATTGGTAACAGTTGCCTAAGTTCAGAGACTGAAAACACGACACTGTGATAAAGAGGTTCCCAAAATGTACGAGGATGACAAAGATCTTAATATTTAGTTAGAAACATTAAGAATCTATAGATAATATCGACTGAGCTTATCATATGCTTGCAAAGCCAGAATACCTGAAAAGTCACTTTAGGTAGAGTAGTAACGTCCAAAGTCAGAATTTTAACGCCCTCAAAGTCCCAAACCTATGTTCCAAATGGTGAGAATATCAAATATTTTGCGTTTATTGGATTGCGTATAATATTGTACGAGCAACAAATATATGCTGATCATAAGAAGTGGAGGATTTGCACGCAAGGGTCAAATGGAGGATCCGCAGATATAAACAATCGGATCGTGTTATAATAGATTTGTCGGTCTTCACTGAACTCGTCAATAGGAGCTTGCTGGCGCCAGGATCATGAGACCGCACGTTCGGCTGTGAAGTTTCGCAAGCGGTATTGCGTTTATAATTCATCGAAATTTCTCTGAACGTAGTGCTTCCTACCATCTATTATTTGAGAAATAAAATCCCATCGTCCTCTTTCAATGTTGCATTTGCAGCCCTCCCTCCACGGCCGTTTCTTTTTCCGATTCAGAAATCTCAACATTATCACCGTGGAGATTTGAACTTCACTAAGACTCAGAAACATATATTAATGGTCAGTATAAAAGATTTTTACGTTGATCCATCAGTTTTAAAATTTTTCCCCATTGATTGAAATTTTTAATAATCGATCATTGAAATGAACGATATAAAGAAATTGGCAGTACATGGAAGATACTAAGGACATTTTCAAACTCAACAAAATAAGCAGAAATGTTAGTCTTTCCTGTAAATCAACTTCTCTATGTACATACGCAATTATAATAAATCCTAAATAACTATAAAAAACAGAACATTAATATGTACGTGAATTATGTACACCTATGATCGAATCGCACGCCCATCGACAGCAACGCACATATGGAGTCGTGTGTGCAAAATACGATGAACTGCCTGCAGTGTTTTTGCGGCGCTATGAATGGATGCTTTAGAATTTCTTCCAGTAGAAAAAAGATACAATTCTGATGAATCAACGAAAAAAAAATCTTTCATTCCCATCATTAATATTGATGTTTGTTCCTGTGTCTGTCGTGACAAGATCACGGATTGCTGTAGTTTCGTCTATCCCTAATTGTCACCCCGCTTGGTCTCCTTCTCATAACAATCTCGCCGCTGAGAAAGCCGCCTTCGCCAAAGGTAACAGGTGCAAGGGTTGATACAGGAAATATTCTTCGTTTAATTTAAAAGTCACATGACAGGAAGTACAATTTTATCATCGAATTATTATCAAAATATTAACGTATAATACAACCTTGTATTCCTCTTTTTATGACCCATCCATTCCTAGTGAGAAAATATAGTTTAATTTTAAAAAAGCACCAAAGATAAACATAAAAGATACGATTCTCGAAAACAAAACAATATACGGTTTATTACTTTCCCCCATGATTCCTTATTAATGAAAGAAAACTGCATTTTAGACCATTTAGAACCGTTTAGACGGGGGAGGGGGGGGAGGTTCAGAGGGTGCGACAACGTGGACAGTAAATTACTTCTAACACGTTATATCGACAGAGTCAATGTTTTGCGGGTTCTTGATGCCCAAAAATCGATTGACAGTAAATAGTCTATCCGTCTGCGAGTAGTCAAAGCCAGCGGACTAAACCGTTCAGGTTATTTTCCAAAATTGATACTCCTCGATCAACTTCAAGAAACTCAAGATCCTCTGAGTTTGAAACGCATATTTTGATTTTTGGTTATACTTTAAAAAAAGTTTCGGCAATATTTTCAAAATTTCAAGTATGGCTCTAAAGTTTTTGATGAAACATTGACCTTGGATAGTTGAAGAGTGCATATCTTATTTTTGTTGAAACTCTTGATTTTCCAAAAACGGCAAAAGTTGCGTTTAATGAAATGTTTTCTTCCAAGACATCTTGATGCAAGATTATGTACAATTTTGGGAAACAGAGTAATTTTTGCGAAGTTTCGCGAGATATACAGGCATTTTTTTAATTTTTTTAATTTTTAAATTTTTCCCCCTCAAAACGGGGTCTACATTTTTTGGTTTAATTTTTTCACTCGTATCTGTCAAAATACCGTAAAAAAGGTGGTGCTAGTGCTAAATTTTTGACAAAAAAAACCTTATTGTCGGTCCATAACTAAGACACAATGGATAATCTCGTTCCTACCCGCAGGAAATTACTTCCTGTAACACGTTGTGTAAACAGAATTTATGTACGGATGGGCTTTCATACCGAAATCTGTCTATCGCACCGTCCGTCCATTTGTGAATAATAATATCCGTCAATCCGTGAACATAATTGTCCGAGATGTGAAAATTGATAATTTTATATCGATAGCCAAAGCTGTTAGTGACATGATGTGACAAGTTATATTTTTGAGTACTAAAATTTTCCAAACTTTTGAAGGAACTGCCTAGAGAAGAAATCATAGGTCTTAAAGGAAATTTAACTTAACAATTTCAGACACCTGAAGAACAGAAGAAATATTCACGAAAAGTATGTTAATGTGAAGCAATAAAAATAAGTGTTTTTCTGAACGTTTGTTTATAAGTTACGATTGAATTGTAACATGTCCGTGTGATGCAGTATTGTAAGACACAGTTAGACTGTCTATAAACACCCAGAAGTTTGAAGGAGGGGAGCTTCGAGTACAACAACTTACCCCCTGCACCAATTTAACTGAGTCCCCGATTTTCTTTCTTTTATAACAAATAAAAATGAATACACCTTTAATGCAAACTAACTGCAATACGTTATTTCGATCTGCCGAAATGAACCCTACTTAAATAATGGTGGCTTTTTAAAATAAGTGACCCTGGATCTTTGACCCCAGGCCTCTTTCTTTGGGCTCCAGGATCGGACCAGATTGACAGGTCAGGAAACAAATGAACGTCATGACGGGCGATTACATTGCAAGAGATAGTCCTTGGTACCGAACGTGGTAATGAAGTCATTTAGAAATGAGTTAACTCTAAACGAATTCACAGACAAAATAAGTGCATGTTAAAAAGTAACTTGCTTATATATATATATATATATATATATATATATATATATATATATATATTACAGCAGTGGTCAAGCAGTAGCTATCAAAGCAGACCCTTCTTATAGTTATCTATTTGTACCTAGTGGCGTAAAATAAAAATTACAAAATTGATAAAATTACTTACTAGGAGCGCACTCGCTCGATGCACAACACGAGGAACAACATTCAGAGTTTGACGAGCACTGAAACGAAAAGACAACTTTTACCAAATAATATGCAGCGTTAAACATGCGAAGTCAGCTTTCTGATGATGCATACTTGTAAATGTAAAGATATCTGATCTTCCATTGTAAACTTCCATTTTTTTCGAACTTGAAAATCATTAGATAAACTAATTCTTTTCTTTTAATGACAAACAAACAAAAGTTATCTGCTACTAAACATTGAAAAAACAAAACAACAACTAACAATTTAATATCTACATGCTAATTCTCTTAATTAATTTTTGTTCATCTATTTCATTATCATATGATGTATTCTTCCAAACATGAACTGTTTCTTTAAGAGGAGAGGGGTGGAGCGAGGCGTATAAAACCAGATGTGAAGTGGGAGCAGGAACCCTCAACTTAGGTCGTTCTTTTCACATGAGCAATTTTGAGATTATTCCGTGACAAATTTACATTATACATATAATTATTATTTATTTATATTATTACTAAACAATTGTTATTTAGGGAAATGACATATGTAAGTAATATGAATTAGGGACACAACCACCAAGTTAACTCTCACATGAAAAAACAAATAATGAAAGACAATTGCCGTTCTTGCTCAAGCAGTTAGAAAGTTACCTCTTCCGTCTTACACCCTAACCTTCTCCGTATGATTTATTTAAAAAATAAACAATTTAACGTAATCTTACTGGTAAGGTGTTGTTTTTGCACTGTTGGGTCCGTACTTCAGTTACCAGAAGCACGCCCAGAAAAGCAAAGATCACCAAGCATTTGCTGGACGCCATCGCCTAAGCAGCGCTCAAACGAACTGCGGCCGCATCTGGCTGCTATACGTTTATATTACTGTGCGCGACCTCGACGCCATTTCCTGCAGAATGTCCTCGAACGCTGGTTGGCTATACCCACTGAAGCAAAACGACGTCTCTGATAAAACATATTCAGACATTTTACACCAGATTAATTGGTAGTAAATCCTCCGTTAATCTACTCACTTTCAAAATAATAAACTAGTGCCTCCCGTTAATATATAAATGCATGGCTTTTCTTTGTTCGTGCCTAGAAAGAATTGCATTTGAAATAGAGCAGAAGTCCTGCACCACGAAATACCATTCGAAGTCACGTATCTCTTTTAATTCAACCCGGGGAGAAATGACACTCCGTTGTGTGCTTCCCCGTCTAGCTCTGTTCCGAGTGCTTCCCCTGCCCATCTTCTGAGAATAACCATTGGCTAAAGATGTTTCGCGAGACAAAGAGTAGTGACAGAGCAACAGATATTCTATTAAAACATTTGTGCTTACTAAATAGTTAACATGTGACAAAGATTGTAGTAACAAACGAATTATTACAAATAATTGTTTTTTATGTGTTTAACGAAAAATTTAGTTCTTAAGGTAAGGTCCAAAAAACGTATTTTAGACAATCACCATTAACTTGATTTTATTTCATTATGTAACATGACGTTTTGAAGGAATTTCCGTCTCCTTCTTCAGATATTGTAAAGTACGCATATCAAAGATTAAACATTTCATACTAAAAGCATTTTTGCATAGGTTATTTACACAAGTTATTTTTTTTAAATAACATATACATACAATTTACAACTCAGCTTTGAAGAAGAAATGAAATTATCGGTGTCATGGTCTGCTAGTGAGGCATATAGATGTCCTTAGACATTTAATACTCGATCACAAGTTCATCTATGGAGAATAAAATAATTTCTATCAATATTAAAGTATATTAAAATTGAAATATATTAAAATGCTAGGTTATTAACATCAATCATTAATATTCCTACTTTAAGCATATTTTAAATTGATTTTTTTCATCAAATAACATTGTTCTCCATTACTACTTATTCAGTTAATATAACGTACATTCTCTTAAAGATATTAGAAGCTTTCGCGAAATTTAGATTGAAATTTGGGCAATATTTTAAAAAAAATGAAACTTGAATCCAAAAAACACATTATTTTAACCCAAAATAGCTAGACGTACAGGACCATCCGTAAATTATGTAAAGCAAATTTGGAGTATTTTAAATAGCCCCTCTCCCCCCTGTGACGCATCCCAAAAGCGCGATTGAACCATCTCATAATAATTTCGCAACACTTGCGACACCCCCCTTTTCAATGCAAGAAATAAAAATAAATTGTAGCACAATAAAAACAATTTTTCTTCCCTTTACTTGTGTTTACTTGCTGGCTGCACCTAACAGTAAGTTCGGGGCAAGTTGTGAATGAAGGAAGAATGTATGGGTGAGAAAATGTTTGATCACAAGCCGTGCTCACGGCCTTCGTGGATGACGCATGAATGAGAGTCTACAGCACCAATCTCAATGGATTCTAGAATATACTTCAAATCAGTTTTGAATATTTTCTTCGTAATCTTACAGATTCAATTCAAAACTGATGAAAAAATATTTCCATTTATTCTTCATTCTTCCTGTAAGAACTGGTTGGAAAGATGCGTTCGCGTGCGACTGATTGATTAGTCATTCCGGGCGCGTCAACAGCTAAGATCATTGGTCCCGTAAGTATAGTACATGTTTTCTCCTTGGGAGGTGGCTGTGATCTCCCGCTAGGTGGTGAGATCTGGCGCCGACCTATTGTCGACTAGCGGGGTTTTTCACACCAGAAATCTCCCACCCGCGGGACACCTCCCCAGCCGGGGCAGGCTCTAAGCTTCCAGCCGATCACCCGGCATGTGTGGTAGAGTAGTGCAGGTAAGTGTGCGTAAATGTGTGTATGCAAGGAGTGAGGGTGGGGCATAGAAGAAGAAGAAGGGAAGATCGCACGCGGTCCCTAGCCAGTTTATTATAGTACTACTTCAGCCTTCGCCTGATATTAATCGGAAAAAACATTAAATAGGAAAACTACCCATCAGCCGGCCGATAGATTTCTCCTTCAGACAGCGAATAAATTCAATCTAGCAACTAGCTTGTGTCGAAAATCCTGTCCCCGTCGGGACTCGTACCTAGGACTGCAGTGAAATCAGCCGATGCCCTGAGCCACCTCTCCACCGGTTTTAGCATGCGAGCAACTACCTAAGACTTAAGACGTGCTACTTGCATACAACTGAATGTTTTCGTTCACAGAACATTCCCCGGTGCGGTACAGCATGAATTGTCCTCGCTCAGTGTGGGTACATAGTAACTTTCTTTCAAACATATTATAATTCAACGTATGTACATACATACGTATCCAAAAAAGTAAAACCCAAAACAGAAAAGCATAAAGAAAGAAAGAGGAAAATAGCGAAAAGGCGGGCAAGTGATAAGTAGATATATTCCACGACGGTAGTTCATCTGTAAAATGAAACATGAATCCTGATGGTGAAATGGATGGCTATTTAAAACAAGTTACCCCCCGGATCTGCGACCCCATGTCAGGTTTTTTTCTGAGCGCCCCTGTTGGAAGAGGAAGGAGAAGAAAGGGAAAAATAATAATTTTATTAAATTTATGTAATAATTAATTATTGAGAAAAAATTGTGGAAAATGACTAAAGTACCCTGAATGTAATGACTAGAGCTCAGTAGCTCCTCTTTTCTTACAACTTTCTTCTCAGTTGTGGAGTGTATGAGTCAGCCGCCCGGGGCGGATGAAAATTTCACCGTCCCCCCCCCCCCCAAATTTAGGTATTTCAATTTACGAGAATAAAATGTACAGAAATCGTCAAGAACTTTTTGGCAAGAATCAGTATTGTAAATTGCAGACCTACAGGTTACAAATAAAAAGTCATGTATATCAGTTTTACAATATAATAATCACATTTATTAGGGTTGGATTCGTAAACGAAAGTATCGTAGAGCGTTTCAAAATAATAACTAATGAATTAAATACATCCTACTTTATTGAAATTTACTTGTTAATATTTTTAATGTAATAAATTAAAGCTTGAACAACGTAGCAGATAGCCAAACATACAATTACATAAATAAAAACGTTAATAAAATATTTAATACTCACATAGACGAATGTATATGTTCACAAACAACACAATTTTTCAACAAATTTCAATAATTTACTCTCGTACTTGTGTACACTTAATTGCGTATGAGCTCTAAAATCACAGTTTGGAAGGCGCATATATAATATATATATAGATATATATATATATATAGTATATTATATATAATATATATTATATATTAATAATAATTATAATATATACGATTAAGTTAATGTGAATTGGGCGATCCATCAATGAAACTGTTTTTGAATTGTCAAAGCATCGCTCATGGTCTTCTTTTATCCGTATTGTAATCTAATTCGTGTTATCATACAATATTGAACACTATTCTTTATAAGTTAGAGGTCATTCTCGCTTAATGTTAGCCATAAATAATCCAAGCACAATATAATATGCTAGGGATCCCCACAAGTCAGTACAGTCTGAGTTGCCAGTTGCTACAATGAGCAAGATATCATTATGAAACATTCGTTTAAAGATGTCACAGAATACATACGAGTACTAATGCAAGATTCCGTATTCATTTCAATCGGTCCGAATCACAAGTGCGACAATAATATGAAATGCTTCAAAATACACGATATTATTGTTACTTATACTGAAATTTTGCCGTACGGGGCAGGCCGTCCCTACCGCCCTCACTATGCTAAGCCACTGCCTTACCTTGCCTCAAGCATCACTGAAAGGAACTAGCACCTTCACTCGCACCTGCTTCCCCTTCCTTTTCTTTCCTCATTGCATTGTACGTGTGTCCTTTGAATAACATGCTTATTTCAATTATTCTTGCCTTGTCTATCTATCAAATTTCACCATCACAAGGAAAGAATTTCTGCATCTGAAAAACTGCAAACAATTTTGCCAAAAATGGGAACAAAAAAGAGAAAAGTACTCATTCAAATGTAATTCTGCTTTCCTATACTCTTCATTGAAAATATTGAATATATTCTAAACTTTTCTTATAATTAAAAACAGTAATTGTGCAAATAAATAATCTTTAAATCATTAATTGATTAATATGAGAGAACTTTCTTCAATAATATGAGACTAAATAGCACTCAAACACAACTTCTCATTGCTATTAATGTGTTTACAACAGTTTCATAATACGCAATATGAGTCAACTTCACATTGTAGTGCCAAGAGCTGTAACAGCATTAACAAACTTCACACATCACACGTATGGCTGAGTCTTCTCTTTTAGCAATTAATGAACAGTGTATATGTTGGCTGCAGAAATTATAGTCAACATGGAAAACATCAAGAAGTTCTTACAGATTCTTCTATTTCTTGGGTTTTTCATCTATTTACTTCAAGCTCCTACATGTTCGGCTCAAACTTGCCAATTACCTGGTAATATGGTAAGGTGTCTATAGTGAATTTCTTGGGCACCAAGTTCATGTTTCTTGAACTTGTATTTGAGAAAAAGATCACTAATCCACCTTTAAAGTTAACTTCTTTTGGGGTCCTCATGCAGAAGGTAAAGAAAGGAAATACTAGAGTAAGGAACCCTGAGGAGATACTTTACAAATTAGGATTACAAATATAATTGGACCCCATCTGTTTATGGACTATAATAATAAAAATAAAAAAAGAAGTTGTGGATTCTTTATTGCATGTAACATTATTGTCATACATGCAATAAAATAGCCTTCATTGAGCAATATAGTGCACATTATCCTCCCACTTCACTAATATGTTGCAGCAATAGTATCAAAAATACAACTGATTTAATTTATTTACAATTTATCCTTTAAATTTTAATGAAATAAGTGATCTGTTCCTTGTATTAGTGTTCTCAGTTTTCACAATGCACATCCAGTTATTTCGTTCAATTTTAATTTTCATAGTGCATTATATCTTTTGCAGAAGACACACTTTACAGAAGATTATCAATTGGTAATAAATTCTATTCCTTCTATGTTACATTTAAGCAAAGATTTCTGAAAGGCAAAAGATAAAATAATATTAATTTAAACACAATGTTTTGACTGTGATGTAGCCTACAAATACATTTAATTTAGAAAACTAAATACCATAGTCCATCTAGTTAAATCATACATTTTCATTTGTTGCAAACAAAATTGTGTCACTTGTTTTAGTGTGCTTTTCACTCGGACTGCTGTGGTGGTTGCTGTATTAATAGCAAGTGTATTGACAGTAAGTTTAAATGATATATTGAATAAACCATGTCATTCTCTTTTAGTTGGTCACTATTATAGTGAAACGAGTTTGAAAGATCTTGTGACTTATTTTAGCTGAAGCTGACTGCTCAGAAGATATTGATCTTTGCACTGTTCATTATTGTCCAGCGGGAATGATGTGTCAAGTTTACCGACCAGAATGCACAGGTTGCAGCCCCTACCCAATATGCTCAGAGAATCCATAAAAGTATGTAATACCCAGTATTTATTTTAGGCATACTAATTTACAATTAATTAATTAATTAAAAGAGCAGAGTATTCAACAGTTGACAAATAATTATATTAGGACAACAAAAATGAATTAAAACCATCAAGTTGTTTCATCATATTCTCTTCAATGGTATATTACATGTAAGCAAATATCAACAAAAATTATTTAAATTAAACAACAGCACTATTCACATTCACTAAAAGTAGGCAAAATTTTGCATATTAAAGGTCTGTGAAACTGAAGGTCATAAACTTAATAGAATTTGACAATAGTATATACTTCACTTCCAATATGAGTCTAACATATTTAATAATTTTTTTTCAGGATATATAATGACTCAGTAATAATTAATATTAAATTTACTTCATATTTTGCCTATCAAGCAAGGAGAAGAATTTACATAAATTTTTATATTTATAGTCACATGAAAACACGGTGCACACAAATTGCACCAGTGGTACGTGAAATTTACGCAGTGAATACAACTCCATATATTTCACTTTTAGCACCTCAAAATATAGCAAGGATTTCATTTTATAAAATAATTAACAAATTGTACAGTTCTTATCCTTGAGATTTTAGGTAATTTTCATTGACTAATATCAAGCAAAATATACACACTTTTCTAAGAAAAACTAACAAAATCCAACTAATACATTGAAATCTTTTCATTTACCATTTATACTTATCAATGTAGGCTTTGCTGGCTCATTTGTCATATTATAAAACACAAAAATAAGAAATTTTTCTAGAATTAAATATATTTCTAATGGAATGCTACATTGTTCAACACAATGTTGCAGTTTTTCCAAAGTTTACAAGGTTGGATTGCAGTTGTAATTAATAATGAACACAAATGGCACTGATATCTAAATTTATGTATTTCTATTCTTAAATAATATAAGACAAATAAATAATTTAATTGAATTCGAAATTGTAACTTATGTTGCAAATAATGCATTTTATGTACTTATAAAAGTAAGATTTCATCATCCCTTAAAACAAATATTATATTTTCAAATGCAGGGTTAAGAACGCCTGATAATTGATAAGTATTCAATCACAAGGTTAATTAATGAAATAATTGCACAAATGTTAGAAGTATAAATTCTAAATAATAATCCTCTCACAGCCCAATTAATTAACATCTATTTTAAACTAAAGAAATTACGAGTTTGATTTCCACATCACCAACTTCTTTCAGATGATTTTCAAAATACAATGAATCTGATTTTACTCTCCATTATCACAGTAGTTACAAACATTGACTACTGATGCACCTCTTGTCAACCAAAAAGAATGATTAGTATATTATGGTTAACACTGTCAAATGTTCTTTTTACACGTTTGTTCACAGTCATAGTTATGACCTATTCCTATACTTACACGACACACTTGCCTTAAATGATTCTATTCTATTATTTAACTTCCAGGCACCATAAAACTATGTACAAACACAGTTTATACAGTTTATTAAAAAAAAATGCTTTAGTCAGAAGCCAATAATCTATCATAAAGTTAACTGGAAATGTTCCAAATGAACATCTTGTGAAATTGTACAAATACATAAAAATGTTAGAAATATCTGCAATCTTCTATATTAACAATGCAATGATACATTCAGTGCATTAATTAACTAGTTCAATGTATCAAAATCACCTAAAAATGACCATAAGTCACATCTGTTAAGACAAGGGAAATATCTGAAAATCACTTCAAGATTGTTCAATGAATTTGAATAAGACTTTCCAGTCTTTGAGTTTCTTTAGTGATGCTTCTTGTGCTTGACTTCTAGATACGTGTTTGCAATAAACATGGGAAGATATTTATCAAAACTGTAAAAACTCTTAGAAGTACTGTTTTGTCTTGAAGTTATAAATATCACAAAATATATGAAACTGTTTACAAAGTACATACATGTCATGTATTCATATTGAAGACTGACCATGTCAAATAATATGTGCACCACAATAGACTACTTTACAAAGAAAAATTTTTCTCATTCAAAGATAGTTTTGAAATAAATTAAGTTAGACCTAGAAGTCTTATAAAATAATTAATGAGCACTGAGCCCCAGTGAAAAGAGAGAGATTGTTCAATATCAAATAATATATCTAAAATGAAAATTAAATCAAATTAAAAACAAAAGTAGTTTCTTAAATGTTATCGCAGAGTAGATTTGTTTAATGTTAGTTAAACACATATACCCTCTTTTCCCTCCTGCAATAATATTACAATAAAGTTTCATTTACTGCATTAAAAGTATTTTCTTTAAAATAAAATCGTACAAAGGAATGTGTATTTTTAAAATTGTAAAAACTCCATAGAAAAAACAAATATTTTGGGGATAATCTCAAAAGTTCAAGCACAACTGACCGTATTTTGAATGGTTTTCACCCTCATGCTCTCAATAAGACAATACAGAGTTTTTGATATACACTAAAATAATCAACAAGTGATTTGACAATTCTTGTTATAAAAGATACTATAATAGGCACCTCATACAAAATTGAAATGAATTTATCAATATATGCACTTCCTTTTAAATCAATTAATTTTAATTTTGTTAATTGGTAGGTGCTGTTTTTGAAAACTATTTCAAGAGAATCTCTCTGGGGAAAAATATTTTAGTAGACCACCAATGTTCTGAAAAGTCATGAATAAAATTATCAGAAAACAATTACAAATCAAAAGTTTCAAATAATTGCAATATTCATTTTTGAAAAGGATAGAAAATATTTTTTTCACAGACAAAAACCAGTATATTGACCACTCCACAGCAAAATTATTAAATACTACTTTGTAATGAAAGTGCAATTTACATGAGAGCTTAGGCTTCCACGGCCGGAGTCAATAGCTACTTGGTAGACAGGGAGGTGCCGCATCTGCATGAAGGCCCTTTGCATAGCATTTGCATTTCGCAAACAATACATTTCGCCCTGAGGAAGCTCACAAAATGACGGGGGAAATGTTGGCACTTGAGACTAGGATGCAACATCTCCCGGATAGCCAAATAGCTATGTAATTTACTTGTCTGAAGTGATAACGTTTCACAGGGATTGAAGTCTACAAAATCTTGCACAAAAAGCCTCTCTAAAGAAAAAAATAACAGTGGTCAATAGGTCAATACATTGGGTGTTAAGAAATTGTTTCTAGATTGTCCACTATTTAGTTGAGACATCTTACAAAATTTTACCTAGGTCCGCCTTGCTTTCCTTAAGAACATCTCACAAAGATTAAATTCTCCAAAACTCAATTCTAATATTCACAAATACATACTCAATATTCTTCATATAACAATTGAAATTTATTGACATTTCCATTCATTTAATCATCAGAATTGAAAAATTACAAATTAGAAACTGTTGCAACAAATTTACTTGCTTTCCACTAATCTCTATCTTATCAGAATTCTTTAGAAAATTAAATACATAACACGGTTTTTTTAACTTTCAGTGTACTGACTAAATTACTGTACTTATGAATACACAAATACAATTCATGGTAATATTTTTAATATTATAAAATACATAAAAAGTGTACAATTGAATTCTGGAAGATTAAAAACAAAAATTCTTTATTTCTTCATATAACCTTTTCAGAGAAGGTGAAAATTTGAAGAACATTTCCACAATTCAATAAGGAAAACTATGAAGTAAAGATCTAAACATTTCATACATAAAATGATTTAGTCCTTTTGAAAACAAAACAATCTTATTTTACTCCTAAAAAACAGAAAGAATAATATACAAGGGAAATTAATGACTTGTGTTCTTTAAAAAGGATCACACACATTTAAGAGACGAACAATATAAATTACTAAACATTGGAACTCTAAAATTAGGATATCATGATTTAACATGGCCTAAATTGATTGTTTTAGTTGCAGAAAATAAAAATACATTACACACAACTTTAAACAAATCAAACTGTAAAATAAGAATACCAATATAGCCAAACATCATTAATCTATGTTGTTGGTAAAGACGAAATGGGAGTTTTAATATCAGGATAAGTATTCAAATAATCATTTACATCCTTAAATGAACTATTTTAAGAATTATCTCAAAAATGTACTGAATTACACAAAAGATAGCATAAACAAATAAACTTGTACCTATTATGCAATTTACCAAATAATCTGTTTAGCTGCAACACAAATATATTCTCCATACCAGAAACAATAGGAAATATAGAAATGCAATTTGATACATTTTCTTCCAAATTGTATAATTCAATGTGGAGAAAACTTAGATAAGGCATCTTTTACACAATCTAAGAACACAACAATGCAATGATTTTCCACAAAATTCATAACCATGCCCGTACATTTATAGCTCTTTTGCTACTACTTCTCCTTACCAGTAACAGTAAAGGAAACAAATGACAAAGGAAATTCTGTGGATCTGATTCTTTTCTAATCATGTACACTTCTCTGGATGTATATGTCATGTCAAAAAAGTTAACTTGAGCATTTCACAGTAATAAATTAGCTCTATATTAATACAATGGTATATAATTACATAATCTACTACAATTTATGTTCGTTTAATGTTATTGACAAAAATCTAATCAAACACATTCTCCCTCATGTGCCTGCAAATTAAGTACAAGTGAACCTTCATATTACAAATAATAAAATATTTATTTTAAGGGGGTTCCACTGCAATAAGTAAAAGTGCAATTAGATATTAAATTAACTTATTTTATATAATAAAAGGGTGCCTTATTCACTCATAAGAAATTCATTCTACTATAAATTTTCAGGCCACAATGAAAGAATAAAACATTAGTTGCTGCATACAAAATTAGTAAAAACTATTTAATAGCCAATAATATTAGTTATTGCATACTGACTCCTCTGCTTTAGAAAATTTGAACAATTTTCTTCACACAAAATTTTCAAAGTTGAAGATGTTACTGATTCATTCATGTAGCTCCATTAATGTTTCATGTATGCCTGGTCTTAGAATCTCATCATGAAATAACAAAAACGATTCAAAATCAACACTTTAATTGAGGTATGAAACCAAGATATTCAACAGTATAAATGTTCAAAAAAAAAAAAAAAAGGACTCTTTCCTTAATCAAGACACAGTAAAAATATACCTGAAATTTATAAACCTTATATTTCAAGTTCACACATTTGATGTGTCAACTACAAATGCCCAAAACCTAAAAAATGAATTTAGCTTCTGGATTTAAAAAAAAAAAATTTGAGTAGCTTCAGGAAACAGATATTTCCAACATTAGTACATTAATATTAGTAGGGTGAGCTATGGATTCTCTACATGATACAGACAATGTCATATGTCTACACATGGAGCTCCACTTGTAACAAACTGCCCAATGGCTAAATAGCTACATTACCAACACCAATAAGTAAACATATTCATTGAAAAGCAAACATGTGGTGACAAAAGGCATTTAAAGTTATGTATTAAAATTTAAATGGCAAATACATTAAGTGAATATTAACAAACAGATCTGTACAGATCAACTGGCAAGAAGCACTAAGCTGATAAAACTGTACTGTTCAACACTTGCCAACAATGCTCAAGATAATAGAATCTACTAGCCTGATGTTCAATATATCATAAATATCATGAACATCTTGACAGAGGAAGGAGTTACAAACAGAGCAAGAGACAGAAGCAATAAGAAATACTCATTTCAAGATAAAGCATTTCGCAGGGGGCTGTTTAATCTTAATGCTTCACTTTTAAATGAGTTGTATGCATTACTTGCAGCAATACAAAAAATTATTCAAAACATATAAAATATGGGGCAGTTCAAGGTCAATAAAAGGAATAGTACAAGATAGTGAGAAAAAACCGTTTGATGACTCTGCATCTATCTGCTTTTCATCTGAAACAGCAAACATTACAGTACTCACTCAGTAATATTTATGGAACAATCTTAAAAGACAGCACAAGATGCAGAGCGGTAATACATAGCTTTTATTGGAAACAAACTGTAAAATGAATTCTGATTGGTTCAGATACTAGATGTCAATGGAAGATTAGATAATTAAAAAGTATGATTAATGTTTGTACTATTATCATATGAGGATGACAATACAGATTACAATAATAAAGACAAAGTAAACGGATGAGCTTTCTTGCTTAAACTACCCCAAATTTCAGTCTTATAATGCTTTTTAACAATTCCATAAACTTGTAGACCTTTTTATAAACATCTCTGAATCCCTCAATTGCAGAATAATCATTTGTCTCAATGGAATAATCTTGTGCGTAAGTACATTGTAGCAAATGCCTTAAACCCCCTCTTCCATAATACGTGTAACATGAATCCAATGTTCAGCTCTATTTACACTTGTAGCACACGTTTATATACAAGCATAAACACACTCACACAAAGAGAACAGTGGCAATAGAGGTGAACAGGATAGATCTAGAACCTAAATTTCTTATTATGCTAAAACACTCTGTGTTTGTATTGTTTTCATTAAAGCTTTGTTGGGGAACCACAGAGAGTTGGCAGTGTTTCAATAATTTGTCACAATTATTTCAGAATTAAATATTATATCAATATTTAAATGCAAAACACTATACTATTATATTTCGGTTCAAGTTTATAAATGCACTGTGCAGATTTAAATTCGTAAAACTAACAATATTAACCAAAAGCAAATTATCATATTTTTGCAGTAGTCACAACACTATTTGCATAAGCTACTTCTTTTTCTCCATAAAATAAACATCAATGGATTCAAAGCATAAGTCCCAATCAAATGTTTAAATTGATTTCTGAAATTCAGGTGTATCAATACAAGTCCAACCACAGTGCCCCCTTATAGAAATACGCTGCCAGCATTTATAAATACACACAAAATATTGTCAAAAGTGAAAGAATATTATTTGCAAGTACTCTATGTACCAGTAAGCTGGTGCACCACTTTTCACAACAGATGTGATTGATAAAGATTGATTTCTTTAATAGTGAATCACTGCCACACACACTCGTGTAAAAAAAAATAGAAATCACACGTTTTTATTACAGTAAAACATCACAATGAAAGTTCTAGCAATAACAGACTACACATGAAAATGTCATGTCCCAAACACTGGTATGTATAGAACAGTTAAATTGAAACAAATCAAATGCAGAATTAGAAAATGTCAGAGCATCTGATACATGTAGCACAACAATCATATCAAAAAGTGAAAAATTTAGGTGTAAAATCAATTGGGTCCACCTCAAAAATTCTATCCATGAAGTGAGATATCAAATATTTCTTGAAATTTAATAACAATAGTATTTCATTATATTTAAATTATGGAAAGTAAAATTTAATAGGATTCACTTACAAAAAAATTACATGGACATGTATAAATTGTACAATCTTGTTTATTAACCTAATGTAATCAAATGATTTCTTTATGCATAAACACACAAAAAATGTCAATTGAAGGTCTCAAATTGTGCACAGGACAAACATGGCTTAATTTTTCCTTATAAATAATACTATAAAATCAGGAAATAATTCCTTCAATATTAGATTTTTATGAATAATTAACAATGTTTATACATAACAGTCAATTACTCCGGATACTACACTAAAACATCATTATATGAATAACATCCCTGGCATTAACAATTACATGTACAAACATGAGCTACAACTCAAACTTATAAAACAGATCAACATTTGTAACAAACCTCATATTTCTATCATTTATATAAATAATTAATAAATGGTTTCCTTCAAGTCAAAAGGACAATTTGGAGGCTAGTTTTGGAACTGGATTACATTGGCTATAATACTGAGAATTTTCTTCATTCTAGAGAGTAAATAATAGAGAAGCAAATTGAAGCATAATTATGGTAGCAGCTCTAATGTTTTGCTGCATTCACATTCTTCTGAAACACATAATGAAAACTTCAAACTATGTTATTGTTTTTTCTTTAAATAATTGCAAAGTCAGGCACAAGAATAGGAGGATAGGGCCAGCATTCAGACAAGTGACAGTAAGAAATACCTAAATTCACAGTTTACAGATTTCAAATAAAATGTGTTGTTTTAAGGCAACTGAAATACATGATGCCTCTCAACACAATGTCATTTTTTCATTAACTAAATTATCTATACTCAATACACCACAAAGAGGATATCAAAATGCAACGTATGGAATCTTTTTCAGAGAGCATCCCTCTTTTATAATATTTATGGAAGTCAAACATGAATGAATAATAATGTGCATAGACGGAATTAATATTGTTGGATAGACTTATCAGAAACCTGAGAGAGCACTCAATGTTGATGAGATGTGCAATTGTTCACAAATTGTATTTCTAGAAGTTACAAATAAATTCATGAAACATTTTTTTCTTCATAACTTACATTCTTACTAAATTATAATTCATAAAAAATAACCATCGCAGCACAGAACTGATGTGATTCCTTGACAACTAATTACAGATACATATGAAAAAAACAAACATTTTATGACCATTCAACATGTTAAGTTTCAAAACTGGGCATCTTTTGGTATTTATACATAAGTAGAAGATTGTTTCATTTACAGCCGCAAAATACATTTGTAGTGTAGCAAAAATATGTTACAATAGCTCACAAAGTGCTCACTTCAATCCCAGCTATTCTTAAATAGCAAGCAAATGAAACATGTTTTTGAAAAGTTCCTTGAACAGGGTGAAAACAAAGTGCTCTAACAACTTGGATTATATAAAAAGGCACTGTTTCATTCTTTACCAAATAAAACAATAACACACTGCACAACTTTGAAGTAAATGAAATGATGTTATTAATAATTAGATATACTCACACTAAACCATCTTTAATCACAATCAATTTTGAAAGTCAGAATTTTTTGAATCAATATAATTAAAAATCTACAAAAGTATAGCAGTAAAAATGTAATTGAGTTTCCTGTTTCATTTACACACAATCAATTTTTTTTTTTTAATTCTAAACATATTTTAGACATATTCAAAATAACACATGCAATAAAAATAATTTTTGAAAAAATATACTTAATAATGCTTATCAGTATCATTTCTATTGCACTTAAAACTCCAGATAATACACATTCATTATTGTTAAACATTTTAAGACTTTCAGCGCAGAACTACTTTGTACACACCCTGAAGCAAGAACTGAATAGTAAAAGATATGCTGGTTAATTTATTGTGAGAAACTAAAATTTATTTCAGGAGAACTGTGATTTTTCTAGACCTTACCTTCAAAAAATATTAGCACTTAACCACCACAAGTTACATAAGTATTTCTCTATTTCTACACATGGAGTATCTGACGTGCAGACTGAGAGTGGAGCATCAAGGTCAATTCATAAGAGGAATATTCATGATTCAAATTATACAAGCTCTTCAATATTTACATTGAAATTTGGTTACAAAATACTGAACACATTTTTTAAAATATATTTCTGATAAGATTACAAAACTAATAATAACAATAATAATAAAAAAGTATTTATTAAATTTATAGCACAAATTGCATTACTTAAAATTTGTGAAAATACATTATTATTGTACAATAACATAAGTTGGCATTTGTCTTTGTAAATATTATTTTGGTTTTGTACATCAGACAGTAAAATTTGGCAAAAAAAAGTCATACTTTTTCATAAAATACCTCTGTAACACATATTAACGATACAAACAACACTCTCGATACAAAATGATATTTTTAGATACACCAAGTGTAGGAACTATTTTATTCCAGTAAAATGCAAATGTAGAACTCTAAAAAAAAAAAAGAGAAATTATATCCACTACTTTAATGAAACATTAATACAGTTTCACAAATTCTGAAGTAATAGCATTTTATTTTTAAAAGTGAAGTGACATCGCGAATGAAGGGACAATTCATCTGAACAGAAAATTAAGTTGAATTCTGTCAATCAATATAATTAATTAACGAGGAAGATAGATACAGTTGTATAAAAAAGACTGCAAAATAATATGAATATTAGTACTTACATACTCATACATGAGTTATGAAGATAAGGTCCAATAATACACAAATATGAATAAATATTTAAAGTAGTTTTTGAGATGACACCAGAAGAAAAATGACTTAATATAATAAGTAAATGTCTCCAGCCTTCATTGAAACAATAAAAATAATGTTGTACCTCATGTAAGAATACACTATTTACAAATGTTGTGAAATACATATAGGGCAAATTTTCTAAAAATTCATATACCCTGTATTTCCAAAATATGATAGTCAAATGAGTATTGGTTGAAATGAATTTTACTACTTTAAAACGCTTTTTAACAGGTTTAGAATATGAGTGGCCTGGAAAAAATGACAATTATTTTCAATAAGTCAATTATTCAGATCAGAAAAAAATGTAGTGTAAATTAAATATCAATATTCATCATATCTGTGCAGGATAATTATAGTATATAGACTTTATTCAAGTTGGCTGGATTGTACTATTTTTCTCAAGTTGTTTCCCCCCACACCCTGAATGTTTATCATGTGTTTTAGAAGCTTGTACTTCTGAGTAGGATATGTCTGTACTAATTAAAGTAACTGCAATTGTTACTGCTTATAAATCTGTAGCAGTAAGTAGTTTTTTAAAAAGTGTTTGTATGAGATTCTGAAATAAATTGGCCACAACAAGAATCAGATGATTCCATCTTCCTTTCTCATTCTATGTTATAAATCAGACAACACAATGTGTGTGTAAATGCAGGATGATATATTAAAAATACAAAGTTTAAACATTACTATATTACATTACAATAAATAAATCAATGAAAATAAGTACATAAAATTGTCTTACTCAAGAAAGGAATAGTGTTGTTTCATTTCCTTGAGGCTTTTGTCTGTGATCCCAGTTACCTTCCCTGAACTGTGCAGCATATTGATAACAATTCTCCTAAACAATGCACAGCACAAGAAGCTAATCTGTTCAATTGCCATTTAACATATCCACACAAGACAAATTCATTCATCACCTTCAGGCCTCTATATCACAACACTTTCTTTTCTAGTGACCTACAAAACTGCTCACTATCATGCCACAGTATAAGGGTCCGGGTATTTGGAAGAACACGGTTGGACATCATCCGCTGGCCAGACAGGAGCCGATGTTGAGGCCATTGGAATCCACTGCTGTGGTGGCTGCTGCTGGCGAGTGGTGGGAGGAACTTGGAGCTGCGGTGAAGGAGTCGGTGATGGAGATGCCTCTCTATCTCTTCTTTCCTGCAGTGTCATCTGACTGGGATCATCATCCACAGGAGTATATTGCACCGAATTACACCTTGTGATGACAGTCAAGAGCAGTGCCTCTAAGGCACAGAGGTATCCAAGAACCTACAAGACAAAAACGATGCACTTGAATTACACATGTAATTAAGAACTCATCAATATCTTTAGAAAAAACAGGCTAGAAGGAAAATTGGCATTTCTATTCCAAATAATATTCAACACTGATCCTAACAAATTGTGACAATATATAACACTACCTACTGAAAGGCTGCAGGACTACACTCCAGTGTATCGGTCTTTCAGAAATATTTGAAATAGCTTAATAGTCAATTTTATTACTCTTTTCCTCTGTTGTACACTTGACATTTCCTTGGTGTAATCTCAGTAAAGTACTTGTTTTCTACCTTTTATGAAAACCACGCAACAAATACTTTTTTCAAAAGTATGCATTTTATTATTAAATCTCTAAATAAGACCAACATTAACAAAACAATCATTTATGTTTATAAAAACAATTTTAGTTCATTAGTCACTCATTTAATTTGCATGATCACAGTTGTTTAAAATGATAATTCACAGTAGAAAATTGCAACATGCCCTCTCTTGAAAAGA
Source organism: Gryllus bimaculatus (assembly GCA_017312745.1). Lineage (NCBI taxonomy): Eukaryota > Metazoa > Arthropoda > Insecta > Orthoptera > Gryllidae > Gryllus > Gryllus bimaculatus. The sequence continues at coordinate 6,856,209 of BOPP01000052.1, read as the reverse complement.
TTTTTATTCCTGGGACTAACTAGAAACAATTACTAGTGAAAATAAAATTCATGTAACAGAATTAAGACTATCACAAAACAAATATTTGTTTAAAAAGCTTAATTTACTAATTTAAAGTTTAATATACTGTTTAAAAAGCTGATACATAATGCAAAAAAGAAAGGGTCTGGGTAACGTTAAGATTACCCTCATTTCACTCATCCAAAATAAAAATTTGGAATTTCAAAAAGAGAAGTCCTTATGATTCAAAGCTGCAAAAATGTTTTCATCAAAGACACAGGAAAAATATTCTCATAAATATCTTGATTTACAAACTTTGGATTTTTAATTGGCTTACAAAAGTTCTGAAAGTGCAGGTTATCACTATTGCTGTAACCCTTTCAATTTTGAAATGCAAACACAAAATTTTTTATGCTACATTTCAAACACGTATCAAACTTGCGGACAAAATATTTGCTATTCAGAACAAACTCAATTTCATGTTTTTATGAACAATGAACACAATTATATACAACCTTACAGCTATATTAAGTAGCAAAATAATTTTTAGATATAATGTACCGATGGGGAAGTAAATAAACTCCATTGTCAAATGAAGTGCCTTTTGCTTGGAAAAATCTTTGTTAGAATAAGTAAGTAACGTAAATCCATGCATTTACTTACCCCTGTAACGAGAAGTTGTTCTCGGGTTGATTTGGGAACCCAACTGTAGGATTCATGATAGGCATGAATAAGATGAATGACAAGTGATGAACTAATGAGATACAGCACACTCACACTTACATAAAATAATGCATTCTGAAACAAACAGAATTAATTTGTGAATTTCTGCTAACAACAAAAATACATTTTTTAAGAAGACAGCAGTGGATGAAAATAGAAGTGTTTAAAAATTTTAACAAGTTAAATTTAAGAAGACACTAGTTAATAAAAATAATGTATTCAAATTTTCTACTTAACTCACCACTTTTCCCCAGTTGAATGGAAAGAAATAAACAATATGTGATATGTCCAAGAAAATAAACAAACAGGTCACAAGGAGACTGAACACTGTTACAAACATCATAAGGCGTAAGCGGCCAACCAATGGAAGCATGAACAGCCCCACTTTTACAGTCCCTGAAGTACACAGACAAGCTAGACAAGCTACAGATGAAATCTGAAACAATCACATTTCACATATGTTTTATATGCAAATTGCATTTACAATTGCCATCAAGCAGTATGTTTCTTTCAAGTTATTTGTTTTATGCAGCAAGTATTTTCTACCCAACCAATAGGAGAGATTGCAGACCCACATAACCAAAATTGATGTAATATAGAATGTTTCCACAGGAATTGTCAATAAACATATTTTCCATATTTCAAAACTGAACTTTTTAAGAACCTGCCTCTTTGACAACCCATTAACCATTCATAGAACGTTTCATGAAAAAGAAAGTAACTAATGAAATAAGTACGGATGAAGTAAAATTATCATATTTACAATTCTCTACTGGGTTCACTTAATGTCGATTGAAATGCAGCCAATGACACTTTGGACTTCAATTTTTCTCAATAATATGAAAACATTTCAATAGCACAAAATATTATGAAAAATTAAAACAAGAACAGGAAAATACCTCCACAAGGCATAGAGGGCAAGGAAAAATAACTATATCTAATAAATTAAAATAAATAAAACACATGAAAATAAAATAAAGTAAAAACATTTATTTGCCTAAAAACATAAAAATTGTGTAACACAAAATAACAGAAACAAAAACAGATTCAAAATAAATAATAAGATAACCAATTTTTAAAATAATTCACATTCCAATATATCTTCTTCAAAATTCTGGTAATAAAATACATAAAAAAGTTCAATTTTTATCTTAAAAACCATGCACATAATATTTCTATGCCTTTACCACCAGGAGAACCCGTACTACTCCAGTAGATGATTTTAAATGTGTCTCATCACAATACAGAATAACTCCAGAAAATAGTGATGCTGTTGGGGAGGACCCAGGCAAATGTTGACGGTAATTAGCATGGGAGTCCCATGAACGAACAGTTACTGCTGGAGATTCACAATCAGCTATTCCAGCAACACCAGTTTGACTGCCTGCTATCTCAAAGTCCTGAATATCTTCGGGACGGTAATTTGCTGGCTCCAGGTCGCGGATTTCTTCAAGAAGAACCTCAATTTCATCAGCGCCATAGAGGTCAGACACTGAGTTGATATACCGCCCCGGCTCTGACTGCATGGCACCACTACACACACTTCCCACCCTCACCACCCATACCCATTAACTCCAGAAGTTCGTTTCCAATGGAATGATGCCACACCTACAAAAGAAGAAAAAAAGAAAGAAAAAATAATACAATACCACATAAAGAGATTTTGTAATTCTTAAGAAAAGTCATTTCTAAACAAATATGGTAAGTTCAAAATCAACAGAATGTGTAAAATTTGAATAACAGTTCACATACTGAAGTATTTTTACTCAATGAAGGATATTTGATATTAAATATACACTTCAAAACATTCTGGCTATAATTTTGATTTGCACTCACATGCTAAATTTCAATAATTTTGTCCTAGCTCCATCAAGTATTGGAATACAATTAATTTGTCAAATCTTTCATACCAATTAAGAATGGTAAATTCACATTTTTCACCCACCTCAAAATTGTAAGAGAGCACATTCTCAAAAGTTAGGAAATAACATTTTATTAATCCTGGTTTCAGCTCGATTCACCAAGAGTGCTGGAGACGTACTCTAATAACCAATTATTTTTCCTATTCAGGCCAATAAACGTACGTCACAAAGCACCCTCCATTAAAACGAAAAACAATTTTCCATATGCTTTATACTCCTGGGCAGAATTCCACATATGAATGAAGGAAACCTCGCGCAATAACACTATTTAATCCTCTCCGGTACCTTAACCCACACGATCATTTCGTCGGAATATTAATCTACACGTACCATTCAAATCGCAATGAAAACATCGCATACTAGAATTAAACTGCGATAAAATTATTCCACCGTTCCTGAGACTATTTAGCGTACTGTGAATATGAATTAGAGCACTTTCCTATTTTGCTAAGGTCTCTCTGATAACAGCAGTCCGCCATGTTTACTAAATAATAGTCGAAGCCCGACGTTTTTGTCATTTCCGCTGAAAATCAACATTCATTCTGCGACTACCTTCTTTTCAATTATAGTAACAACCCTCATTCAAAATAGTTTCGGAATAACGGACTGCAGTGTCATTGTGGTCTACGTAAGCAACATATCAAAGCTAGTATCTTCTATGCAACCGCAAGTTCTGAAATAACAATTGCTTTTCTGAGGTCGCAGTATACTGCGTTTCTTATTTTTAGATTAATAAAATGTTTAGTGAGTTGAGTTTGAGTTTTACCCCCAACTGTTGGTTAAGTGTAATTCATTCCTGTGTAAATGAACATGTCAATTAATAAAAAAAGCAATGAAAATAATGTACATGTCTTTTAGGAAATTTCCCTGTATTTTAATAATTTCATTTTTCTCTCTTTTCATCTTTTCTCAACAAGATCCGCATTAATACAATGTTTCTTCATTGAACTCAAACGTATAAGCTCATGCAAGTAAAAGATGACAGCAATGCGACGCGCTCACAATGCGGGAAGAATCGCAGGATAGCGACCAGTTCGGCACTGGTTGGACGGTGGTTCCAGGTTGGTTCGACAGTGGTATATACAGCGTGCGTGCGTGCGTGGATATGAGTCAGGTGTCAGTGTGTGCGTGTGGAACTGTCATATGACAGTGCTGATGGAACGGGTGATCGTAGCGGCTTGTTGCCGAATTCAAAATTTGTTAAAACGCTATTAGATCATGATGTCAGAACGCGATTATGCCCCATTAAGTTCAGCATGCGTTCGTGCACTGAACGACAAGTTGTACGATAAACGCAAAGCAGCCGCACTTGAAATAGAAAAGTAAGCATATCACACATGAATGTTATTAATCGGCTGATTTGTTTGTAGTTGTCTAGCCCCAAAATAATATTTTAATTGTTTTTTATTGTGACATGTAGTTCTACTGATTATTATTTTGTTTAATCAATTCACAGAATGGTTAAAGAATTTGCAGCAACCAATAATATTATTCAAATCAAAAGACTTTTGAAAGTTTTAGGACAAGATTTTGCCACATCACAAAATCCACATACTAGAAAGGGTGGATTGATAGGTTTGGCGGCTATTGCTGTAGCTTTAGGAAAGGTATGATATCAAATGATTTGTTATCATATAGTAATTTTAATTAGTGTTCATTACTTCACATGTCATTTATTTGTTTCAAGGACACATCTCTATATACAGCAGAATTAATTCATCCCATTTTGGCATGTTTTTGCGATTCTGATCTAAGAGTTCGCTACTATGCCTGCGAATCTCTATATAATGTGGTTAAGGTTGCCAGAGGTTCTGTCCTTGTACATTTTACAGATATTTTTAGTGCATTAAGCAAACTGGCAGCTGATCCTGATCAGAATGTAAAAAATGGTTCAGAACTACTTGACAGATTAATGAAGGTAAGTGTATGAATCTGAAAGGTGTTTTCAGACAGGTTAATTTTTTATCAGATTGTGCTGACACTTAAAACATGTTAATTGAATTTCACTCTTGCAAAAATGTTTGTGCATATAGAATTCGACACAGATTCGTGAATTAGTTCTGCTGTTCTGTTGTAAGAAAAAGCTGCTATTTAAGTTTCCTAAATTCAACTATTAAGAAGTTATTTAAAAAACACAGACTAGAAATTCTGCTATAAGTGCAGCAGATAGTTATGTAATTTATGGGAATTTTATGAACAGCCTTTACTGTTTCTGACAGTTTGAGGTGACGCTGACAAATACTTGTGTGTATGGGATTCTTAATTTATATTTTTGGTGGAAACCTGTTGAAATATTTGCTCATAAATTCCCAACCTTACTGTCTTTTATTTTGTTTTAGGATATTGTGACTGAAAGTTCTACTTTTGACCTTGTATCTTTCATGCCACTTCTTCGAGAACGAATCTATACAAAAAATACTTTTGCTCGTCAGTTCATTATATCGTGGGTATCTGTTTTGGATGCTGTACCAGATATAGATCTCATTTTATTTCTACCAGAAGTCCTTGATGGTTTATTTAGAATACTAGAGGATCCTACTTTAGAAATTAAAAAAATGTAAGTTCAGATAAAAACATTTGTACTTTAATATGCTCTGTAGTGTAAATATGTGTGCTCATCAATTTTAACTTTTTCCGTGATTCATACAGAATATTAGTAACTGTTAATTCCATTTCAGGTGTGATACTGTATTGGGCGAGTTTTTGCGAAGCATAAAAAGTGATCCATCAAGAGTAGATTTTGCTGGTATGATAAATATACTAACCACACACGCTCAAGCTACTGATGAACTTTTACAGGTGATTTTTCTAATTCTACAATAACTGGAAATGGCCTTGGGTAAATAATTACCTCTTACTAGCTCAGTGTGATGTATACATAAGTAGTTTCAAAAGTAATCTAATGTAAGTATTTTTATGTCAAAATTTCAATTAAGATTAAAAAAAACCATTTTTGTAGTTCTTACGAAATTTGTAGAAGGGAAGAGCCCTTGCTGGCCCTCTCTTATGTATGCCCATGCTTGTACGTAGGATTTATGCCATGATGTCAAAGGCTTTAAGACCAGAGTCATGCAAATGCTCTTTGCTGTCTGGGCCCTAGGCCTTGTCGTGGTCTTCTTGAAGACTGAAATCCTGTCCCACATCAGTGGCTCTTCAGTTCTGAGGAGGACCACGACAAGATGGTTAAAATGTCAACGTCACAGCCTTCAACACAGCTTCACCTGGACAGCGAAGAACAATTGTATGATTTAAGCTAATCGTAAGATATATGAACTTTAGTATTCTTCCAAACAAGTAGTATTACATAATTCTTTAATTATTTGAACTGTTCTTTCTATTTAGGATTTTTGTTCAATTTGCGAATTTTATCATTTTTAAAGATAATGAAGAGAAGAACATGAAAGCTCCATTCCCTAATATTTATTAATAAATGTTGTTAATATCATTTGTTAATGTGAGATGAGAGACTACTTCTTAAACTGTATGTAATTTAACAATAACACTTGATTTTAATGAGTGGTTTGCGGTAGTTCACAGCTTTAACTTGGATAAAAGAATTTGTTAATTTATCTGGGAGAAGGATGTTGCCTTTTGCATCAGGCATCTTGACAGCAGTTTTGCCCTGTTTATCATATGACAACGAATCAAGAAAAAGTATCCTTTCATAATATCTTATTAAGTGTGAAAGAAGCATTAAAAGATTGTAAAATTTTTCTGAGTGTGTTGTCATACTTTCATTTTAGAATTCTTAACACTGAGCAGATATCAAAGAAACTGCTAAAGTAGTCAATGTTGATTTTATGAAGTTGATTTCATCAGATGATGATAACTTTGAGCTACCAAATCAGCCTTCTGAAACACCCATTGAAGGCAATATTCTGGAAAACAAATTGGATGTTCCATCATTGGTAGATGTTTTAACGAAACATATGCTTCATACATCTGTTCCTACAAAAGTTGCTGTCCTGCAATGGATTCATCACTTATGTATTAAAATTCCAAATAAAGTATGGCCATGCAAAAATATCATGAACAAAGCACTTTCTTTGGAGGAAGAATTTGTTTTAATCATTTCAATACTGTACACAGATGTTCTGCCACATAGATGAACTTTTTCCGGTATTGCTGAAAGTTTTATCAGACACATCAGATGAAGTGGTTCAACAGGCGTTAGTAGTTCTTGCCGAAATTATTTCTTCTCCTGCTGGGCGCAACAAGAAACCAGATAGTATATTACCAAGCAAGTTAACTAACAAAAATTTTCTCTTGACATTCATCTAAATTGGCAGGCAATAATTCTAGAAATATTTTCTTTTTTAGTGTATGAGGCGTCATTTTATAAAACACCTGGTGCTAATGAAAAAATGAATCCGTATTTTTCAAAGTTTATTGTCAGTTTGTTGAAATTGTTCAGCACTGACAAGCAGTTCTTAGAAGATCGAGGATCTTTTATTATAAGGTATAAGAGTTTGTCAATTCGTTTATTTTTAATAGTTACAAAACAGAAATGCCATTTGAATAATTTCCTCTTTAGGCAATTGTGTGTGCTTCTTAATTCAGAAGATATATACAAAACATTGGCTGAAATTTTAAGGCATGAAGAAAATTTGAAATTTGCTAGTACCATGGTCCAAACTCTTAATACAATTCTGTTGACATCATCAGAGTTGTTTGAGTTGAGGACCAAGCTCAAGGATGACAAAACTGAAGTAAGTGGAAATGCAGTTGTTTGTTTGTTGTTTTTTTTCCCCTTGACATGTATTAATGCATTGTTATTGCAGGAAAGTTGTCAGCTATTTAGATCACTTTATGAATCATGGTCTCACAACCCTGTTGCAACAGTTGCTTTGTGTCTTTTGACACAAAATTATACTCACGTGTGTGAGTTAATACGTATTTTGTATCCTTTTCACATATTGGTATCTCATATGATCCTTCTAATTTCTTCATTTCTTCAAAATATTATTAGTTCAAAAGTGTGAACCAAGAAAGGATAAAACAAGAAAATCACTATCACTAATTGAAAGTTATGTTTTGCGTCACTTCTTTATTATTGTTTTTATATTGTTCCTTAAACATTTCCCAGTGGAAGTTTAGAAGTTACTGTGGAATTTCTAGTGGAACTAGATAAGTTGGTACAGCTGATTGAATCTCCTATTTTCACGTGTAAGTTGTGAATTACTCAGACAAGTATTTATATCTTCTAGTTAGTAAGGATATCAAAAAATTAAAAAGAATATTAAAAAAAGGCAGATAGTATTCATCCAGGTAGAATACAGTGATATAAATGATTAGGTCTTCATTAGAAAGTCAAGGACTGTCTCTTTAATACAAAACTCAACTTCAAAATTGCTCAAATTATATCTTCATTGGCCGCTGGTATTGATTTGCAGATCTTCGTTTGGAATTACTGGAAGTGCCTCACTGTATGTCTCTAGTCCAAGCATTGTATGGAATTTTGATGCTGTTGCCTCAGACGGAAGCATTCCACACATTAAGGCAGCGACTTGATTGTATTCCAAGTTTGCATCTTCAGTATTTCAGCACGTAAGATGGTTATTTTTGTATTTCATAGTCAACTTGTTTTAAAACTTTCTGTTAAGAGGGCTATCAGTTAGGTAGAACTTAAAGAAAAATGGCTGTCTTTCTATTGCTTAAGATACTTAACAAATTATAAGAATTCCAATAAATTAATTAAAATCAGCCCATTATTTAAAGACTTAAAAAAACTAAGCATATGTTAGGAATCGACAACAATCAACATAGTTCTCATTGTTAATGCTCTTAAATATTCTAAATAGAATTTGTGTTATAAGACTACAACAATTTATTAGTTTTACCTTTCTAGTGTTGTTTTGTACATTTTCAATCGTAAAGATTTTAGTCAAGAGAAATTTTTGAGAGCAGAGACGCTCACAATCTTTTTAATCATTACAACTAAAATTAAATCAATTGCTCTTAATTGGTGAACACAAGGACTTCATTTAGAAAGTAATTTGTTTTTGTATGACTTTCCTGACTAGTTTTCTTTTCTTCCAGGAAACTTAATGTCAAGAAAGATGAAACAAACAAGTTTGAGAATAATATTGACTTCAAAGAACTCCTGCAGCATTTTGTGAATATTCAAGAAAAACATAAACATTATAAACATGCTATACGAACAGCTGCGATGCTTGAGAAGGGTATTGCAAATTTAGATACTTAGTAAAGTAATACCTTCTAACGTACTTCAGTGTGCTTTTGCATCGAGTTATAAAGTTGTTGGTAAGAACTTAAAGATGCAAATTTTCTTCCAAGTAAATTGAAAAAAAAAATTTGAGATGGTTGCATTACCGCAATGTGTTAATGTTGAAAACTTCATTAACGCTTTGTTCTTGGATATCACGAAATGACCAAGTATAAAAATTCTTTGCAATTTTTGTTTTATTACCCATTATAAAATATGGACCAATGTATGTTACGTGTTAGTTATGGACAATTACTCTGCTTTGGGGAAAATGAAGGAAATTCAGTTTAATGAGCCATTTGTACTCTCTGGTACTTGTTGCATTCACTCTTTTTGGCACAGAACTGCAACAAAGCCAGTATTAACAAAAAGAACACTGCCTTTGAAGTATTATAACTGTCTAGTACAGAAGAAACTTCATTATTTTTTGTACTTATAAATACTGCTTTTTTAAAGCCTTTCAACCTTTCTTTGTCTTAAAGATAGACATAAGTGTCTGTATTTGCTTTTCTTGTACTTTAATTGGAAACCAACTTCCATCTGTGATCAAACAATTTAGTCAAGAAAATAGCTTTCTGTTGCAAACATGAAAATACATTTTCAGTACAAACATTATATATTTGCTATTAACAATAAGTCATTGATAGTTTGATAATGGATATAGCATTAAGAATGTTAAAGCTCTGTGAATGAAAACTGTTATGAAAAGAACAAATAAATTCCATGCAAAATACTGACCTTGTTCTGGCAATTTCTTCATTGAAGAAAAATCATGAACGTGATGAAATCAGTGTTAAGTCTATCTCTGTGATAATTGAATGTCCGTTGAAGATGCAATATTCCAAGTACAGCATACAGCTGTATTTGCCATAGGTTCCAATATGTATAAATTTCAACAAAGTGCAATCTGTTTTGACATTAGAGAAAAACGTGAGGTTACAACCAAAATGACTTTTAGATCAGTGAAAATATGAACCTATGCTTCCAAATAAAGTCCTGTCAGTGCAATATTGTAGTAGTACGAAACAATAAATATTATGTATTGTACTATTTTATTTTGATTTACTCCTTTGTGATTTTAACAAGATCTTATGGTAGGCTTACAAAATATACCATGTCTGAGAGTAATTGTTCTTTTTTTGGCAACCGCATGCCACCTTTCAAGACAGCCGTGCCTCGCACATCAAGGCAGGAGAAGAGGCGATCATCGGGTCATATCTGCAGCAACTTTCCTATTTCCCATTCAAGAGCTTAGGCAGGCAGGTACACGGTTCACACTCCGCAAGCTTTTCGAGCTGCGCAGAGATATGAGCAAGAAACAAAACATCTCTTTTGGTGATTGTCCAGTATGCTTAAGAAACAAAACAGTAATACTGAAGATGTGGAGGGAAGTTAAGACTTATCGATTTATTAACACCAACATAATTATTATTTAATGAAAGTCAGCTCGGAGAGAAATTGAAGATAACTCGTGAAACATTACCACTGGCCCTTCATTATTTATAACGATAAAGTATTATTATTGAATCTGATTAAGCAAATAAGAAAGCCTAAATAAAAGTATTAATAATTATAGAAAATAATAAAATATAATTTCCTTAAATTGACTGAGTAAATGCTCGAAGTAACTATTGTTTTTCTCTTTCTTCCACCTAAAATTAGCCACATTCTCACTGAAATCTGAAAGCATGCAACTGTGGGATGCTGAAAGTATTTAATGCATTGCAAAATCAAGAGGCAGAGTTTCCAGACATGGGTTGCAAGTAAAGATTAAAACACCCTGTATGTGCTTATATTTAGATTAAATTTGTAAGATGAGTTGAGTTAAATTTTACTAAATTATCTTTCAATCCAATTTTGATTCATAGATACACAATCATTAATGTAATTTCCAAAATGAGATCCTTTAGTACATTGTGGAAAAAAAAAAAGAATCAAGTTCCAGGAAATTTGTTTCCTTTAATATCTTAAAAAAACTTTTCATTTCTTTACAAGGTGGTGTGAAAAAATTATATAACACATAATATGTCTGCTGTAGGAGATTCACAACAATTATTTAACTGTAGAAACAAGGGTGATAACAAGTTTCTTTGTAAAAGTAATACTATATATAAAAACTATGTAATATACAAATTTCTGAAAATAATATTTGATTTAATCTCCAGCACCTGAGCCAATTGATCCCACAGATAATGTGAACTGCTCCAACTTGTTTATTAGATCAGTATTTTCTTTCATTTCAGAAGCCATTTCTTCCTGGATCACAACAATATCTTTGAGACTATTTCTAATAATTTTAGCATCATTTCGTATTCTTGATACCTGTTTACCAAGTGTTCTGGGAATTTTTCTATCTTTTTCCAACTTTTCAAGCGTATCTCGAACACTGGAATGGAAGACACTATCACCATTTGCAACGCGGCTCACAAACATGTCAAGGCGATTCTCATAGTCCTCTGTGTCTTTGTCTAATATTTGAGCTTGCAAGTAAACAGTTTGTGCCATTTTGTACCAATCTGCCAGGCTGTCAGCTAACTGTGCAACAGCTGGTTGACATTCTGTTTCCAACAAAGCTCTTACTCGACGGCCAGTCTCACCAACTTTAATTTTTTCTAATACATGAAATTGTTCATCATTGTAAGTCAGGCTTCTAGTAGCTCTGTCTCTAACAAGGTGCTGCCAAGAATCCCGCAAACGGTCCAACAAGGTACGTGCACGAGCAGGAGCTCGGGATTTTGCAGGGCAGGGCATGCTACGAGTGGCTGACGTCCACTCTCTCTGTAATGTGCGTTCTGTCACATAACGCTGATGGAGTTGCTGAATTGCTGGATCCATTTCATTTTTTCTTAAATTCGTCAGTTCTGATCTCCAATCTACTGAATGTAGATTTGTAACACTGCAACTCAAATGTTTGGCCAACTTCAATACAGAATCACCACTGCGCATCACTGCATCAGTCAATTTCTCCACACATCGAGTAATTTCACAGAGCTTATCACTTTTAGCAGCTACTTTCTCAAGATCTTTGCATACTAACGATGTGAATTGGTTTACACATAAATGAATCAATCTGCTACAGCGGGAGAACTTTTCAATGCGCCTTTTGCATACATGACCAACACTACATGCAGATTTAGCCAAACTGGCATCATTTTCCACTGATATAAGATTAGGAAATGTAGGAAATTTTGGCATGTCAGCTTCTGACACAAGAGTAACATTATTGTTTTCCTTGCTGAATAACATAAGAGGCTCATCTTCATCTGTTTCAGGATAACCTCGACCAGGTGTTGATTCTTCTATTACTGTCAGCAGAATGTTGTCTTGATGAAGTAATATTTGGTTATTGGGCGATACATCAGTTTGTTCTAACACAAGACATTGGAATTCTTCATAAGTTGCATCAGGATGTAAATATATTTTGAGGCATTGCGCTCTATTCACATGGAATATATGAACAACTTTCCTAGATAGAATACCTGTAACTTCCGAAAAGAATTTTTCAAAATTCCAAATTCTTTGTGAATCAACCTCAAGCAAACCAGCAAGAAGTGGAGTAACCAGTTTCTTTAACCCAGCACTTAACTGACAGTTACTGGGAAGATCTTTTCCCCATTCTATAGGTCCATTTTCTGATGTTTGTGTCCCCGAAATCACACCAGAAGCTTTTTTAGTGGTGATATAATACATTGTCTCCTTATTTCGTCTACCACCAAAAGGGCGAAATGGCAAGTTACCTGTTGCTACATGATATAAAGTTACCCCAATTGACCATAAGTCTACTGTTGCTCCAAAAGTTTTACCTACAGGTTTTCGAAGTACAGCACGTTCATACATATCAGGATGAAGATACTCTTCCGTTCCATAAAGCGACATAAACTGCTGATCTTCTTCCAGCTCTCTTGCAGCACCAAAGTCAGTAAGTTTGTAAACTGTTGTACCGTCATCCTTGATGAACTTCATGATATTTCCAGGCTTAAGATCTCTGTGAACAAGACTGTTATCACGTAAATGTTTCATGCCTGCTGACAAATGTTCTAACACCAATAAAAATTCTGACTCTTGAAGCCCATATGTATTTTCTGGGTCATCTAATATATTAAATAAACTTCCTCCGGTGCACAACTCCATAACAATTACTTTCCCCCTTCCTTCCTGCTCCTCTTCAATTGCCAACAACTTTACAATATTTTCATGTTTTACCTTTTTTAACACTTCGAATTCTCTAACTTGAACATCGTGTGGTCTCATGTGACTCAACTGATTAAATGTTTTAACAGCGACAGGTTCACCATTATTTTTATTGACTCCTTGGAAAACTGCTCCAGTCGCACCTTTGCCAAGAACACTTGTCGTACACCAAACATAGTTCGCTGAACCTCTTAAGAACGACATTTTCATAACCTAATTGCTTTGAAAGAGTGTCGCTGTTTAAATACTCTATAACTTTTCTCTGGAGCACACAACACACGTAAATAATCCAAACGTCAAACTTACATTACGGTAAACGCGACCGCCACGCTACAGTAATCGTTGTGTCACGCGACACCGCAAGAGAGAACAGCTGTATTCCAGGGTTGCCAAATGAGATTCTCATGGATATTCGGTAGACATTGTTTACAAATATACTGTGCTGATGGGACGAAATGAAACACGATGTTCTCGGAGATAACACAATTCCAATTCTAACACTGTCGTCTCTTCGTTAATCCCAAATAACTGTGATCGTAAATCGCTGTTTTAATTCTCGCAGTGGTTAATTACAATCATACGCAGGACTTGGATGAGTTTGCGAAAAGACGTCATCGTCCTTCTCTTACCATTTTGATGCGGATCTTGAATTTATTACAATTAGCAACGAACGCTTGTTCGACCCCTAGAATTTTTAAGCCTCTTTCTGCTTCGCGTTTGGTGCACAGACTGTTTCTTGATGCTTGAAAGAACTTGAAAGCAAGGTTAAGTGAACGTGGCGAAGCTTTCTTCGCACAAGAGGGAAAACGACTTTTATGGCAGGTGCACTTCCAAAGACGACCTCAATTAACGGGTAGGTAGGCTTGCTTTGATATCAAGATGAGGTAACAACAATTTTTTGGAGAAAGTGGAACTTTATAAAAATTGGTTTTGCGGTAATAAATCCATGTATATAAATAAAAACGAAGTGCCTGATTTTAAAATGCCTACCTTTAAATAATCTCAAATCCTTATTTAGATAATATAAAAAGCAATTTAATGTTTTTACGACGTCAGTAAGTCCATCAGTTCGTCAGTCAGCCTGTCTTGTATATGTGACTATCTCTAACTGTCAGATTGCCTGTCCGACATTGAATGACTGTTTTGTCTGTCACTTATTGTCTGCGATCGACTGTTTTGTAGGAGCTATTCAATTGATCACAACTGATATTGAAACTGTTCATTTACTCATCAGTTTATTCCTACATCATTACAACAATGACATTAATTATATCACGTATATTGTTGCAGATACAAAGTAATATTCCAATGTCTCCAAATGATATTGCTTGCAAGAAAAACAAAATCACATAGAAATAATATCATATCCCCCTTTAGAGTAACTAATTTCTTTAGACAGTTAATAGGTGAAACTCAATTTAAAAAAATGTATTTTTAACAACTCATAACTAACATCTTTCGCGATATGTCTGCCTCAACTTCAGATGTCTTGACATTACACATCGACATTTTCTTATATATATGTTATTTATATGTATTTCGTATTTTACGAAGTAAAAATCTAATAAACTATTTCTTCCTAGAGGTTATCTTGAGACTTCCAGCCTAAACTATTACTACAGATTATCAGTTCTTACATTAATTTGATTCTTTTCTAACTGATAGCAAACTTGACGAACGCTATTAACCATAGCTAATTATTAATGATTCAGGAGATGATCCAGAGACGGATTCTAGAAGGGGAAATTCAAAATGTTTTCGTCAAATATGTCATATTGCATATTTTGTAAAATGTCGCAGGCTACATTCAGCTCATGCTGCGATACAATTTTGTCCGTTTTAATGATAATTCGAAAATATTTTTGCTTGTAAGTCTCGTGACAAGTTGAAATTAATAGTTAGTACTAAAATTTCTTAGGTGGGGGGGGGGGGATTTCCCTCATTTCCCTGCCCGTGGATCCGCGCGGAGTAATGACACTTCACTTTTCACCATAATAATGTGACCAGTTGTCACGTATTACACGCGGCAGTCTCTTATTTTGAGTCCATGTCTCGTATCTTTTTGGCAGGAAAACGGGACCCCAAAATGTACTTTCCTTGTGACGACTTACTGGCATTACATACCGTGTAAAATATTAAATTTATCATAATGTATTCCGTTCGCTTTGCATTAGTCAGGCGCGGATCCACGGGAGGGGGATAGTTTAAATGAATAATATTGTATCAGAGCATGAGCTGTGTTTAGCCTGCGTCATTCTACGTAATCTGTAATATGACATTCGACCCAAACATTTTTAATTAAAAAAATGTCCCTCCTTAAATTCTTCTCTGGATCTGCCCTGCATGTATTTATAAACTAGTGGCGCTACATCACTACATACTTTCTTGCAATATTACAATTTTACAATATTTCAATTTCATTATGTACGACTGGACCCCATAATGCTTCATTAATTTCAAACAAATTACACAAAACTACCAACTTTTACAAAACATTGTACATTACGTTTTTTTACAGCGCTAATTTTGTACAACAGACTTTGGGGCAAAAATCTCTATTTTAAATTTTGTACTTTTAATTTTTTACAGTTTTCAAAACACCGAGCTATACCTGAAAACTAGACTGGCAACATATTTTTTACACTCTCTTATTAAATAAGTAAAGAAAATGGAAAGAACAAATTTGGAGCGGTTTTTGAGAGAAAAAAAGGTCATACATTTCAATCGCAAATAACGCAAAAACTACTCGTTTTTTCAAAAAAATGGTACGTGACCTTTTAATAAAGACAATTCTGTACACAAGACTTAGTCCGAGACAAAAATCGCTTATCTCCAATTTTGAAGTTAAAATTTTTTTTTATGATTTTCCAAAAATCGGGGATGTTAACGAAAATGAAACCTGTGCCATTCTCTCAAACTTTGCACTATTAAACAATGAAATTTAATCAACAAATTTGGAACCATATGTCTCAGCGGCTTCATCTAAAATAGCCTCAAAAATTAAAATATCGATTTCAAATCCCAGGGGGCCGCGACATCAGCAAGAATGATTGGGGAATATAAATTTTGAAGAAAATCGGCTGAACGGTTTATGCGCTGGCAAAGTGCAATGTGCTCAGACCGACGGACAGACGGACGTTTTGCCCTCAATTGATTTTCCGGTTTGAAGGACGCACTAAGCATGGATTCTGGCTACACCACGTGTTAGAGAATTTTTTTTTATATTTAGCAACTGGATTTATCCACCTTTTTCATACCATTGCCCGGCAATTAGAGTTTTTGTGTTGAAAATTCGTCGTTTTCCGGTGCACAATTACAATACTTTCTCTTCTTACGTTAGTAAGTGCGAGAAAATAAAATGAAATGTGAGGTGATATTGAGCTCTTGTGCTACATAAAAGGAATGTTTGGAGAGTCAGTCGTAGTTTCTAGGAAGGGAAATCGTAGCAATGGCGTCATTTGAACTAGTATATTAGTTATCGTTATCGAAAAATTCAAAATTATCCATTCTGCTTCTCAGTGAGCGACTTAGCACGCAATCTAAATTGAGAAATACCGACCTAGTTTGTAATTAAATGAAAAAACAAATCAAACAAATGCATTATTTTTTCTTTATTTTTTAATGTTCTTTACTAAGGGAGTGCATTGGATTCTATTAGATCGTGTAAGTCATTCTGTGACATACCAGAATGTCACTCGAGTGTAATACAACGTAATGGAAGCATCTAGAATGTTGAAATCTCGTAGCATAGCAAGGACCTACAAACATTTAGGCGCCATGCTGGATACTAGACGAGAATTGTATTGTCGAGATACGGCACGGCCTGGTGTCATTAACATGGAATTGATTAGAGGAGGGCGTTCATCATTTAGCCTTTGTATAAAGAAACTAATTCTCACTTTCACGGAAGCGGCCAAGCAGTTCACATGGTGTGAACATCACAAAATTGTAATTTTGCGATAATAAATTTATGTTGTGGGTAAATGTTTGGTTAATCCATACGTGAAGGCTAAGCAGTATTGTTTATTTGAGTTTTATCATAAAAATCATAATTTCATGATGATATATTGATTGATCAAAATCAATTATTTTAATCATAAAAACGTTACAAATGGTTACTCAGCTTGGGGAATGATAAAATAAGTTTATTTAAAGATAGTTGATAAATTAGAAAGGTTCATTTTGGTTACAAATTGGAATGCCTAACGCGGGGCAGGTTCATTTTGGTTTACAATACATACTTATTTATTTAAATTTCACTAATCTGTATTGACCTATTCTAGCTTACAAAATAATATTTATTGTTAATTTGTAAGTCTAAATTTTATATGACAAAATAGCTTTTAACGTCCTCTTTTGGTTCTTTGTGATAAAGACTTTTTTTTAAAGTTTTTAAAATAAGGTTACCTTATTGTTTAACCAGCAAAAAATGTAATCTTTAGTTGATCTAGCACCAGGGAAACAAACGGACAATGACTAGATCGTTAGGCATTTGTTTGCATTGTTCGACAAACTTTTGGGGCCATTTGTCTACGAGCAACATTGGAAGGTCAATGTTATGATGGCGCTTGCTAGCGCAATGTTTAATCATTTAAACAGACTCATGGGAAATAAGGATAATGCTCTTTTTGCAGTATTTATTCCCTGTTTGGCACACCGCCTAAATTTGGTTTGCAATATGGCAATCGTATTTTTTTTATTCAACACTACTGGAATTTCTATCTTCTTCCATTCTTCATCAGCGAAGAGAATATATGCAATTATTTCTGTATCAAACCATGCTCTCCAAATGAAACACCTGCCCGCTGGAGCTCCGACTCAGGGAGAGGGGGACATAGTTCACTAATTAGGAGCTCCAATACAAAAAAAATTAAGCCCTAATGAAGCTCCCGATTGGATGACAGTGCCCCCCTCTCCGTCCAGGTCGTGTCCTTCATTTAAATATGAGTGCACTACAGCATCAGTGGAAATAAATATTTTCTTGGCTGAAACTCGCAAAAGCATACCTCAGGAATATAGTATCAGACGAGAGACTTTCTTCTTTGAAATACGCAATTCAGAAGAAACTTCTGGAGTTAATAAGGAAACAGGTGAATGAAGAAGTCACCAGTAGCGGATGGTGCCCCAAATAAACTGGGGGTTGCAGATGCATGGAATGACGGAAATGTAACTTCCAACATTCAGAAAACTAATATGAACCATATAAAACGCAAGCAATTCATGTACGAGTAAATAAATTCAAACTAAGTTAAGAAAATATTTATGTCTTTTATTTTATTTATTTGTAATGGTCATATGTATACCTTAATGAACCTGGAACTAATTTTTAAAAACGACTTATGTCATACTAGTTGGCCAGATAATGGTTGCCACTTGACCAGTTTTTTATACCATTGACAATTTTTTAAATTAATATTTTGTTTATGATGTGGTTTTAACAAATCTGAACAATAAATTTTTGAAAAATACCCCAAATAAGGGCCAAACGTCAAAAACGAAATAAGGTCAGAGTCTGTTTTATTAAGGTCAAAAACCATTCCAACTAAATAAAACTACGTCAAATAAGTCTACATCCAATCTGACTGGTGACCATTCCTGGTACCTTGTTCTTTAATTATTCTCCTGAATTTACTGTTTCAAATTTCACATTTCACCCCACTGTTGCCCGAAGGTTATCCCAAGATCGCCCTGTCATGATAGATATATATGTCTGATAGGCCGTCTATACAGATACTCGGTAGCGAAATATTTAGGTAAAGTAATTTGTTGTTTCCTAGGATTGGGAACTCACTTTGTTTTTTTACTTATAAATAATAATACTTATTTCAGCTATAAACATTTCATTATGTATGAAGCCGTGAAACATACATATGTCCATACAAATATCCTATTTGAAAACTACAACAATAACAATTTTCGTAAACACAATCTTTATTTCATGAATTATCTTATTATCCTTATCACATACTAGCTACAAGTTCCCTTTTTGCATGGATAGTCAAATTTTCTCGTAATAATTAATTTAAAAATTTTACTTTAACACAAAATTTGGTCTTCTTACAATGGCATATACACATAAAAATAATTTCCTCCACTTTGTTACTTTTCTTTCGGAGATCCACCGCAATCTTGAACGTCTTTCAGTTTCCATTCAGCCTCCACTTCCAAAGATATCGGTCCACTCCAATGATGTTCGCGTCATCCACACACGGAATCATATTTCCTCTCTAATTGTACATTTATTACCTTAAAACATCGCGTTTACAAATTCACGATTCAGTGTAATTCATCCCGCAACCAAATAGCTTTCAGGTTTACAACTGACCCATGTTACAACTGACCTATTTTTTGATCTCTTGCACCTAATAACTTCTTAATTTATTTTCTGCCGCACGAAATTTGCTCACGTGTCCTTGCACTGCATTATTTATTAACATATATATTTTCCCCACTATCAATTTTGTTGTATTGCATCAATCCCTTGTATTGTTTCCAAAATAAAGCTCAACTCGGGGTCTCTTTTATGCATCCATTGTTGCTGATGTCAATATTTACAATTACGTCAATTTATTATTCCTACTTAATTATCTTTGTGACAACCCATCACATCAAACATTTCTTACACAATTTTTATGCGTAATCTGTGTCCGGTATATTCTCCTCGCGCTCATGGTTCTTTCTTTTATTTCCAGTAGGCATTCGGGTGTTTGTATTAATTCTGCATTGAGACAATTTGAGCCGAAAACAGTAATTGTACACACCGCATGTGGTGAGGAATGTGCAAGCTTCCTGCGAAGAACGACTGGTACAACTGCTTTCCTGGCGTGCACGTTCACCTGATACGTCGTATC
>BOPP01000052.1:6825847-6836271 GCA_017312745.1 Gryllus bimaculatus | reverse complement strand
GTTTAACTTCCAGCGCTGTTTTGCGGCGTGTGAGGAAGTTAATTTCACACACGATTGCATACAGAGCAGAAATGATCGTGTAAAAACTCGGAATGCACGTTCATCCAGTTTCGGTACCGAAACAAAACGCACATCCTTTTTCCATCCCTCTTTCTGTAGCAGAAAAATGATGAAAAAATGATGCAAAAATGACCGTGTATAGCCGGCTTGAAATGAATCTGTCGGCAACCATGTTCTTCTGGCGTCCTCCTGTAGGCACTGTGCGATGCTTTGTGGTCACGCATAAGACTTGCCACCTATTACACATAGTCACCCGCAGATTTTCATGAGCGGGGGGGGTATTGTTTTATTTAACATTTACACATATTATCGTATTCAAGAACTGTGTCTATAGTGAGCCAGTAAAACATGTAGAAATATGTAAATTCATTTAATATTTGTATTTGTAATTTATAAATACAAAAACACCAACCATTTTTATTTATTTCTACGAATCTCATGTAAATCACGTAAAATCTCAAGTAAAACAATATTTAATAAAAATAAAAAAAAATAAAATGCAGAAAATGCGTGCAAACTCTTGAAATCTAAGAATCAGAAACATTTGAACGCGTAGAATATTCAATATTGTGCATGACCCGGAGAAGAAAGTAGTAAACCCGGAGCCCGGAGATTGGTCACGAAACCCGAAGTCTCCGGGTGAAACCCGAAGAGGTGGCAACTTTGATAGAAAACGCGTGGCAGTGTGTTCCCCAGAAGCATATCCAGGCCCTCTTTGAATCCATGCCTTGACATCTAGAGGATCTGATGACAGCGCCTGGCGGCTTCACACCGTACTAAATAGTCAAGATAAAAATGCAGATACCGTTCTGTGATTCTAATCATTTTGTATATTGTGATATTCCATATCCGTGGACTAAATTTCATTGTAATCGTTTGTCGACTTCTTGGTGTTGCAATTTTCACAAATACCAGTGTATTTAAGCTGATAGACTGATTTCTCTCACGTAGATAGGACCGAAACCAAGCCAAAGTGAATCTCTCAGTCCGAACTGAAAGAGTTTACACACTAGGCTGATATGGTCAACCCCATCAAAGGATTTTGCAAAGTCTGAATAATCCACGTCCACTTGTTCTCCATGATCCAGAGTGTCAGCTAGAGAGTGACGTATAATGACGAGATTGGTCACTGTTGATTTTGATGGTCTAAAGCCACGTTGGCTGTCAGGAAAATTTGAATCTTTTACAGGAGCGATACGTGACACCACCAGTTCGGTAGGAATGCAAGATAGAAATAGGTCTATAATTGGAAACATCAGCTTTGTCCCTTTTTGTGTGAATCGGTATCACTTTATCCCTTTGCTTAATTTCTAAGAGTCTAGAAATACACCGGGTTAATGAACCCCATCTCGATCAGGTTTTTGTCCAGTTTCTCTGATCCATTGAGTAAATGCTAAGATGGCCCCTTGTTTTGCTTCTGGACGTAAATGTAGCTTCACTATGCGCACGTGTTGTTGAACTCTCCTTTTACTTGTAATGGTAAGAGTAGAGGTAAGGGCAAGTTGCTATTTTGTTAGCAATGCAGAAAAATCATACTTGCAATTCGTGTACTGATGCAAATAAGTTTTCTATAACTCAGAAACGAAAATGACTATTTTTTAAATATGGCTCATCTTACGATTTTTAAAATTTACTTATTTATTTATGTTAAACTTTTACTCACCTTTCAACTATGTATAGTTAAAATGACGGAAAGGGAGTCTGGAACTCAAGAAAACGTGCGCAGATAATCTTCTCCCCCTACGTCACACAGTTTTTACTGTTTTTTGACTGAATAAATCTAAATCGAAATAACCACTGCGGAGAGACGTGTTGAATATGATCAAAATCGGATTGGGTAGAATAAATCGGTAGTTTCTCAGAAATATATTGGGCATAAAGTCAGCACCAGCCCCTTTACTTACATTTAATGTTCTCATAGCTTCAAAGACATCTGCCAAATTCAGATGAATACAATCCATTATGGAGTGTCATCAGGATCATCACGGCCAATAGAATTTAAAAAAGACGTTCGGCACGAACTGTGACTTAAATTAGTAAATAAATGTACTGTCTCACTTGCTCACAATGTGTGTTTCCCCAATGAATTCTGCCAGGCATATCCTCATTCTCATTCGAATAAGCTGCTTCCAGAATGATTTCAATTCGGATTGTGTAGAATTATCGATTCGAGGTAAGTAGATTTTCACAAACTAGCATAATTTAAAAGAGAAGAAACTGATGAATTGTTTATTTACAATTTCAAATTCGATAAAAAAAAATATTAAATGAAATCTAGAATGCGAATTTTGTGAGCTATATCCTATCAGGAAGTAATGACTAGCAAGATTGTAACAGAAATATTTATTCAATAATTCATTTTATTATGAATGTATACAGTGCACAACGAAACCAGTATAACGATGGAACATTTAAATACTATGTGGATAATGTGATCAGAGTAGTAAATACAAGCATGGAATTAAGGTTTTAGAAAAAATAGTGTGGTAGTTATTTTCAACGAAGAAACGAGATATTTCATCAAAATACCAAAAATATTTTGGTATATTAGAATATTGCATCATCATTGGTTTATAAATGCATCCGAACATCGTATCTCATGTTATTCTTGTCCCCATTACAGAGCGCACAAATGAGACCCACTGTGAACAGAGAGGTCTTTCTGGACTCCACTGGAGCATGATGCCAATCAAAAATAAAAGGGCGGGTCATCAGAACGACAAAAGCAACTGAAGAGGAAGGAGCAAATGTCAAGCAAGTGGGCGGATATGGCATCGCGAAAGAGGGCAAAGAAAGAGAGGGAACACGTGATGGTCATATAGATCAGCAAAACAGTTCTTTAGTGCATATTTCTTTGCATTATGAATGTGAATGTAAAGGAGAAAAGAGGGGGGAAGGATCCCATTTTTGGACTTAATGTCAAGCACATACCCTCGACTGGTGCAGATTCAAAAAGAACGAGAACGCTCTCTCATCCGCCGCCTCTGAAAAGAAAATGTTAATTAAGGAAAATTAATATGAAAACTATAATGTAACTGATGACATTAAATATAAATGAAAAGGTTATTTAAAGAAATATTAATATGAAAACAATATAAAGCTTTCATAAAATATAGACCAACACATTATTGGGGGTAAGAAATAAAATTGAAAATATTAAATCACCCGATTTGAATAAATCACAAAATTTTATCAAGACAAAGAAGCCGAAAAGAAGTTAATACAGTCATGTACGAGTAATCATTTTACCCTCTCCCCTCTTACAGTATTATAAACATTAATGATATGAGAGTCGAAAAAGATTATCATAAGGTCAGTCTTAAGATCGTTAATGTGGAGTTTGAAAAAAGAGGAGCGCCGAGAAGAAGCAATATTAATCTTCATGTAAATATTCGGGCTGCAAATAAAATGGGCGAAAGCGTAAGGATGCTTATCTTACATATAAAAGACAATGTTTGTTTGTTGGTTGGTTCATACTAGATGCGCTGCCGTACCGTTCATCCGATTACGATAAAACTTTGTGAATTTATTGCTTGCTCTTGTGGAAATAATATAGGCATAGTACGATGGGAATGTGCATATACATGCGGTGATAATGATTTTATGCGACCCAAGCGCTCCTGTTCGCAACGGTGCTCTACAAAAGCCGCAGCATCCTGTAGTATGAAGAGCATCTGCCCCTGCGATGGTGAAATAACGTCCGGGAGAGACAGGTACAGAGACAGAGGCAAACATAGATGCAGAGAGAGAAACAGAGAGAGACAGATACACACACACACACAAAGAGAGACGGAAAGCGGACAGTGAGAGAGACAACGGCGTCAGAGGATTAGGGGAGAGGGAATTAGAAAGAGATGGAGGGCAAGACAACTGCCGGGTTCCGCTATGTTGCCGCAGCGAAAGATTGCTTAGATAAATTGGGAGAGCATTAGCAGAAACTGCAATGAACATCGCCTTTTCTATCGAAAGTTCTCATAAGACGTGAGTGTTCTGGAAAAGAAACGATACACAATGGACAAAGATTGTTACTTTGCCGAAAGAATCAATGAGTATTGAAGAGATTGTCATAGTTACCTCTGTCCGGGCGAAAATAAACGTTTTCCTAACGAATTTTACGCTTGGCTCGCCGCGTACCGGCATTTGATGTCACAGAGATTGCAGAAACGTGCTGGGAATTGCCTGGCAGCGCCCCGAATAGAACTTTGAATGCGCTCAATACATTTCACTTAGCTTCTGTGCACGATGCTCACGAAATTGCTCGCGACTTCTCTGATTTTCATGACAATGTAAGCTCGGCGCGTCTAACGTGGAAAAGGTTTGATTCCGAGAAATCAGACAATGAGTATATCTTTTCCGGTCGCCCCGGAGCTGATGCAATCTTTCAGTGTCTGTTCGAACTAACAGAAAGCAGTTGACAATCGATGTCAAAGAACCTTGTACGAAAAAAATGAGTGTTTGGTCAACTGGGGAGGAATTCGCGTGGCTTTTTTGAGCCAAATTAGATTATCTCCTGAGCGGGGAGATTGAAATGTATGATCTTTCCTTCTGAAATGCCTTCAAAGAGTATCGAAACTGAGCTGTTTGAAGCGTGGCTCAAAATTTGAATTAATTAACAAATCTGAACGTGGTGTTTGGCTGCCAGAAAACAACGTTAGTGGACAGAAACAAAAGAAGGCGTAGGCTAGCCATGCGCATTTGCCGACTCGATCAATACTGGACCATATAAGGACTAGTCGATCAAAATCGAAATAGGAGGTAAACACCAAGGGGAACTTTACAATTTTTGGTGTTGATATCTACAGTATAATTTTCAATTGCACATAAAAATAACCAAAGCCAAACAGTAGTATCATACTTATAAAATAAATACTACACGAGTATATAATAAATAAAAGTTAAAATGTATAAATACTATTTGTTATAAAATAAGTATTATAATAAGTGGTTGTCTTATAAGATCTAATATACTCTTCTTAGATATAATATAAAACAAAAAATCTACAACTAGGTCAGATATAAACACGTGTTTCATTGCAATTATGTATCATGGAACAAAATAAGTTTCGAATTTTCAATATTTCATTGATTAATATTAAGGAGGCGGGAACAGTAATAATTGTAGATGTAATATTATAATGTCAGTATTGTATGTACATTAAGATATTCACTTACTCTGATTTGCATCTGCACCACACTTCCTTATTTCTTCTATAGTTTTCTTCAATAGTTCTTTCCCTTTTTCCGTATCAGTGTTTATGTCTTGAGTCAAATTAGGAATGGTGGCTTCGACATCAATGGCTTTATTTTTAATCTGTATTGACATTAAACAACAATAACAAGCAAACTTTATTTCAATGTCATGAAAACGCGAGAAGAGAATAAATAAACTATATGACGACAAACTAGTCAATTTAAGATTTACTACAGAATGTTCCAGAATAAAAGTTACAAAATCCATAAGGCATATAGAAGGTTCGAAATGATCAATTTTTGACAATTAACGTGTGGTGGGAAATTTCATTGAACGACTTCACTCACATGACATTAGTCTCTGATTGGTGGGCAACGAATCACGTAATGGTGGATGACGGGAACGCGAAATCTCTTTGACTCCGCGAGAAAATGACCCACCGAACTGCACTGCATGATGACTTTCTTTACATTAAATTTCCTACCGTATGTTCATTGTCAAAAAGATTGAATTTTTGACGCTCCTACTCGGTCTGTGACTCGTAGTGTTTATTCCGTGGGCCTACGCACGGGCGATGCGGAGAGAAGCGGAGAAAGTCCCCTTCCCCTGCTGACGATTGCGGCGGAGCGAAGCGCTGCGCTACAGCATTCGATTTTATTTTGATCCCCAAAACCATTTTCCTTTAAATGAATATTAAGTCGTACTATACGCCAAGCATGCAAAATATCGTTTTGTAATAACACTTTTACTTTCTCGCATACTTTTTAAGTAATGTAGAGAACGTAACACCGAAGCGAAAAGCGGCTATCTTTTCGTAAAATTGATACGCTCCAGATATCGAGATAGTGGATAATTATTGTTCCTATATGTAGTAAATTACGTACTTTAACACTTTGGTTCATGAATCCACATTTTGAGGATCGCTGATACCGAAAAATTGGTTCATGGCAAAATGTGAGTCAGTCACTCAGTCTGTGTCAGGCAGAGACAATCTGTCTACCCGTCAGCTAGCCCGTCTATCAGTCTGCCTGCCTGTCAGCCAGCCAGCCAGCCCGTCTATCAGCCTGTCAGTCAGCCCATCTGTCTGGCAGTCAACCCTTCTGTCTGCCTCGCAGCCACCCCGTCTGCCTGCCTGGCAGCCATTCTGTCTCTCTGCCTGTCAGTCAGTCCATCTGACAGTCGGGTTGCCCGTCTGTCTTAGTTATGGGTGATCCAGGAGTATTTAATTATAATAGTATTAAATACGAATCTACTTAACGGTAAATACTGATAACCTATAACCCGCTAAAGCTTACGATAAATCAGAATATATTGATCGTAATCCAATATCCTACCTCAGACTTAAGAGTCCATCTTACGACCGAGCTCACAGGAACAACAAACCAATGCATTTTGTAACAATATCAATTTCCTAATAGGCCTAAATTGTTCAGAAAATTTATCGAAAAGAGGGTGTAAAAATATATCAGGAAAATAGCGTTGCATGAGAGTTTAAGAGACAGAACACATTACGAAAAATAATTCAAATTGAACCAGTCGCTTCAGAAAGAGAGGTTCGGATTTTCAAAAATTTGGTGAAGACTAAGCAAAATGCTACGCCTTGGCAGTAAGGGGTTTCATAGGACCCTTGCGAAATACGACATAAATCTGACAAATATTTTTTCCACGTGATTGTTGTATCGCACTTTCTGCACCTTGTCGAGAAACAATTATCAGAGACGCAGAATTCGAAACTTATTCAAGAAATTCCGCCCATTCTATGTCGTTGATAGATAGATTGATTGTTAGTGATTCAACTAATGAGATCGTTATTCCCGTAAGTGTAGTACATGTTTTGCTCGGGGGTCTTCCCCCGCTGGATGGCCAGATCTGGCGCCGACCTATATTTTTGTTAACTAATAAACATATTTGTTATTATATTGCATATTACTTATGTACTGCAGATAGGATACTACACAATATTACTGTTTAAATAATTTAATATAATAAAGGTAATAATAAAGGATTTTTAAGGGCGAAAAGATCCTTCGTACGCCTTCCTTCGGAGGGGAAGTAAAGCCGGCTGTCACATGTTCGTAGATTTACTTGCATGTAAAAGATCCTCAAGCCTAAATGACGCCTCTGAGCTAAATTCAAATCGCCTGTTTCTCGCCCAAGAAATACCTCCTTTCTCTCCTAGTTGGCGAAAGGAGCGTAGCGAAATTTGCGTGGTCAGACGGAAGAGCAGGCCTGATGGCCCGAGTCTCGCCACGTAAAATAAGGCAAATTCAATTCAATTCAAATAATTACATCATTCTAACATAATTATTTAAGTCAATTTCGCCAAATAATGGAAGGTAAACAAATACTCTAAGCCTTTTGTCCTGTATCTGCCAGTGGGAATACTTGATATGACCATGCTTCAGCACAAACATCTTCAAACTCAATAAAAATGGAACTACAAATTCTATAATAATTTCCAAGTTTCTTAAAGATTTTTCCCTTCCTAATAAATGTACTTTAAATCAGTTGGAGTGAGGAAACTCAAACTTCCCACCCACACGTCCCATAAAAAATATGAAAAGTCTGAAAATGTTTAACCTTATTAGATTCATTGTCTGCAATTTTGTGTTTCCACAGTAGTTATTAAAATGTGACATGGAGCCTAATAAATGTACGAAAATTGAATCGTCTGCACTTCGGCTTAGACTCACATGGTGATAAAAATAAATAAAAATATAGGACAATGCAAATAATAAGACATTATGTGAGATCGGGGTAAATTTAAGGATACTTCTACACCCCGATTTCAACCCACAAATCGCCACAGTGTCTTTGCTCTTCATCGACAGACGTAATGACGAACCTACAATTTGTTAATTATTTTATAATTAGATAGAGAGAATTTGGTCCTTACCCATCCAATTTTGTCGCACAAACAGTGAAAAAATTTCTGAAAAAACAAACAAACAAAACAACGAAAAATAAAATACGTTTATGCTAATGTAAATATTACGACGTTAATTGAAATATTATTGTACCTTGGTGACGTCTGTAATAGGTTTGGACCATGAAAGATGTACTCCTGTAAAAGAAAGAAGTTATTGAAGTTCAATAAATGGATCTGTCATTATTATCCTCTACTAATTGTTCTTTTGGCTAAGGAGATAAAAAATAAATAAGCATATATTAGAAAACGTTCTATCTATAAAGCACTACAAATATATGCATACCACTTTGTACTAACACGGAATTCCCAATTTGGTCGAATTTGCAGTTATCACAAAAATAGGTCTAGAAGTTTCACCTATTATCGTCGTGAACGAAGAAAGTTATTTTCTATGTTATGAAAATCGTCTGTGGTATTCAACAACACAAGCTCTGGTAGAATATAAAACACGTATATAAAAAATAATTCATTATTTCAATTCTTATATTTATTTATTTCCAGACCAGCACCAGATTCTGATGTTGTTTTTTTGTTTTTCGAAAGGAAATGCATTATTTATTGTAAAACATTAAACAACTTTAAAACAAAGTCCTTAGTATACAAAAACATCCGCCAATCAGCATTTTGACTTAGGCAAACATTTATGAAAGGATGCGATGAAACGAAACACTTTCGGGTCGGATGTGCTCAATCGTCGAATTTACACTGGGGTGACAAAAGTCATGGGATACCACTTAATATCGAGTCGGATCTTCTTTCGCCCGGCGAAGTGCTTAGTGTAGTAACACGTCGTAGCATGGACTCAACAAGTCGTTGGAAGTCTCCTGCAGAAATATTGAGCAATACTGCCTCTATATCCGCCCATGGCAAAAGTATTACTGAACGTTGGATTTGTGCACGAACTGACCTCTTGATTATGAGCCATAAATGTTCGATGGGACTTATGTCGGGTGATCTGGGTGGCCAATTCATTCGCTCGAGTTGTCCAGAATGTTCTTCAAACCACTCGCGAACCATTGTGATCCGTTGACATGGCGCACTGTCACCCAAAAAGTAGTGATACTAAAACAGCACGTACTCTCTCGCCCTGTTTAAGGCAAACATCTCTATCTCCATATTTACTAGGCTGTCCATGGACGCGGCGTCACCCGGACAGACTAGTAAATACTGACTCCGGCCGTGGAAGCCTACGCTCTCATCTCTATCTCCAGTTTTGTAGTTTCCAAATGTTGTTTTGCAATTTTCGAAAATACGGAGAGTTAAACAATGATGAGATTTGCACCATACTTTTGATCTTTTCTTGTTCTATCCGTGGAAGAAAAAATGTGGAGCTGGTTTTGAGAAAATAATTTTTGTTAGAAATTGCATAAATATCATGTCCAAAAACTCATTTTATCAAAAAATTGTACATGGTCCTTTTTTTGAAGACCTTCAATTTTATAATTTTTATATGTTAAAATTTTGCAATTTATACAATACACAGAATTCGCCGGAAATGAGAATATCCCCAATTTGTTCAATTTTTCGACCATTGAAAAAATTCAAAATATTTTCGGCGTCTTCCCATAACTTGTCATGAAGGTATATTTTTTAATGACATGTATGTATCAAAACCAGTTTTTAAATAAGGTCATGTTGAGTTTTTCGAAACTATGAGCATTTTTACAGAAATTAGGCGTCAAAGTCTTTTCGCCCGCTCTGAAAATACTGCGCTTCTTGATCGTAATTTTATGTGGGTATGTTAGAATGTTTATAGTATTTCATATTTCTTTGTTCGTCTCGTACATTAGAGCTTTTGTTATACGTTTACAAATTAATCTATTAAAAATTATTTAAAACCTATTTGAAATAAATATTAAATAACAATAACTAGCCTTCAGTCGCCCGCTTCCAATTTACGCAATTGGATGCTACATACGGATGAATTTATTTATTTCATACATCGTTTCATTATTTTAATTATGTATTTATCTTATTTCGTTTTAAATTGCGTCCATTAATTGTATAAATATGAAAACGAATATAATATACCATAGTGATTCATAATTACCATAATATATTTCTCGATATAGAACTTATAATATTTTACTTTCTTGCATTCTCCTTATTTTTCGCACCGACTGTTCTACGATTTCAAACGGGTTTTACAAAAAAGAATTCGGAGAGAAATTGTGGTATAAATAGTAGTATGTGTATATATATATATATATATATATATATATATATATATATATATATATATAT
>BOPP01000052.1:6795214-6825719 GCA_017312745.1 Gryllus bimaculatus | reverse complement strand
ACACCATGAACCAGAACACTTTTTCTTGAGAGAAGGAAAGATTGTGCGCGGTCTGTGGTCTGCTTGTTAAGAGTACGTCTCCGGCATTCACCTACAATGCATCGTAGAAAGAACGACGAGAGCAGTTGGTCGCTAGAATTCTCCTCCAGACAAAGGCTCAGTTCGACCAAGCTGTTTAGCTTGAGATGCAAATCCGCCACCGTCATGTCTCGAACACTAGATCCTCCCATAATCCTTTCGATTTGCTGGTTTAATAAACATTTAAATTAAATGTTTGTGAAATGTGAACATAACTCACTGGAGTCTATTTGCAGTTCGTCTTCGCAATCTGTCGTTGCCTCGTCCCACTTCTTATCCATCTGAAAGCGAAATTTGAAATTATTTTGAGCACGGAATGAAGTCATATTGCTTAGCTGAATGGTGCAACATTTCTTATTAAGATTAAGTTTTAAAATGGTTGTCACAATATAATTCTATTTATTACGAAAAGTTAGAACCACACTTTGGGAACTGACTACAGTATAAATTTATTTGTTATTTTTGTAATTTTGTGTAAATCATTTTGGCTTCATGAAAAATTTTATAATTAAATTTTCAGTCTCCCTGATGAGGGAGACAAAACAGTCTCCAAAACGTAACACAAGTGAATAAAATTATTATGTGAAAAAATTGTTTGCACTTATCATTGTGGCTGTCCATAATTTAAAATAAGGGATTAAACAAGTAAATAACATTTCTTTTTCATGCATCTTGAACTACTCACTGTTATAGAACCTCGTCAACGAAGTTTTGTGTAACTAGTGGTGCTACAACAGCACGTGCTTTATCACATTATTTGTGTCGGTTGTGTAATATTATAATACTACTTTAACCCGCAAAATGTGTCCTCTCATTGAAAATTGAATTCAAGTACTTAATTTTAGCAAGCTATGAGCATAACCATTACACTGAATGCCTAATTGACATAATAACCTTACCGACGCTTTAACAATAAAGTTGAACATGAGCGATTTTATAAAATTTAGTACTTTTAATGAAAACTGGACCAGTTCGAGTAAAAAATGAAAAAATAACTGCAGATTTAAAATCGGAGAAGAAAATACGGAGAAATCAACAAAATGAGGCCTGTACTATACTTTTAAGCGTATCTTGTCCTATCCGCGGGGGGAAAAATGTATGTGAATTGGTTTTTGAGAAAATAGTTTTTTAAATTGCATGTCATGCACAAACCTACGTTTTTTTCCAAAAAGTTTTTCATGACCTCTTTTAAAGAGCTGATTTTTTCAAAGATTGTTTAAATAAAAAATCCCTATCCTCAATTTTAATGTTTTTTAATATTACAATTTTGCAATTTTCAAAAATTTTAACGCTTTGCCGGAAATGAGAATAGCACCAATTTTCTTACTGTCCTTTGAGGAGAAAACTTAAAGTAAAACTTCGGCGCCGTTTTTGAGAAAAGTTAAAAAAAATTGCCTATATTTCATGCAAAATTACTCAAATTTTCGAAAAATTGTACATGACCCTATTTTAAAACATTTCTTTAAAGATCGAATTTCATTAAGCAAAAAAATTGCCTTCAATATTTTAGCTGAAGGAAGACGCAAGAAAGAAACATTGCACTTTTGCACTCAGAGTTCAATTAAAAAAATTTGGTGTCATTTTTGAGAAAATTTGGTAAATGCTCCAGGAGCTACATGTAGAGTACTCCCCCAAATCAAAGGGCGGTTTCAAATTCAAGGGCCCGCGATACCAGCCAGATCGATTGGGATATATCAATTTTGGAAAATAATCGGCAGAAAGCTTTACGCCCTAGCGTTGACCGCTATCGGACGGGCAGGCAGGCACAGAGACGTTTTGCCGACAATCGATTTTTCGGTATGAAGGATCCACAAAGCAAATACCGACTACCCCTGTTAGAGGAAGTAATATGCTATGTACAGGAACAAGATTTGGTCACTTTATCGTTATCAAGGCCCTGGAATTAGAAATTTTGTGTCGAAAATTCACCGTCTTCCAGAATATGATTACAATACTTTCTCTTCTTACATATTCGTACGTGAGGGCGAGAAAGTCAAAATCCATAGGTCGGGAGAACGTGCAGGCCATGGAACCGGTCCTCCTCTACGTATCCGTCACGGTAGATACCATTCAGAGCATCTCGAACAATGAGGCAAAACTATGCATGAGCCCCATCATGCAAAAACCCCATGTTTTGTCGCATTCGCAGGTGCACATCCTGTCGAATATCTGGGAGAGTGTTCTGAAAAAAAAGTTCCTGAAGACAGTATATAAGAAGTGCTGGGAATACGTATGGATCTACCCGTCACCTACAATTCCAGCTCATATTAATCCTGAACTGTTGCTGATGTCTAACCCGAACTATTGAACCAGGATTACGATCTGCCCATACGTGTTAGTTATGAAAATTTGTAATTCCATCTCTTCCAAACGCTGACTCGTCTGAAAACAAAACTGACGAGACAAATAATGGATTGACTGTTTGTGCTAGTAGTACAAACCATCGGTAAAAGTTTTCCCGTGGTTAGTGAACGGCAGGCGAAAGGCACTGCACACTTTGAAGATGATAGTACAGATGCAGGTGCTGCTCGTGAAGTTTACTCCATGCCGTACTTTGAGACGTACTATATGCCACTTGTGCTACTACCTGGATACACTAGAATTTGTTCTTAATTGTCAGACGTATGAGCAACTCTTGGTCTCCCTCGATCAATTTACTATGGTGCAATGGTTCCTTTATCAGCAACGCGATGACAAACAGCACCAAAGTTTGGATGACTTGGCTGTCTTCGGTCGGGAAACGCCATCTGACACCAAACAACACCCGTACAGACTCACATCCATACATAATCATATCTGCCTGATCACGTAAAGAATATCCTGAATACCTTTGAACGAAATGTAGTTAACTCACCACATGTACCACTGAAGTCAGACTAATCACAAACGACAAATGTAAACTTCATGGCATCACATCGCTATCTGCGTAAAATACAACGAGCCCTCTACGAATGAGTGCATGAAGTTGAGGGGCTAAACCTATGGCAGTGAGCGTAAATATTCATTAATAAATTAATATCAAGATAACGAAGGATTGTAGGGCACATGTTCATAAGAACGATTAGTCTTTTTTTTAAGAAACATGTGTCCGAAGATTGTAAAAGTATTTTTTGAATCATCCTGTATAAAATGTTTGCAGTCTCCGAAGGAACTGTCTCTATTGTAACAAAAGGCTTAGAAACGATATAGGTAGTTGACATTATTTAGGCAATACTTACATTACAATTTGCAGTCTTGAAGTATATCGTGGCCATGACCAAGCATACTAAAAGTCGTGAAATTTCCATCATAGAAATACACAATATTATCTGTGCAGGAGCATCTGTTTTATATCTTAAACCACACTCATCCGAGCAGGTTACGTATAGAGTTCCGATCGTCCTTGACGCCGCGAATTGCAAAATACGAGTTCCTGGGACACTAATACTCCAGAGGAAATGCTGATTATGACCAAATTTGTGGCATCCTGTTTAGACCTGCTTCGGTTTAAAAAAGAGGAGATTTTAAAAAAATGAAACTACGTTACATTTCTTCCTTAACTTGGTTATGATCTATTTTCACCAAAAACTATTACCCGAGGTATTTTCTTCCATCCAAATTTTGAATATGGAAAGAATTTTAATTTGCAACACTGATAAATAATCGGCTCGCCTATTGTTCTTGAAATAATTCCTCCAATATTTCAACAGAATTCAGTTGTATGCATTATGTAGTCAAGGGTGAAGAATGTGAATGTTTGATATTAAAACATCTTTATAACAGTGTTGCTTGAAAAAATCAATTTTGAAAACAATATAACATTTTTACTATTTATTTCAGATAGTGGTGGAGAGATGCGCAAACAAGGTTTTACAGTGTCCGAGTTAAGGGGGATAAATTGGCGATAGCAAATGCTATGTCTACCTTTTAACCATTATCTTCCAATTATATGTTTTTCGTTTTAAAGGTTTGATACATCCCATATAACTAATTCCCAGTGACACATTTATGCAGTTTTGTGTCGAAGGCGTCTTACAAATCGAATGTCACATCTTTGTTGGTTGGTTGTTTGTGATTCGGGGCTCGTCAACTACAGGTATCATTAGTCCCGTAAGTGTAGCATATTTTTTCCTCGGGAGGTGGTGGTGGTCTTCGGGGAGGGGAATGGCGAGATCCGGCGCCGCCCTACCGTCGGCTAGCGGGTTTTCTCCAACCAGGGATCTCCCACCAGCGGGGAACTGCCCCAGCCGGAACAAGCTCTAAGCTCCCGACATTTGTGGTAGTGTTGTTGAAAAAACGCATCTAAATATTCACGTCAAATGCAAGACTCAACCTTGTCAAAATCTTTAGTTAAATAACTCCTAAACAAAGCTTTCTAGGACCTTAAAACCTAGAACTTTGGGAAGACTGGGACTTAAGGACTTTCCCCACATCTTAATATACAGAATGAGATACTCTTAGACATTCTATTACATTTTTGTTTTTCTGGCGCTTATCGATACTGCCCAATGTCTGTATAAGGCGCTGGAAGCCAGCTTTGTTTGTGACGTCACGCTTAAATTCCAACTTCATACGTTTACACTTGGTACACAGTGATTTGCGCAGACTGACGAAGTTTATATTTTTTTTTTCGCTAATCCGTTTTAGTTCACTTATTTCCAAATGGACATATCTGATAATCGTGGACATGACCACTTCCTATATCTCACGAACAAAAAACAAAATATTTTTACTAAACGCCCTGACGGCCATAGATCCTCACTGTACAAACTCCAATATCATTCTCTCTTAAACTATGATGTGTTAACACGTTCACTTGTTTAATTGTTATACTTAGAATCGATGCGCTCTAGTCGCCCCTGCAACTAGCCTCTGTCTTATATCAACAATGTCCCGTGTTTTTAATATGCTTTAAAACTTAAGTAAGTCAGAAATAAGGCGAGCCGTTTATATAGACAGAAGACAGGACAATTAAAGCTTTATAACATAGCAGTAACATAATTTTTTTCTTATCAATTCTTGCCAAAAATGCTCATTTCCTTCTGTATTCAGAATTCAACTTGTATATGGCTTAGGGTATAGATTCCAGAATTAAGAAAACTTGCATAGAACACACTTCTTCTTATAGCCTATCACACAGTTCTTAACCGTTTTTATGATAAATATATAAATAAAAAACGCTCAAAACTAAGATAGGAATTAATCGCCCCTGCAACTAGCAAATTGGGATGGCAGCATAATTTCACAGCAGCTTTCTAACAAACTTCCCCCATTCATTCTGTGAACATGCACTCATCACACTTATGTCGTATTGGGATGACAGCAAATTTAAAGTGAATTACAAATGTCTGAATTTCTCACATTAAAAAAAAAAAAAAAAAAAAAAAAAAAAAAAAAAAAAAAAAAAAAAAAAAAAAAAAAAAAAAAAACTTACATTTATTTTTGAATAACTTTTACACTTGTTGCAATCTCCATCATAATGTTGCTGTAAGCTACTTATTACAATGTCTATAAATGAGAATCCATTAAACACAATATTTAGGATGAATTATTACATATAAGTCGAGAAAAAAGTTTAGTTTAGAAGCATTTCACTAAATGCAAAACACAACTCGACGCAATAAATCAGCTCTGGGAGCAAAGCATTATCTATATATATAACATTACAACACACGATACTCCATATCAGATATACAGGCACCATACTGCTTGTTTCACCTCCTGTCCCTGACAACACTCCAGAATGCTGAAAGGTGAAGACAATCCTGGATTGCCCCTGGTGTGACCCGAGCTTCAGGGCACAATTTTGCTCAGCTATTATTCAGGGCCTGTCAAAAGTTAAATGAGGAAATATTGCAGAAGAATTTAGCAGGAAAGAGAGTAGCTCTCAGCACTGAAAAAACACTGAAATTTCACAATTTGCAAGTTATTTTCCTTTGAATTTGACCAATACGTTTCATATTGAAGCTAGAGGTTTTTTTCCTAATGCAATATATTCCTCGGTAATAGATCCTTTCATAATTTTATTTGCAGTTTAATTTACTTCATCAAGTGGTGGCATTCGAGAAACCTCACTCAGATATATTAAGAATAATTCATCAAAATAAAACTGTTTTTCATGAAAAGTTATAATACTTACAAAGCCTTTTCATAAAGAGAGTAGCAGTAAAGGGCTCCCAGCATTTTCCTACGTAGCGTTCAGAAATGGTGTGCAGACTCTAGCAGCAACACCAAGGTTGTCCATCACTGCCCACTCGCTTTGACTACTAGAAGCAAAAGTGCAGGAGCAGCAACCATCTCCACTCCACTAGTTTTGTGTGGCACGAGGTCAACAACTAGTCCATCTCATCAGCATCACAAACAAAGTTTTCTTTTGGAATGAAATTAATTTTTTTTAAAACAATTTTTATATAAAATATTGTTGAAAATAATTCATATTTTAATAAACTAGAAAACAGAATTGAGATATTTCTAAAGATATTTGATTTTAAAATCAATATAGTTTACTGCAATATTTAGTGATAAAATCAAATCCATAGGACCAAGAATAAGGCACACAGGTAATTCTGAAAAACACAGCTATTTATTTGGCTACAATATTCTTTATACATTAATGCATCCTTACAGCCACAAACAAGAACCAAAAGCTTAAATGTACACAAAATTATATTGTTACAAAATGTCTTACAAACTGTATTAACAATCAAATATAAGAACTAAAACTCTTAAATAAGTGGCATGTATTCCATGTTTGTTATACCTCTTTAGTACATAAAGACCCAGAGACAACATCAACTTGTTAATTCTATCATCAATTTGAAGTAAAATAATAGGGTGAAGGTGATTGGAGTTTAATGTGCATTAACATGTTTCACAGATGCATATCACTGTGATAAACAAGTAATATGATACAAGTTTGCTCTATATGCATACAAAACACTGGATTATTGTATACTGATACTTCAAATTCACTTCAATAACAATTTTACAACGGCTTGAATACACACTGAAGTGTCCTTGGACACTAGGGAAAGGGATACGGTGTGCTATAATTAACGTATTTTACAATGGCTTGTGTCCAAACACTGAATACAAGAAAGTGTGGTAACTTGCCACAAATGGGATTTTACAGTTAACATTATTACACAACATGAATAGAAAGGCAATCACCTTCACTCTACAGAAAACTTAACTAAATATTTACTATTGAAATTTTCACCCGACAGATTTAAGTTGCAAAATTGCAATGCTGAAGTACTTGAAAACGAACAAATTATTTCAGTTTAATTTTATTGTCACTTCAAACAGTATGTTCAAAGATAGGCCAACAATACAGACACAAAATGGATCTCAGCAGAAGTAGGGAACAAGATAACTGATAAATGGAAGCTGAAGTACAATGGGTCAGTTTTAGAACACACAATCTTCTGACACAAAGAACTTATTTGTGCACAGAAATCCTGAAGTTTTGTGTTCTTGGGGTACACATACATGTTTCAATAATACAGAATGACAAAACAGACTGTAACATGAATGTGGCATTTAAATGCAAAAGGCTAAATCTCTTAAATGTAGATAATTGGTTTCAAAAGTCATATTTGGACTCTGATATTAATATTCAAACTCACAAACTGATGTACAATGCCAGTTCACACATCTTATGGACAGACCTTTCCTGTACACTATGTACTACACTGCAACAGCTTCAAACAAATTCCACCTGTCCTTGCATATATTTCGCATAGTTTCAATTCAACGTATGGAAATACTACTGTAAGATGTATACAAAAAATATATTTTCTACAGTAATATGTTTGTAGTCATCAGACATCTCTAGGAACATATCTCTACTGGATCTGTATAAAAATGTATAACAAGTTAAAATTGTTGGCGAAGTTGCAAGAGTAATAACTTGACTGAACATTAGCAAACTCTTCTGTTTCAAAGAGTTCCAAGTTGCCATACAAACTTTAGCAAGTATAAAATCATATTTTCAACAAAATGTTTCATCTTGCTGAAATGCAGTGACACAATATGCCAATTGTTGAATCAAAAACTGTCAAAATATGAACCAATAGAAGTCCACAAAATATCTGGTATAAAAATGTGTGTGGTAGAAAAGTTATAACCATGGCAAGAGTACTTCATACTTCTGTCTACACACTACCATCAGTTTCAAAGTGAACACTCATAATGCATGAAAGAATGATCTTTGTTCTCATTTCCTGATACTACTTTTTCTCATAAACAAATCAATGCATGTAGCAAACTAAAATAAAGAGAACTAATCTATCATGAAATGTGAAAGAAATGCCCTGAAAAGATCCTTGTAATTTTACAATGTTTCACACAAATAACAAAAATTATTATTTGTAGTGTGTCTGCAAATCTCGCCAACATGCCACCCTTCAATCTAACTACAAGTGTCCAAAGATTCACTCCAAGTCTGTCATTCTAGAATATTTTAAATGAAGTTTCAAATATAAACATTGCTCAAAAGTAAGGGAACTTAGATAATGCCTAAAGATCTATAGTTAAGTTATAATTATTACTAAGTCAGACTTTTCATTTGGCCCTCTCACTATATTAACTTTTCTGATGATTTTAAGAATATTGAGAAGAAGAAAAGTAGTAGTGAAAGTAATATAACTAATTGCTTATATTATACAGATTAATTCTAGAAGTAATTACAATATTAAACTATGGAGTTTGAAAGTGTAAAATATGCAATATATTTTTCTATTAACAAGTACTTCTATTGATTGTTAAAGATTAACAGATGTTTCACACTAAGCAGAGCAGGAACTGATGGTGAATGAACACTTTCACATCCTCTTTTGCAAGTATATTGCCTAGCAGATGGCTCAAAAAGTCAAAATTTCTTGATATATGCAATGTCTTTACAATACGAGTCTGACTAGCTCCAGCTTCATGCTATTCTCTCCTATTCATTAGCCAATAAATTCTTTATTTACAAAATTCCATTCTTCAAAAAAGAACTTTATGATCCAGTATTTAAAGCATAGAAATAAATGACACTTCTAGAATGATACAAATAAAAGAACAGAGGTACAACTTTGACCGATTTGTTGCACAATTTCTAAACATTACACCATAACAGCTAATTATAATACAGCAGTGCTTTTTATCATGTTACAAACTACAATATAAGCAATAACCATATGCACAAAGGAATATTTCTATACACATTATTAGAAAGAAAGAAAGATTGAGAGACACATATGATTCATTTCGAGTCTGGAAAATCTATCAACAGTTCTGAATCAGGTGAAAATAATATAGTGTGAGAATCCCACCATACAATGAATTGAATACAGATAATGTAAGAGAGGCAAGGATGGCTTCTCAGGCATTTCAAATACAATTATTTAAACATTTCACTCACTGTACACAACAGTCATTAATCTCTGAAGCATGAATGAAGTACCTTGTCTGCCTGTAGAGAAGACGAGTTGTATAAACACCAATAAGAAGTGGAGCCAACCATTTCCAGTTCATTAAGAAAATACTGGCTCCACTTACTGCTTTGCAGTAATTTCTGTATCCTGCAGTGGAATGTTGACTTCCATACAACTATTGCTGGGAAGCAAAAGTCACGGCAATAAACCAACAATAACACAAATGAAGCTCTTCGATTACAGATGTAACATATTAATCCAGCAAATTGCAATAATATGGAATATGTCAGTGGTAGAACATAAATAATAACTTTATGTTTCTGTGTTTGCATGAAACTTCCTTAAATATCCAGCAGCATGATTGCAACAGCATACAACTGCTTTCTATTTTCTTGAATTATTTTTCCATGTAGACATAGACGAGTTAATTTTTTCATTTCTGAATACCATACACATGGGTTCAGAAGAATTTTTCTAAGGAAGAAAGATATCTTCAAGTAAATATCTCTGTTGTTTGTAGAAATTAATTATGAAGTTAACGTATTTTTGGAGCTGAACGATCATTGATAGTTCCTGTTCTCCTCAATGTTGTACCTCGCTTTATCTGATCCATTAATGATTCATGACACAGCTCTGGATCTGGCAGAGTACGAGCAGCAATAAACTGACGTATCCTTGCAGCTTTATGCTGGGGCCCATGCATCTGCAATTGTTGCTGTTGCAGAGCCAATTTAGTGTTCAGAGTCTGCAAAAAGCCTTGCCCTGGCCCACTAATGCCTCTTTGAATGAGCCTATTGCTGCAACTTCCACCAGGATTCAAATCTTCAGAATGACGCCTAGAATTTCTAGGGCTCATATTTGGGTTCAATTTAGCACTCAAAGCAGCAATCAAGCCTGAGCCAGGACTGGTCTCAGGGCCCCTTCGATCAGCACTCTGTGAGCGCACACTGCTATTTCGCCTCAGAGCATTAGGGCTAGCTGGCTGATGCTTTAATTCCGTCAATGTGCGTACCGTTTCGGCTACACTTATAGTTCTCTTCTCATCTGATGAATCTGGAGGATTTTCAGTACTGTTTGTACTATTCTCCAACAGAAAAGCTGGTGGAGGAGGGAGATTCTCAAGACTTCCACCCACTGGGGTCAAAGTGCTCTGCCTGGCAGAGCTGGAAATTGATGATGTCCTCCGAATCGGTGGAGGAGGCTTTTGGCCTTGCACTGAACCTCGACGCAACAAAGTGTTCCTCATTGTTCCAGGAGGATAACCTAGAAAGACATAGTTCAGTAATTAATATAGGGACAAAATCATAAGGACATATGAGCTGGAATAAAGACTATGAAATCCTAGGTAGCCACTTAACCACATAATCATTCATTCAACAAATATGAGTTTCATTAACTTGGCATTCATTTGCTCACTAATGCATAATATACAATCAATACAAATTAATACAAATATATTATAATCAAATGTCTTTGTTCCTATTTGGAACATTTTTCCAGAGATTTAAAAGTGACAACTTGCAAGTATGAAACCATTATGGTTCGCCAAACAATTTGACGATTTAAGACAATATAATGAATATATTTTTAATAAATCAACTACAATTCATTTACAAATTCACATTACCTCAATCTGCAAAACGCTAGTTAATGTCCTTATTAACTATGTATTTGTGGCCATAAAAAATTAAAAGAAAGAAACAATTTGAAAATAAATTAATTAGCACATCTTATTTTTCAAACAAAAATGAATTGTAAGACAAACAATGCAAAAATTAATGATGCACAATTCAGCTACCATACTACAGTGGGTAATCTAGCAGCACAAATGTGTAGTGCAGTGAGGACATTACATTATGACAGGTAAAGCAATAATGGGGAAACAGCACACTACATTACCTGATGCTGATACGGGTCTCCTGCGTGGACCCCCATTGGCTGCTCCATCCCCTGAACGGGGAAGCGTGCAATACTTGCTAGCAGTTTCCAAGTTACACACACTCAACGACATGTCTAAACAAGGAGGGAAGAGATCAACACTCCCAGTCACACAACACACTTAAATGGAAGTTACTACTTTGAAATCTACAGTTAATGTACTAAATTCTACAGTAATACAATATAAAGGTGTAAAGAGAGGGAACGCAAATTCTAATGTAATATGTGCAAATTAAAAAAGGACTGCATCAACCTCAATAATACGAAAATGCATTTTAATTAAAAAATGGTATGTTGCACTCTTTAGAGAGATCATTTAACATTTAAACTATTTTAGCACTTATCATATTCAGAATTATTACTTTTATATAAGATAAACCAGTTAATAAAGTAATTATACTGTCCTTTAAAATAATTTAATTCTCTTAAACTCTTCTTTATTTCACACAAAACATTTCCAACATTCAATACTTTCTTCAATCTACCTTTAAATTTGAAACATGTCTCCAATTTCTCTACGAGATCTATCAGACTGGGAAGAATAAAATGATTTTACCTTTAAGAAATGTGCACACTTCAGGAAGTTTAAATTACACAAAAATTCACATTGTAATACAAATATACACTTTTTGAAAAATATTTTCTAAACTGAAACTTTATAAACAGTTGCAGTTTATATTCAAGCCTTGGTTAATTTTTCCCATTTGTGCCAAGATTTTCAAATAAATAACTATTAAACAATCAATATCTCTATTCTGTGAACAGCAGATGTATTTTAGGAATAATATCATTATGGTTATGTAAAACTGTTGATCATTTTATTTCCTAATGAATGAAGATTCACCTACATTTTCAAATTTAAATATAATTATTTGAAAATACGACTCCCTCAGTTCCAACTTCAAACCAAAATAAAATACTTTAACCCTCCATGGAAAGTATGCTCTTTGTCTGCAAGTGCAAAACATTAAAGGAAATGAATTCCGTGTATCATACTCAGGAAATGAGACACTTAATCGAATAAGATGGTCGCAAAAAGTTTAATAACCCTGAAGTGCA
The DNA here is from genome assembly GCA_017312745.1 of Gryllus bimaculatus. Classification (NCBI taxonomy): domain Eukaryota; kingdom Metazoa; phylum Arthropoda; class Insecta; order Orthoptera; family Gryllidae; genus Gryllus; species Gryllus bimaculatus. Next base: position 6,813,246 of record BOPP01000052.1, on the reverse strand, counting down.
CATCACCATATTAGTGTTGGAATGATTCATAATTTACAGGACCAAATGGATATTTGAAACTTTGAAATTTATCTTCAAATGGCACCACTATAATGATAGATACATTGTTATAAAATACAATTAATTGCTGTTGTGAAGCCCACAGAAAGTGCAAACACAATGCGTTAAGAAACATGATTATTTGAAAACAGGCAAACAGTGGTGTAATTTACTTATCAAGCAAACAGCATAGTTAAAAGTAGGATTCACTCTAATAATACTTTTAGATCAAAGTAAATGTACCAAATCCATTCTCAAGTAAGGAATGGCATGCACAAAAGTGAGGAGAGTAAGGAAGTATGTATTACACATGCATGCTATGTTTTATTTCCTTACCATCATTATGAGCTGCATCATCAACTGGAATGGTTTGGCTTCCATACCCACTTGAAGATTCTAAAGAACTTTCACTGGTGCTACCATCTTTCTCAGTTCCTTCCGGCTGGAGAAAAAAACAACAAAACATGAACTTTTGTACTTAAATATTCAGAACTCAAACAACAACAACAACAACAAAAAAGGACAAAATTATCAAATTCTCATTTACAATTTCATAATTGAGAATGAATCAAATTCCAATCAAATTAAGAGAGTCAATCAAATCACAGTCTTAGAGTGTTTGAATAGTATTGGAACATAATTTAATCCAGGAACAAATCCCTCTCTTTTCTTACATATGTAGTTTTTCTCATCACACATTTTCTCCATCAGGTTGGGAGTTTGGTTTTACCAGAATATTAATAAAAAAATGTAGTGTAATTAACCAACTGAACACAAATTCTTTTAACATGCAGATCTTCAGTAAAACATCGTCCTCTTACCAAGGCTGACCAGCAATTTAGCTTTGCGAAATTAAACTTATTTTCCCCAGTTTTTCGAGTTTGAGAAAATACATTTTCCTGCACTGTTTCACACTTACTAACATTTCTTTAGGTTCGTTACTTAACCATATACTATTCGCTCACTTTTCTTAAGAAAATACTCAAGTTTGGTATTTCTTACAAAAAAAGAATCTTACTTCACAGAGACCTTGTGGAGCTTTAAGGTAACTAACTTTACCTATGTTCATGTTCCATTTTCAAAATATTTCACAAAAGTGTTGATTTTCCTTTAATTTTTTTTTTTAAATTGCTTATGTACTTTTAACAATATTGATAAGAATCCTATTTTCAATAAAGCTTTCAAATTTTTGGATGCCTTAAATTTCATTTTTTCACAAATCATTCCAGGCAGCGTAAAACTTGAAATTCTGTATGCAAGATAATTAACCCTGCAATTCAGCACTTCCAGAAAATGTTAAAATATCTTGGCCCAAAACACTCTTTCCCTTACTTTACATGCTTTGTATGGATAGAGAACATGTAATGTTTCAATGAGCATTTTTTGCTATAAAAATGAGTAAATCTTAGCTGTATAAACCCCTTCAGCTTCAGTGAGGACCAAATACCATTTTTAACGAACCACTGCCTCTGAGTAAATAACAGGAACACAGTAGTTAACAAAAGCGTAGTTTTAGAGGAAGATTTGAACCATCGGTGTTCATCGTGAATACACTCTCCCCAGAAGTTGACAATGTTTTAGCGATTTCAGCTATGTACACATCTAGCTTTCAGAAATATCAAAATATGTTTTATTAGTTGGTTTGTTTACAGTTCATATAAAATGCAGGAAGGACATTTGTGCATAAAAATTAAGAGGTTCAGAAACGAGCATCCTTGAAGGATGGTGATAAGTGTAAATGAGTAAGTAAAAGTCTTCTTCAAAAGTAATTTTTTAAATTCAATTTAGGTGTGTTACCACATTAAATACATCTTTAACTTAACTAACTGCAACTTAATACATCTTTATTGTCATTATAATACAACATGTGCATCAATTTTATTAGTTGTTTGATAGATACTTCACAAATTTAATATAATTATTGATCGCTTATGAAAATGCAGTTGCACAGCGATCTAAAATAAACTTTAAAAAGTATAATCCCGAACATGGATTTCACCAACAAAATATAATTTATTAGTATGTTTTCCCTTGCGATGATGTGTTTATACTTTCATTAAAGAATTTTTGAAAATGATCCACTCCACTGCACAAACACGCAAATTATTCTCTCGTTTTAGCCGTGACTTTATGCCTGACTGATTTACTAATCTCTACTGCATAACTGTCTACTGAAATTGTATCTATTGTGCTTTTGTATCAAAACCATTCAGCATTAATGCTGAACTTTGATTAAGGTCCAATTCAATGAAAATGCTTTCCTAAGTTGTCTGATATTTAATAATGCTTGATTGAATTTGTCATCTATCAACCACTTCTCATGTGCACACAGTTCACAGACCATTAATGTTATTCTTGCACACAAATAATAAACACACTTGCTAATATCTTTTGAGTGTTGATGCCAGAAGTTCCCAAATAGTGAGAAGTGAACTGGGATTATTTCCAAGCATTCAGCCCAGTTTAGATGCATTTAGTAATTCCACATGTACGGTGACATTGATACAAGATGCACTATCTCCTTGTGCTAACCCATCACGAGCTTTTCTGGGGTTGTTCTGTGTTTTTGGCTGGCACACATGATTTGTTTTGTGGGGCATCTCTTCTATGAACTCTCTCCATTAGATTATTTTTGCACAAATAGTTGATTCTTTGAATTGTGAGTGAAGTGTTCCAAATATTATTTTAACTTGCTTGACATCTTCATTTGAAAAAAAATTTACACATGTTGTGCAATAGTGGCATCTCATTGGAAGCAGTTTCTACTCCCCACTACTTCATCTTGACAGACTTCATTCCCCTTGTTATTCCATTACTGGTCCCAAGAGACGAAGGTTGATTTGTATTCCATCTCGCCTCATTTTATACATGCCTATGTTATATGCTATGCTATAATGTTATAGAATCAACATTTCTGAAAAATCTAAACATGATGACCAGTCTGTTGTATTCCGGCATAAAATATTTACTTTCCATTTTATTTCACATTCTGACCTTCAAGAATTCATGAAGGTCAGAAGAAGATTACAACTAACAACTACTTACTTTTTCTGGATTCTCGGCAGGAGCTACAGCAAGTTCCGGTGGAGGTGGAGGGAATATCATTTCCTGTGCTTTGCTAGCAGCCAAGCTGGCAAGTTCATGCATGTTAACATACATTGGTTGAGGAGAATCTAAAAATTGAGGAACAAAATTATATTAATGAATGAAACACAAATGAGTTTAAGGGCATGAATACAATATTGATATGTTAACAATATTTCAGGGCCAAGACAATACAAACAAAAATAAATGTAAAATTTTATATCAGTTTTAATTATAAAAAGCATTTAATAGAATCAGCTTCATCATTATAAAGTTAAAAAAAATTATGAAAAGAAAGATTCCCTAAATCCTTGAATGTTTGCCACGAAGTAAGTTTCATTTGTCTCCATGCAAAAAGACTTGATAGATACAATGTTTATGATGGATTTATATAATTGATTCTCTAAGAAAGACATTTTTTCAGAACTTAAAATACCTAAAGAATTCATACATATTAGTGCAAAATGATTTACAGTGGCCACCTGAATACAAGACGAGGATTTTTTCTAAAATATCTTTCTTGAAAAATACTTCATCTTATATTCACAAATTGCAACAAGTTGGTTGGGATCTGTTTTCGCTTTGCCTTTCTGTGTCAAGAAACTCAAAGCTGACATAACAATACTATCGAGTCAATAAAGTACACACGTATCTATAATGTGTAATATTCACAGATATTTTTTTGGCATTTAGCATGGATTTGCTGGGCCTAATGGAGAAAGAATGCGAAAATGATATAGTACGTGAAACATGGTGTGATAATAAACAAAATTCTTGATGATATTTTATTTTTTTCATGGCTTGTTTGACACATAATCAACAAGGCTGCACCCACTATCAGTTTGATGCTTTATGTGTGCAAATCTGCATTTGGTAAGAGAAATGAATAATGAAATGGAAAAATTTATACTTTACAACTTAACCACACAAACATAACAATAATAATTTAATCATTATTAAAGAATCAAAGATCATGAACAAAAGCATGAAAGGAAGAAAATCTGGTGATACAGAACAGAACGTTCTTAGGTGGCATCAGATGAAAGACCAAGATGTAATTAAATGCTCAACACTTTCAGGGGATCTAAAAAGTTAAATGACATTCTGAAATGGGGGAGGTCCAGCACTAAAGAAACAATGAAATATTCTAAGATAAAGATGGTAGTGACACAAATGATTATGACTTATTTTTATAAGGAATAAGAAAAAACAGATAGACTATCAAAAAATAATCCTGGATAATAAGACAATTTGTGATTTTATTTTGACTAAATAGTAAGAATTTGTTAAAAATATAAAAAATTCTCCGGAAGCTTTTTCAAAATTAAAAGGTTATATTATTAGAGAAAATTCAGTATACAACTTGTTTACTTACAATTTGAATTTGTTACAAATCATACAACCCAAAATTGCATGTATTACTTCTTATTTGTAAATCACAAACACATTACAAGTTGTAATGTCTCATTACACTTGTTGTGACAACATTAAATTATGTGTGTCACTCCGAAGACAGCTCAATCAACTTCAATTTTTTCAATTTTACTAATATATAATTTGTAAGCTCACAAGAGCTCCTACTTTTAACTGTCAAAGTAAGCAACTCTTTACTTTGTTTTTTAAGTATATGGATGTACTTTAATAGAAATCATTTCAGTGATTCTTCAGAGGAAAATGTGACTATCTCCTTTTAAATTTCTGCCAAACCAAGTGCAGGCCAGTATGGAAAAAATAAAACTGTTTTGAGCATTGGTTGATTCACAGCTCTTGAATAAAAGCTGAAATAACAGACTTAAAAATTCCTGATATTGTGGTACAGCTACACATCTAAAAATGGACTTCAATGTCATTGAAAAATTAGGGAAGGAAAACTAGCAACATGTTCACACTGATTGATTAGCTTGACCAATACGAAACGAGAAGAATGTGTCTACAAAACCTTTGGAGAATTCTACTACAACCTATAAGACAATTGATAGCAGAAGAGTCAATTTGATGGATAATGTATGGCATTTTTTGGAAACATAGAAGCCTTGCATAATCCAAAAACAGTATTTTCTGAGTGTGTCATTTTTCAAGTTAAGATAACAACAAAAAAACAGATTTTCTGCCAACATCGAATACCATCAATTAGAATGTCTTCTTGGGGAATTGGACACTTAGCAAAAGAACCTGGACATAATGAGATTCTTAAAGTGTATATATCCCCAATTACTCATATTTAATGAAGTAAATAATAAACTTTACAACGATATTTAATACACTGATAATTAGATTGAGCATAGGTAGCTTTGGAACACAATCCAAATGTTTTGAGTGAGCAAGTTTTCTAACTCCAAATCATTAAGATTCCTAATGAATAATTTTTCATAGAAAATTTTCCTACTTTGTATTACAGTTTCAAATTGTCATAATTATACTTAATGACATTCTAATATTGCACTGTAATTCAATACAAATTATTTTGTAATTAAAAATTCTGAATTTTCTACAAGTTGTGAACTTAATTTCTTCATTGTCAACAAGTGTGGAATTGATCAGTGGCTTCTGAATGACACGTTCAGCAAAATAAAAAAAAATAATAATAATAATAATAAAAAAAAGAGCAATTTATTAAAAATATAAATAAGGTTGTCAGATTCAAACAATATGTTACTAACAGAGAATTCAAGCATTAGAACAAGATGTAACACTTAAAACAAAAAATTGGTTGAATGCATGATCAATTTCCACAAAGTGCAATTTTCTGATGGCCTATTAACCATTATCTGCTTAGCGTGCCTATGTGGGCATGCTGCATACAACTGAAGATCAAACTTTCTCCTTAAAATGTTGCAGTATCGCAATTAGAACTTCATGTTTTTTAATATAACATCCAAAAAAGTGTCAGCATATGCATTTTAAAGTATTGAGAAAAAATATTTAATTTTTTATTTTTAATTATACAATCGTTTAAGGAATTTAAATAAAACGGGCAGATAAGGGTTAATCACAGTTTGCAATTTCAACTACCTTTGAAACAGGCATTTTCGTACATCGTGGTGCCAGAGTTCCGTTAATAATGAATGAATTCTTAACACACATATCGTTACTCAAACAGTCCCTCCCCCTTAAATGACAGTTTTTTTCAGCAGCATTACAATACTTTGCATGTAAAGCTGATTTTCATAATTGGGATATGTATTTGTTTGATTTATAAAAAGAAGTAGGAAAGAAACATTACATTTATAATCAATAATTTCAAAATTTCACTTCACAGTTTTGTAAGGAAGACCTTCCCCTTCATGAAGAAGATACCTATCTGTACATATATACACATGTATAATTGTAAGTTAAAAAACAGTTCTCTACATCTTGAGGAAATACAAAATTCTGAGACAATTTCAAACACACTAAAATGCTAACACCAGAAATATTTATGGAAAAAAGAAAAGCAAACAAGAAATAACTACCTTTTCCTAGATGAATGTGAGGTGGCACATGAGTGATGGTCTTGGAAGGGTCACTCTTAGCACACTGGGCAGCAGGCTGTCGAATTGGCAGGACTGACTTGACATTTGTGGGAGACTTGGAAGGAACAGATGGTCTCTCAAGGGAAGAACAACGCTGGGGAATAGGAGGTCGAGCATAGATAGGTTGTGGCTTTGCGGCAACTTGTGCAGCAGTACGAGGAATGGTTGACGAGTTCGAGTTGTTATTATTTTCAGCAGCTGCAGCGGCAGCAGCTGCAGCTGCAGCAGCAACATTGCCAGACACTGGGCTTGCCGGTTGGGAGTGGCTAGCATCAGGAGCTTGGAAAGTATACACAGTTAAGGCAGGCCTCTGATGACCACGCTCATAAGCTGAAGGAGACAAGAGAAGTTACAGTAAGAGTTTAATATTGTATAGTACAATAGAACAAGCTGGTACGAAGCATGGTGCAATTATATACACATAAATTTGGTGATTCTCAATTTTTAGTTTCCTAAGCAATAATTAACGATGAAACCAAACTGACAAAAAATAAAAGATAAAATTCTGGATAAATTTTACCCCAAAATATGATATTAAGGAATCATAATTACACATGACTAACCATCACCAAAAATTGAGGATCACAAAATTACTAACGGAAAGCAAATGTACAACAAGCTAGTAGTAATATCAAACAACAATTCTTCAGGGCTGGACTTTCTTTGGTAAATACAAGCATTTATTTTGGCAAATGCAGAAATTAATTAAAATTAACTTACCAGAAGAGATGGTATGTGGGCGTTCGCTCATGATGGCAGTTGCAGCACGTTCAAACTGCAGAGTTTCTTGCAAATTTGGCCAAGTAGCTGTAGTATTTGGCAAAGTCACAGCTGTAGTAGTTCCTGTGTATGGAGTTGACGGAGTGCTTGAGTTACTGCCACTGTTGCTGCTAGGCTCTGACATGTTGGACACCTGTATTTCAAACATTATCTTTAGATAACTCAAAGCAAATAAGACTGCTCTGTGCTAACAGGGCATAAAAAAATTAAAAATTGAAAATAAAGTGCATAGTGCTAGCTGATAAATTAAAATTTTGAAAATTATACAAATGTTCAAATTATTTTCAAATTATAACATAATTTAATAATAAATTAAATTGAAAAAATAAAAATAAAAACAAGGAAATTAAAAAAAAAATGAAGTAAATGCTAAAGAAAATTGTATAAGGGTAAGATCAACAACATTGGAGAGATTTTCTTTTGCTAATCATATCAGCAAATGTAGTTAATGTTATCAGCTCCACATCTACGCAGCTATGAAGCTTGGGGGAGATTACAGGCTCAAGTGTACCTGTACACAGGGCACAGAGGGCGGACGAGGGAACAGCGTGTCCTGGGAAGTGAAGCCCGAGTCCTGAGAAGAGACACTTGGAAGGCGCAATATGCCCGCTGGCAGGGGCTGCTACACAGACAAACAACACAGACACTGCTATCACATCAAAAATGAATAAACAAAAATAAAAATAAAAAGTAATGAAAGAAAGCAAGGCAACAGTCGAGAGGAATTACGAAGATAATAAAAATAAATTAGTATTGACATTGGCTTTAAAAAATAAAATCAACCTTTACTTGAAAGAAAAAAAAAAAAAGCACATAACAAAATTACAAATTACTACATTTACAACATAGTGAGAAAATTAACATTTCCATTCTAATGCATAAATAATCACAGTGAAATAGGGTCAATGCAAAGATAAAAATAAAAGTAGCAATACATGAACAGAGCAATGAGAGGGGAAAAGATAGAAAAAAGAAAAAAATACAACAAAATGCATTACCATGCCATGCCTTCCTAAGGTCATCAAGGCCTTGTTACCAGCTACCTGAGATAGGGAGCGATGCCAGTAGTGATGGTTGGGCGAATGGTGTGATTTGGTGCTGCCACTGGAAGAACTGTTGAGAGAACTGATGCTGCACATGCTGGATTTGCGAGAGCCCAGTGAACTAGGACTGCTCGGAGGAGTCTGGAATGACCAGCTGCTTTCTGTCCCTTTCAGATCTGCAATCACCTTCAAAAACAACACAAGAAATACTTGTGAGTGTCTTTCATCATTGCATTGGATAAGTGTAGCCTTTCAATATTTTGAAAATGTTCAGTTTTACATTAACAAGAAGATTGATTTTGAGAATATGGAAGCTTTTAAATAATATTTTTTAGCACTTGTGCATGGAAACTAGTTCTCATTTTTACTGTTTATAGATTGGAAAATATTACTTTGGGACATCACAGTTCATCAGGAGTATGTTTTTAGAAGAGATATTTTTTAAAGATTTTAAGGAAAATTTTTCAATTTACTCTTTTCTTTTACATCTCCTAACACACAAGTTCACATGCTCAAAAAGATATTTGAAAACCGACTTACCTGTTCACTGGCTGGTGGCAGAGAATATGGGTCAGCTGTATGTTTTTGAATTTGATCAACTACTTCTTGCAAATGTGACAATTCTGACAACATTGCCACTTCTTCGTCCTGGGACATTATAATAAATAAATAAATAAATAAATAAATCGCACAAATTCAAAAAATTAGTTGCCATAAAAATTACATTGTTATGCTAGATGAAATCTTTCTTAAAGACAAATCTAAACTTCAAAAATATTTGAAAATGGTGGGATAGTTCCTACTTAAGAATTTAAAAAGACACACTTTATTTTGTTTAAATTTTTTAAGTTGAAAAGCAGAAAATCACAATTTTGATCATGTTAAAACCAATTATTAACAAAAAATCAACTGAAATGTTTATAAAAAGAATGTAAGATTGTTTTGGATATTTTTTTTCTTTGTAGTAATTAAAAGTAAACAGTCACTCACCACTACTGGCTTCAGAAAAGCCACCAACAAGCAAAACCGCGAACGCTCTTCAATGAGGGCAGCACGTACAGCCTGTTTCTCTGTCTCTTCAAGCAACTGACGACGCTCTGTTACATCTTGCAGTGAACTTTCAACACGACGTTGCAATTCTCCACTCTTTCCTTTGCGCGCCTTCTTCTGCAAACGCAATGTGTCTGTAGAGCGTTTCTTTAATTCTGCTCTGGCTCGTTTGTATTCTGTAAAATACACAATTAAAAATTAAACAAATTAGGTAACAACAAAAGAAGTTAGTACACAATTTGACTACTACATAACAGTTATAATTGTTTTGAAGTTACTCCTTTATATAATAAAGACTAAATACCAATCATAATAAAAGGACTTTATTTCTAACTGCTAGTTCTCATGATGTGGTGATATTTATCAGAAATATAATAATTAAATTACAAATAAAAATGATTTAACACTATAAAATGTAAATTTTTTGACGATATGAACTAGCTCTTTAATAAAAACGATTCTCAAGGAATTCTTTTTTTTAACAATTAAATGAGATAATTTAGATCATCATTTGTCAGTGTTGATAGTGAAGTTAACTGAACAAATGTATCAATGAATACAAAAATTTCAAAGCTATCTCGCTGTGATAATTTGAGCCAGCCAGGTTTGATTCTGGTCCCCTACATGGCACAGAAAGGGTGAAAAAAATTCAAAGAAAACATGCGAAAGGAAACAAATAAAAACATTACCGCAAAAAGGCCAGAAACTAAACAAACCCTGTTTTACAAATCAAAGCATTTCACCCGCCTTCCGGAAAGGCCTACGTCGCGAGTCTTGGGTAGTTATCGCCGTGCGACAGGAGCTCCTGAGACAGTCCGCCCCCCGCTGAGCGCGCTGCCTGTTTCTCTCGGCGCGGCTAAATGACACGAAAAAAAATCCTTATCCGCGGAAGAAATCCCCTTCAGCTGAATTTTCGCTGAGACCTTTGCCTTGTTTCTTAAAAGGGGTGAAAAGTTCGACGTATATCTCGTGAGAGTTCCTTAAATATTAGAAATCAGAAGGTCACGAAAAAATAGCTTTTCGCAAATATACAGTTTCCTATGCGTTTTATGTTGAGTAACCTTACACGATTTGAAGATAATAAAATGTCTTACAAAATTGAAGAAAAAAAAAAACTTTTTTTTTTTAAATTGGGTTTTCGAATTAAGATTACAAAAATACACATTTTTTTCGTAAATAGGCTTGTCTAAAAATTCCTCTAAAACTGATTCTTAATCGTTTTTCGTACGGCAAACACAGCGGTGTGGAGCGGAAAAAGGGCTATCGAATTCGGGTGTAGATAGGGTTATTTCAGTGGGAATACAGACATAACATATAATAAATGACATTTTAAGACGTGCGACTGGAGGGCTGCGGGGAAAACACAAACAAACTTCGTTTAAAAATTGCGATACTTTTTCATTAACGACTGACAAAACATATTCACAATATTCAAATAGCACATCGAAAATATAAAAAGCAAAGAATACCACACGTATTTTTTTTATCACGCCATCAAGCTGTTTTAAATTCCTTCTAATCCCCCTTCCAAATGTGTATTTAATAAAATTTGTTTTATTTTTATTTTTAAAATATCGAATTTCAATCTATGACGGTATTTACATTTTTGACGAACACGTAACATTCAGCTTATGTTGTTGCCTGAAACCTTGTAAGATGTGCGCAGTGACAAAGAATCGGAATTACGAAGTACAATGGACAATTTATATATTTATTGTGCTAGAGTGTACTGAAAGGGATCGAGAATTAGTGGAAGACTTGTTTTTCTCTGCCTTTAATGGGACACCAATATGTATTTGACACATACACCCTTTATTTTTGCTCTTCTAATTGACCGAGGCTATAAGAGCGTTTCCTCTCAGCGCAGAAGGTCGCAGGGAGAATCTGGACCTGGACATGGGGCATAGTTCCTAGCTCTCTCTCCTAATCGCAGGAGCTCTCACTGAGTCTAAAATTAAAATAGTAAAACGAATCGGGTGTTACTCATTTTCAACTCTAAGCCATTACTACTGACGATTTGCAATTTTCATTTATACAAATCTGAATGGGTGTAAATGGGTATTTGAAAAAAGAAGAAACGAAGTTAAACCCCCCATACATTATACCAACATGACAGCAAAGACAGAGCAAAATTTGCGATTAGCATTTGCTGGAATACCTATGACTACAACTAATACAAATTTACTTGTAGAGGACGTCATTAATTACACAGCAACAAAATCCTTCGTTAAACTCGGTCCGACGAAGTTGAGAATCTATCCAAGGCACGCACGAGGTTTCAGGAAGAAGTCTGCACATTTACCAAACGTTAAACCTAAAAACAAGGCTTGCTCGCGACTAGCCGGTTAAAAAGAATGCTGGCAAACTGGTCACCAGAGAAAAACACACAGCGGGCAATGCTTTGTTGGCCCAGCTATCGAGAGCTCCCTACGCCATTCCACCGCGGACTGAAACACCAAGTGCGTTTGCTCAACCAAGAGGAGCGACCTATTGTAGAACCGGCCACTCACCTTCGCCAGGAAACGACTCTGTTTACAATCCTTACGAGCCCTCAGGTGCGTTAAATTAAACAGACAATTCACAGACAAGAAATGTTACTTCAGAACAAAGCACCAAATTAAAAATAATTATGGTATTGTAAAGGAAATAATCTCCACAAAAGTTTTAATAATTTTATTAACAATTTTCCATAGTATACTTTCGGGAAATACAATGTTCCAATCCTCAGTGGATCTCCTAGCAAAAATGGAGTAAGTGAACAACCATAAGTTGAACCACAAAACGGCGCAGGGGGGGGGGGGTAACAGTGAATTTAGTGGAAATAAAATTAATGATCATCTAAAATATCACAAAAGAAAATAACTATACTGCCTCAAGCAACGTGGCAATCTCTCATTAATACTGGAATTTAAAAATAATTAAGCCTTGAATTTTTCATGTCTCTTAAATTGTCACACTCATGAAAGAGTCCAACTTGAATTTTATTATTAGAGTATCAGCCGCTATTGTGTGAACTCATCTATCCATATCTATCTTTACGCTTCTGATTTATATTATAAATATATTACATTATATTATAATATCTTATTGGTGATCTAGGTGGGTTATATTGTTTCAATTCAAATATCTAGTTTTAGTCTTTCTCAGCACATCAGTCAACGAACAATATATAAATATTTTAATATTATAATATAATATTAAAGTATTTAATAACCTCGTATTCGGGTGAATATAGATGGGTTCTATATTGTTCTTTGACCGAGTCTTAGAAGACTTACTCCAGATGTTTGAATTAAAAGCCGTAACGAAAGTTACGAGAGTAGTTCACCCATTAGCCTGACAAACGGCTCACACTCTCATTTTCAATTTATCTAATAAATACCAAAAGCCGTTCTTTCCACAAGAAGAGATTCTTCTGCTAAGAAACTGAAAGGGAAAAAAGAATAAGGTAAGTGCGTGATATCTTTTCCCAGGTCATTGTCTGCTAGGTCGAGATTGAATTCACACCAATTACGAGGTCATTGCCATCCACGTCATTCCGTGTGGCTCATCTACGGTTCTTTCGTGTGTATGTAAATAGTGAAAAGGAAAACGTCGAGAAAAAAATGCAATCCAAATGATTTTCCTCACGGCTATAATTTAAAGTGTCACTTATTTCAATATATTTGTTCATCTCCAGTATACTTCAATCAACTCTCCACCAAACTACTATTTTCGAATCAGAAATCTTTATTAATAAGAAGAGAATTAACGCGTGCACAGAAAACGCAAATCGATCTGCCAATATCACAGGGTAGCGCCAACGATTGCAATTTTGACAGCATTTGCGGAAAATCCGCTTCGCTGAGTTTGAGGAATAGATTTCACCTTCAGCCTCCGCCTCCGCCGCGGCAATTCGTGAACGGAAGTGGAGCGAACGAAATGCGGGTGCGGACGCCGGAACGGAATTCAAGAATCTCGGGGACGGGGACAGCGAGCGCGTTCGTTAAAAGCACCGGGTCTCGCGAATCGACTCCTGTCTGCTCGATTTGGTTTCGTTCCAAGGCTGTGCTCGAATCTCGAGGGGGAGCAGGCAGGAACTCTTATCAGTCGAATCATGGGGGCGTAATGCTAAATCAATTTGATGTCGATGAGTTCTAGCGTTTAAATCAGAAAGAGGGGGGATAATTCAAATCATTAGAATTCGTTAAGTAAAACAAATAGTATGCAGCTATGAACAATGGAACTTTTTCATTCATGTTCGCAGTAATGTACTTTAAGGTCACTAAATAAGATTAAATTTGGTCCCTATCAGTCTATCTACTTGGAGAATATTTTAATGGCATGATCTTTAATCAACATTTATAAGCCATCTATCTACATTCTGAGATGATTCATTTATCCCTACAAACGTTCGTAAAAACGGCATAGGACTGATTTTCGTTGATATTTCTGAATTTTTGAAACTAGCAAAAGTTACAAGTAATGCCAGAAAGTGTGTGCTGTTGCAGGACCGCTATAGTTTTCTTTAGTAATTTAATTAATCACGCGATAACTAGTTGTAGTGTGAGGAATTGTTTCATTCCTGCCAAATCTTGAAATATTTGTGTTATTTCTGACATCGCGATTAATAAGATATAAATAAATAGATTCAGAAATGAATGCTATTTTAAACTGTGAAAAAATGAGAAAGCGAAACTACACAATTGCTAAGAATTTTATATTCAGTGGCGTAACGTTCGAGCCCGTTAGACCCGCAATGCGGGTGGGCCCGGGTAAAAAAAGGCCCGATTTTAGAGGATATTTTTATTATTTAAGGTAATAACACTACTCGCATTAGCTTTACACTTTTATAGAGAGTGCCCGGATATAAATGTTTTGCGGGCGGGCCCGCACTCATTTCGTTTCGCTACTGGTTATAACATCAAGGGTTGTTTCGCAGCCCCTGCAACGCGCAGACCGCAATATGAACACGTTCGTACATCGTACAGCGGGAGCGCAACCTGCTTTTCACACACCCTTCGTAGAAAGCGCGTCGCTTGGAGGTCACAATCGTCAAGTAGCGTGTTCTGTCCTGTTACACATCGCCCACGGGCAGCTCGTTAATTCGCATCTGAACGACCGGCGAGAAGGGGGGGGGGGCTGAAGGTGGGCGGAAAGATGACATCGTGACGTCGCGTCGCCGACACGCGTCGGGCGCCAGCCCCCACCGAATTTTCGCGGCGAGGCATCGTGAGGCAGCGCTAACTGCTCAACGTCGCCACGCACAGAGCGGGGATTTAAAAGAAACGGAACAAATATTTACGAATAAAATGAAAAATTAGAAACTCTTCTCTCTCGCTACATGTAGAGATGGCACGAGACTCATTCATTCTTCGGACGTAATTTGAATAATAAATATCACCAAAACATTTTATTGGATGAAATTCTTTGAAATTTTAATTATTTACATACGTAATTCTGCGAAACCAGTATTAACTACAATGAAATATCAACACATTTATTCGAAATGTTAAATTAACAGTTTCCGATTGCTATTAGAAAAATAGCCTTCATTGATTGCCCAACTCACGAAACATAACTTAATTAAATATATTAATATTGTGAATACAAAACTATTTTCGAGTTATTTGTGCGTGAGATGGATAATAAATAAATAGTTTGAGTGCCCTAACCTGAAGCTCTTACAGTAGATAGGCCATGGACAGAATTACTTTCAATTTTGGAAGTGGTTATAGTAGGGAGAGAATTGGCAGATTTCTCCAGAGGGAAACTCAATACGCCAGGAGGGTACGAATCGAATTGACGAAGAGTGAAATGAAGTACATCTGACGTGTGATTAAGTTTTGTTGAATGTAGCAAAACAAGTTTTTTAAGTAAGCTCAGTTTCTTTTGTTTAGCAGTAACGGAGTAAAGAATATAGTTTCTCGAAGTTGTTATATGTATACTACGATTTTTCCAACTCTGCCCCTACAAGGCTTAGATATCAGCTGTTGACAGTGTCATCCAATCGGGAGCTTGAATGTCTCCATAGTGAAGTCACTATCTTGATGTTCAAGCTCCCTTTTGGATAAAACTTTCAACAGCTGATACCTGCCAAGGGTCAGAGTTGAAAAAAATCGCAGTATGATCGTACAGTTTAAGGAAGCTGACGAGACCAAACACACGATTACGTATTTGGGAATTGTGAAGTTCTAATCGAAGTTCAAATTCCATTGATTTGTTTATTGTTCCTCGTTTTATTTGTTGAAATACGATTTATTTAGTTACTAATAAAACATGTGATATGTAAAAAACAATAAATGTGTGATATATAAATAAAGTTCCATCGAAAAAGGGGGTCCATAAATGTATCCCCCCCTCTCCTCCTGAGCGTGTTTCAGGCTACGCCCGCCTACGCCTATGACGCACCGCTCACACTCACACTCACCTTTGGCGTGCTCCTTATCCAGGTTGATGACGGCCTTCTTCCAGTCCTCGAGTTTCTCCTGCAGCGGGATCACCAAACAGTCCATGATGGCGCTGCAACAGGAGAAGACGAAATGCCGTTATGCACCCGCCGCGCCGACCCGACCCACTAAACTCGCGCCACCCACTCGGGAGGGCCGGCTTCGAGCCCCGCTCGCCCGCCGACACACTCCCGACGCCGCCGGCGGCTTAAACCCACTTCCCGACATTCGTTTGCTTTCGGAGTGTTTGCTCAATCGCTCTCGAACCGTAAACCCCACTCGCCGCTTTCAAAGCATCTCTTATACGCTCGTATAACTAATGTTCCGGAACACGAAACGGACTGTACTCGCTACGTAAAATTATTTTGCAGAAGCTTGTTTATTACTTAAACAAATAATTTCCATTCTCCTTTCTAAACATATTGAACAGGTTGTCTACCTGTTACAAGTCATTCAATATTTTCATCCTCTTAGATTAAAAAACGATGGAACCATGTCTTTTTAAATTTTGAAAATATCCCAGGGGTTTCATATAAAGACCCTGCAAAATTAAAATATATTATCATATTATATTCAAGGAACTGCGACATCAGCCGGATCCGTTGGGGAGTATTAATTTTGGAGAACATCGACTGATCGGTTTAGCCGCAAGCTTTCTTCACGGACGGACGGATGTTTTGCAGTCATTCGATTTTGCGGTAACAAGGACCCACAAAACACGGATTCCGGCTACACACAGTCGCGGTTTTTTCGCGCAGTATCACATAACTTTCTCCCTACTAAGTAAGAGATAGAAAGAAAAAAAAAATTCTTTCCTCAAAATAATTGTTTAAAAACTACCTGTTCTTCACGCAAAAATTACTGCTACGCAACTTGTTAGAGGTCGTAATTTACTACGTTTACCAGCTATATTTATCCACTTTTTTATTACCAGAGTCCGACAATAAGAGCTTTCTGTGGAAAATTCGCCGATTTCCGTGGCACGTTTGCAATACTTCCTCTTCACAACTTACGTAGTAAGTCGATAAAGTAAAATATATATATTTCTGCGAAAATTACAGGCATTACAGAAAATAACCAAAAACGGCCAGCTGAACTTCAGCGAGGGGATCTTTACCTCATGACCTAATGTCTTAGTACATAGCGATTCCGTTTGTCAACGAAGAAAGAACTGACGGCAAGACGTGCCTTTTCAGTCTCATGTTAATTATAGTTGCAGTACTTTTTTGCGATTACGTAACTTCCTTATTCAGAGAAATACCAAGACTTTTAGGACACAAGCGTTCCATCACATTCCTTCACGTATTTGCCCAAAGGGACCATCTCTCGGCCAGAACACAACAGGTACTGTACAGCGGCCCCCATACTGACCTAGACAATATCCAAGTCCGCTACTCAGTGCGCCACGGACAAAGCGGTTGAGAACTTCGCACGGCACGACAAGATAGTGTCGTCGGCACAGGCAGTGGCAAACATTAGGGGGAAACCCGCTACTCTGAACTCAACGGCCCCCGAGAACTGTAACATTTCCAACATTCCGGCCTTCAGCCGCTGCGATTATGTACCGCATTTAGGCAATTCGGCCGACAATGTGCGTCCTGAGCACTCCGTTAGTCGGCCGCCGCGCCGTCTTCCGAAACAGCTTGTGAAGTCGGACGGCGGCGGGGTGCAGGGCCACAGCACGGAGACGGAGGCATTTCCGTCCTCGGCACAAAGGCATCTGTGCGCGCGACGCGTCGCGGGCGAGGGCGCTGACAATGGGCGGCCCGCCTCCGCCCCCAGCTCGGCCCGGCCCGGTCGCCCGGGGGCGAAAATCGATGATTTGAGACGCCGCGCCGCGCCGCCGCGCCGCCGCCGCCGGCGGAGGGGGCGTGGTCATTATGGCAGAGGAATGGTGTGTTCGCCGCAAAGGCGGCAAAGGGGCGGCCGGTTTGCGGTGTGACGGAGTGGCGGGATGGCAGGGTGTCTGGGTGGCGTTGGGCGGAGCGGGGGTCCAATCGTGGCGGCGGTTGCCATTGTGACGAGGGGCCAGGTGGCAGGGTGGCAGTGTGGCGAGGGGCGTGGGGCGAGGTGGCAGGGTGACAGTGTGGCGATGT
>BOPP01000052.1:6766506-6790547 GCA_017312745.1 Gryllus bimaculatus | reverse complement strand
CGAGGAGGGAAATAACGGCCACAGCCCGCAGCAGACGCAGGCAGAGCTTCCGTATTCCCCGCGGCCGCAGCTTTTAATTGCCCGCTTGCCCTGAATTCGCGGACCAATAGGGCGCGCGCCCTCGACTCGCGCTCTCGCTGCGCGCACGCGAGGGAGCGGTCTGATTCTTTTGTTTCACTGCCCGCCAACGGCGCACACAATGCGTTGCGGGCCGATTGCTGGCACGATGGCCCGAATTGCGGAAGGTCGTACTTCGATTCCCCCGCGGGTACCCGTTCCCAATGCCTATGTGTGCGGTGAGATTATTTTATGTTTACCTGCAATGGATCAAGTGAAGAACTACTCCCTTCTTCAAATCTGGCATTAGAGCTTCAGTATTAAAGTAACTATGACAATATATCGTCATTGCCCATATCTTGATCGACAGACCGCATACAGATCCCGAAGTGTATTTTTCCAACCCGCCATGACTTGGAAGAATCAGTGAAATCCATTTTGTCTTTATAGAATTTTGTACGACCCGGAATAAATTGAATTGTTATATATATAACCTATAAAAAGTTGCAATACTGGTAAAAGTGTTTAGAACCGTAATATAATATACATTGTAATAGTACCCGTTACCTTTATATAATAAACTCGTTTTTTCTAATATTTACTTATTGTCTATACTGTTATAACACGTACGTTTACTTCATAGTTTTCCTGAGAGCGCAAGAAAGTGTTCTTTGTTTTAACCTGCACGGAATTATATCGAGTTTATTCCTTGAACAGTACGTATTCGACATTTTCAGATTTTTAGATTTTTTGGGATTCGTTTATTGTATCATCATTTCAGGGGTATCTTGATTTTAATATGTTAATGTAGAAATAGGGCATGGTCACTTGGCCCTAACGCATTGATTTCTCCAAGCCGATCCACAGCCTGCTACTGTGTAGACTGCTTTTTTGCCACTGTGGATTGGTCATCCAGAGATTACTCAGATGATGTTGCAAGATGAGAAAGCTTCGACTGTTTTGTTTCGCGAGCACACTGAATTTTCGACAAATGACGATGCAATTCGTGCGTTCATGCTTGTGAACTTAAATTTGTCGAACTGAAATGACTTGACTTTTATGAGTAACATAATGTGAAAAATAATAAAATGAAGAAGAAGAATGCGGGAGGAGAAGAAGTAGGAGGAGGAGGAGGAGGAGGAGGAGGAAGAGGAGGCGAAAGAGGAAGAGGAGGACGAAGAGGAGGAGGAGGAAGATGAAAAAAGATAAAAACAAAGAGGAAGAGACGAACTACGTTCGGCACTCGATAACAGATGATTCCTCCAACTCTCCTCCCTGCTTGATGAAACAACAGCGTGCACGGATCCACTTGTTAACCCGAACAGTTCTAGTCTTTGTGTCGCGCCGCCAGCCCGTCCGTTCCGGGGCCAAACTCCGGAGCTCATCTTCGGCCACGCCCCCCTCCCCCCTCCTCCTCCTCCTCGCGGTCTGTTTCGTCCGTATCAACCCACCGGCCCATCGCCCCTCTCTCTCCCCCTCTCCTCTCGCACCCGGCGGCGCGGGAGCACCGTTCCAAAAGCGCTCCTGGGCGGAAGACGCCTCGGCAGCGGAGAGGTCGCCCACGCTTGGGCGGCGGAGGGAGACGGGAGGGCGGGGGCGGGGGCACCCACCTCGTGAAAGTCTTCATCCGGGCCTCCACCGCTTTGTGGCGCAGGCAGATCCTGGTGAGCGCCGTGCCGATCTCCTTTGTGGCGCCTGCAACAAAGGGGAGACGCTGCAGTCAGAAGGCCGTGGGCGCGGGGGCCAGGCGCACTGCGGCCCCGCCCACCGAGTGCCGCCCCTCGCGACTGTTCTAGGCGGAATGGAATGAATGGCGCGGGGGCGGAAAGGCCGTGATAATAGCACGGACAGAATCAAGGCATCAAAGGGTTAAAACATGAAACGCTTCACCGAAATGTTTTCTGCTCTCAAAAGGAACAAATTGAGGTTCTACAAAAGGTGTTATAAATAACTAATTTTGCAGTATGCTATGGCATTTTTATTGTTTTTGCTTACATCTTACTAGTGAATATTCTTTCCGGAAAATATTCGTCACATTTGATGCGTCACAGAGAACTAAATTATTTTTATTTAAATGTATATAAGATTATTTGATAAATTATAGTACTGTTATATTGAAGCAGATTATGGTTAGTTCAGGACTGGCATTTAACTGCGTTTTTAGCATCATATTAAGGCATTAGATAAAAAATGCCAAGGACGTCATTCTATCAAGATATGAAACAAAACATCCATTTGGAGAATATCTACTTTTGGCAGATTGAAGGGGGTGGGGGCCTAATTTATCCGCTTCCCGTACTTTCAAATGAACCTTCATCTCCATCTGTACACGGCCCGAAGGCTTCGCAATCGGTAGCGAAGTTTAGGAGCTTGAATAGAGAAACATTACATATTGAGGCCAAAAGTTTTAATTTGCTTCAGTTTATTTTATGTGCGATTATTGTTATGTACGAAACATTCATGCGCGCGGGCATACATATACGTACGTACGTACGTACACACACACACACACACACACACACACACACACACACTTACACCAACTGCGTTTTATGGAACCTATTACAAAAAATTAAATGTATTCTCCCAGTGTAATTCTAATTTACAGTCCGAGTTACTAGGACAGTGAAAATTCGTTTTACTTATGGAAATGAAAACCTGCCATCAGCTGTAATCCTCTTTAAGAACACAGGCAGCCAAAGAGAGATAGAACATTAGCATTACCGGACAAAACAAGACTCTTAAGACTTTTATAGAATCAGATAGGCGTTCAACATCAATTTCTCAGAACTGTTTGACGCTCTACTTGAATAGTTAGGAGACAAATCGACATTAAAAATTAACATTTGCCCTAAAAGTATTACCATTAGTCAGTGGTACTCCAAGACTTGAGTCGACAAAGTGAAGGCGGACATTTCCAAACATATAATGGATGTTTCGAACGCAAACTATTACGCAGCTTTAGCCCATAACAAAGAAAACAAGGTCCTCATTCCTTCTAGTTAACGTGGACGTAGAGTGGCTGCGTGATGAAGACAACACAAACCTCAAGTCAATCCAACGCACTCCCGAAAAACAAAAATCAACGCCCGCCGTTTACGAGCCGTCGCAGCGCCTTCACGGGAAGGGAAAAAACGATCTTCAATTCTTTCGCTGGGGGCGCCTTCGCTCAACGACACCCGTGCCGACGTCAGCGCCACCGCCGCCGCCACGCGCCGCCAGACGCTGTTATCGCCCTGCCCCCACCCCCCTTGCTCGGACGATGGCAGCAGGGGCGGGGCGGGGCGGCGCGGGCAACAGGGAGCAAGTGGAGTCAAGTGGCGAGGCGCTCCACGCCCTGGCGAGATTCATAAATCCATCGCGCAAATCGCGCCCTCCCTACCAGGCCCCAAACACTATACTTTGGAGACGTAGACAAAATGCACGTTGCGGAGGTGAACAGGTGCGGGGAAGACAGCTCCACAGTTTCGGTATTCCGCGAGTAGCGAGCGACCGCTCGCCGAATCCCGTGTAGTGTGGATAGGGCGCTTGCTATTCGCCGACCGACGAATATTCGGTGATCACCCTACCCACCGAGAGTCGGTATTGGTCGGGCAGCTGCTCGGGATTGGACGAGCTGTCGCTCGCAACTTGGCGAAAAACGATTGTGTGGAGCCGCCTTAACGTGCAATAAATACCTAACCGCTTCTATCAATAGGAAAGGAAAATAATTATTTTCATCAATTCTTTACATATCATTGTTAACATTTGTACTGTATTTTTAAAAAGGATTAAATAAGCCTGAAACAAGTATTGTATTTCGGGATCAATGACCCCCAGCTCGGATGGTGGTTTAAGCGCTTATATATTCAGGGTAGGGCCTAGAACCAATTCATATTCTCAAGAAAATCCGGATCCGGTGGGTTTTATTCGTTGTAGTTTAACCCACGTGGTACGATTTGTGGTACGATATGTGGCTGGCACGTGCTCGGGCAAAACTGCCACGCATCCCGAACAAGCATGCCCATGTTTGCAAATAATCCTGGCCTGTTATATTAGGGTATTCAATGTAACTCAACACAAGAAACTACGCATAAGTAACAAGACATTACAACATAGTAAGTTTCTAAGTACATTCGAACGTATTGACGAAAATCCTGCCACCGTCGGTACTCGAACCCTGGAGCGACGCTGCAGAGACAACGGCACCGCTGCCCCGGAGCCCAATCAGTCGGCCGGTGGTTACGGAATCGCCGGAATAAGGCATGACGCCTTGGGGCCGCTTGCGACGGCGAACTCCGATGTGGTGAAAGTGGGCGAGCCCCCCGCCTGCCGCTTGATGGAAGGGGAGGGGGGCAGGAGAGCAAGAATAAGAATTACGGCACGATCGTAACTCGGCACTAGGTGCGGAGCGTAACCTCGTGTAATGAGCGGGGGTCGGAATCGCGGGTGGTGCTGTGGTCACCCGGAATGCAATTTAGCCAACGATGGCAACGAGTGCGGTTGAGAAGGGCGGTTTAAAAACTTTATGGAACATTGAGATTGAGGTTTACTAGAAGGTCAAAACAGAAAAGACGTATATAATGCGTAAAATAAATCGATATTCTAAAACGTCGTGTTTCTTCGAACATACACGACACGTGTACTTTCGTGACAAACTACAAAAGTTGGCTCTGACTTTGTCGAATCTACGCCACAATGTGTTCAGAAGCTCAAAACAGCACAAGGAAAATACATTAAGTCATTAACGCACAGTAGGCTACTATTATTAGACATAATAATAAACGTTCACAGCTAAGTTGAATCGTCCTGTGCAAATTAATTTGCACACTACTGTGTATTACTAATTTTCCAATGCCCGCAGAAAACTACACAGACTCCGTGTGAAGTGTCTAGGATTTCGTTTGACACCCAGCAACTCGGAACAATCCCAAAACAATGAAAATGTTTCAATTTTGCCTGAAAAATTTAAACAATTGATTGTGATATTCCACCTATTCTCATACTGCGCGTACTGACCTCATTCGTACTCAATGAGACACTGCTCACGCCACAGTTGACATCATGAAACAGCAAAGCTCAAAGGAAGAGGACACCCGCCATTACAAAATTACTATTGACGAGTTGCATGTTATAGCAGCGTCATTTTTTATTTTCTTGGTATGTAAAGAACTCTCTATACAGGGCAAATTTGCCTGAATTTCCTATTAATTTCGAATGGAACAATTGAAAGTCAAAAACCTTCTAAAATCAACATTTGATCATCGATAACCGCAACTGCTATTGGAATTTAGAATAAAGCATTCTCGCGATTCGAACGCAATTGGCGGCTCGATTTATTCACAGAGTAAACAAAGCGGGACGCAATTACGTCGGTTTGGCTTCCGCATTACGTGATCTGCAGCGCGTTGAAAAGTACCTGCGATAACCGTTGCGATTGAATTAGCGAGATGCGAAACACGGAAACTGCTGCCAAAGAGAGTGATTGCAACATGCCACTCAAAGGGCTTTAACAACACGATATCATGCTTTAATTCATTTTAAAAAAACTTGTTCATTGCAGCAGCAACGGTCGTATCTACGATCATTTGCATATCTACTTTATGGCAATAAATGCGAGGATAAAAATGCGTAGTTCTAACCACCAAATTTATTATTCATTCACTGTACTTGTAACTTTAGTAAATAACTTGTATTTTGTTACACAACGCCAATTATGAAACACCAAAGTAACTGTTTTATCAATTAAAAACCATGAATTAAATGAAATGACTTTGAAAACTTAAAAATAGTATCTTCTTAATGGGCATTGTAGAATTTTTATTAGTAAATAAATATAACCGTTAACTTTCCCACGCTAAAAACATTTTGGTTCTTTATCAAAAGCCGGGAGCGCGAGATGCAAGGAATTGAACGTAGTGAAAACATGCCCTTCCTTGCTTCATTAGGTCGGATAAAAATGTTGGCTTTCAATAGGTTATATTACGAATAATTTCGAAATTCTGTAAGTAACGTTGCACGAGAAAAAATCGTTTTGTCACTGCCTTTTTACTATTCCTAAATGTGAGGTACGCTTTTAACAGCGATTATACTGATCCTTGATGTTTTATTTAATTGGATTTCTCATTCCATTCTCCCAGATGAAGACGAAGTTTCCTCCCCAACAAAATAAAATAAAAAAGGAAAGAAAGAAAGGGAAAGGAAAGAAAGAAAAGAAAGAAAGGAAAGAAGAAGGAAAGAAAGAAAGGGAAAGAAAAAGGAAAGAAAGAAAGGAAAGAAAGAAAGGAGAAAAAGAAAAGGAAAGAAAAAAGGAAAAGAAAGCAAAGGAAAGGAAATAGAGAAAAGAGAAAGGAAAAGAAATGAAAAGAAAGGAAAGAAAATGAAAGAAAGGAAAGAAATGAAAGAAATGAGAAGAAATTAAAGAAATGAAAGAAATGAAAAAAGAAATTGAAAGAATGAAAGAAAGGAAAGAAATGAAAGAAAGGAAAGAAATGAAAGAAAGGAAAGAAATGAAAGAAAGGAAAGGAAATAAAGGAAAGGAAATAAAGGAAAGGAAATAAAGGAAAGGAAATAAAGGAAAGGAAAGAAAGGAAAGGAAAGAAAGGAAAGGAAAGGAAAGAAAGGAAAGGAAAGGAAAGAAAGGAAAGGAAAGAAAGGAAAGGAAAGAAAGAAAGGAAAGAAAGAAAGAAAGAAGGAAAGGAAAGAAAGAAAGGAAAGAAAGGAAAGAAAGTAAGGAAAGAAAGAAAGGAAAGAAAGAAAGGAAAGAAAGAAAGGAAAGAAAGGAAAGAAAAGAAAAGAAAAGAAAAGAAAAGAAAAGAAAAGAAAAGAAAAGAAAAGAAAAGAAAGAAAAAAATTCCAATCAAGGGATTGGAATCGAAATTATATTTTTCTTCGCGCGCACAACTTCCATCCTTCCTTTTCTGTAGAAACAGCAGTCTCAGTATTGGTGTCAGCACGGGATCGAGTTTGAAGAACAGTCGTTGAGCAAGTTTTCAAAAACCGTAGCTGCAACAACGCGGCCCCAGCGTCAGGCCGCGATCCGAAGGGCTGGCACGTTGCCTTCTAGTTGTTTCCGCAGTCGGCGGCAGGGGCCGCCTCGAACTCCGCAACTGCAATGCGGTCTGCATTTTAAATCCACAACCCCCGCCCCCTCCGCAGGCACTTTGCGGCGCGGCGTTAAAAAGTCGCAAGTGGCCTACGGGCCAAAGGGATACGCAGCGTCATAAAGTGATGAAAAAGAAACAAAACGACGTACGAACAACGCATAATTCGATGTAAAATTACAAGAACATGTCGGGGCATTAATATCAAATGAAATTAAAACCGTTTGTTGCTTTCACGTTCTTAAATGGGCACGAAGCTTGCCCGTGTTTATTGACATCGAGAGAGGACGTGACTAGCGAAGACGATTTCTTTTAATTCTCGAAGGGGAGAGGTTCTTCGAGACGATAAAATATTCGCAAAGAAACAATGAAAATTTCATTAATGAGCGAGTACTTTTTATACATTTAAAATAAGAATATCCATACAGGAAAATTCACTTACGCAATGTAATACAACCCCATTTACATCATAACTAGGTCAATCGCTTTCTACAAACAAAATAAAGAGCAGCAATGAGCAGCAATATTTCTTTACGAAATTTCTGGTTCGACATGCCCCCACATGTTCAGAAGTTACAAGTACTCTCGACGTCTGTATAAGATCACCGGCTCCAGTCTCACTCGCGTACCTTGGAGTTGTCAACCCCATCCCCCACAGCACGACCTCAGAGTAGGTGCGCCCCAATTTCTTTTCCCTCTGTCCCAGCGTTTCTTCCAGACGTCGTCCCCACAAGCACTCAAGGCGTCTTCCTCGGCGAACTTCACGACTGGAATCTTTTCCTCTCGAACTCGAGAATTTCATTTGGAGGCTTCCTGTTATCCTTCCTTTTATCTCGCCTTCCTCCACTGACAGTCGAAAGGCTTCGAGGTGTCTAATACACGGTCAAACAATCTCCCATCTTCTGGCTTCTATCTTTTGTAAACATCGTTCTCAATTCTTACCCTTTCTTTCAAAGTTGCTTCGTTCATGATCTTATCTTGTTTTCCCGTCACATTCGGAACTGCCTATTTGCACACTGCCGACAACGCCCATCCCATTATATTCGTCTAAAATACAATGGCATGAATTGTGATGGAATAAAAAAATGATGAATTTCTTATTCCATTTGCTCACCTCAGTTATGAACCCGAAGAAGCAATAATGCTGTAGAAAAAATAAATTCAGCTTCCAGAACTTTTAAATGCTTAATCTGGTCTTTTTCGCAACGTTTTATTAATGCTTCAGAAGTTCTTAAACCACGAAAAGTGTTTTAAAAAGTTATCTCAGCGGCAAACAAGACTCCTTTCTCGTACAATAATCTACAAACACGCAAGTATATCGAGATTCAACGGAGTCTTTTAACAGCGAATTCGTGTTGGCATCCGAAGCAACGTAGCAGACAGGTCTCAAGTACAGCCCGGTGGAATGTCAAGCAGCGTGGGAGCCGCGCGGTCAGACCTCGCCCGACTTGCGTCCACGCGACAATCGCCCGACTGCATCACGCGGACAATCGCCGACTGCACCACCGGACAATCGCCCGACCTGCACCACGACATCGGACTGACCAACGCCCGACTTGCCACACCACGCGACAATTCGCCCGACTGCATCCGCGACAATCGCCCCGACTGCACACGCGACAGATCGCCCGACTGCATCACGCCAGTCAGTTCCAACCACCCGTTTCTCAGCTAATCCTATTTCACTCTGCCTCTACCTGAGAAGGGCATAGCCCGACCGCATCACAGTTCGTTCATCCGGTGGTTTCGAAGGAGTAAAAAATTTCAGTGACGTCGCATTTCATAAATAGCGCGAATAGATGTCTCGCAGCGAGGGCAGCCCCTGTCCCAGGGCTGCGTGGCCGAGAGTGATTGCCTTGTGCGGCGCGCCGCCCGCCCGGGGGAGCAGGCGCCGCCCGGAGCAGCGCTGCTGAATGATCAATCAACGAAGCTACGACCTCCACGCCGCGCCTCGGTGCGGGCCGGGACCTGGGGATTGCTGCAGGAGGCGAAAGGCGACCGGGGTATTGTGTGTGGCGGAGGCAGCAGAAGCTGAAGCATTCACACACGGATCGATTAGCGATTCCGGGCGCGTCAGCGGCGAAAATCATTGGTCCCGTAAGTTTAGTGCATGCTTGTATTGCGGTAGGTGGCGGTGATATTTCCATGTTGAATGGTGAGGTCGAACGCCGACATACCTGTCAATTTACGCGTTTCCACCTCAATCGGGTATCTCCTACCAGCGGGGCACCGGTTAAGCCAAGGCAAGCTCGAAAGTCTAGTGCTCCCCGGTATGTGAGATAGTTCAGGGCATGCGAGTGGAAGTAAAGTGGGAGGATAGGGCAAGGAAGAGGAAGGAAAACTCTCGCGTGGTCTGTGGTTCGTTCGTTAGGGTAGTCCGTCTGGTGTGGATTGGAGAAACCACGGAAAACTATCGATCAGAGCAGCCGGCCGCTAGAATTCTCCTCCAAACAGCGACCGAATCCGACCTAGGTGAATTGGGAACATAAGATCTCGCGGTCAAGAGACACTGCAGTGACATCAGTTTGATGCCCTGAGCTACCTACGCCGGTGGTCGTCGATGTTTTCTACAGCTCAGTGTTCGACAGTGATCGCGGTACAGAGTACAGGCGTGGCAGCGAGACCGAGGGAGGTGGCAGAGGTGGATAGCGGAAGAGCGCTGGCGGAGCACGCAGCAGCCAAAGAGCGCTCGATAGCGCAGCCTCCGCGCCTCGCCGGGCGCGCTGTCGTTGTATGGCGATGCACGCTGACTCCCAATTCAGACCGACAGGGCATTCACAGGCACATCAAAATGTAACCAAATCAAGCTAATTCTCTCTTAAGAAGACGCTGACACGTCTGTTTCAAGTGGTAGGCAAACAATACACACAAGAGAAATATGTATTTCACGATAAATCATCCCCAAATAATACTACTGATTTCACGTCCCTTGTTACTGTTACTGGCATGATAGACTGGCAAAAGATTTATAAAAATATGAGCCGAAGATAAACGATTGCTCTTTGAATTTAAGTAAAAATGTATTCAATACGAGGTAGAAGAAACATAGGAAGGCGAGATGGGAGAAGTTTAAAACAACAAGGTAGGCAACGTGAAGAGGGGAAAATATAAAATTAGAAGAGAAAAAAAAATATCTGAAAGAAGAGAGGAGGCAGAAATATCTTAAATAATGTCCATGATATGGTCATGAGCAATGTACATAATTTTATATAGGAGTATAAAACAAAATAAACATACAATTTTACATGTATGCAGTGAACGTGTTCTGCGATTATCACATTAGATAAAACACACGATTATTTCCATATTTTATTAGTAAATACACTAAACTATACTGATAATAAAACTTTTGTACGTAACGTGGTAATATCAATTTACCCACACAAAAGAGAAGCCACCTACTGAATAACAATTTATTTTTTAAATTTATCTCTTCTTCAAAGCCCAATAATCTCCGGCTACTGGTTTAACCGAGGGACAAAAATCACCAAAAGAAGAACGACGAACCCAAACAAATAAACCCCTTCGGGTTATATCCGGCAAGTTATTTGCATCCTTCTTCGTCCGAGGAGACGCCCAAACGCGTTTGGAAGCGAACTTCAACAAATAACCGGCGCGGCCCGAAATACGTCGTAAATTCCGCGCCGGACTCGTGGCACGTGCAGCGGCGGGCGCATAAACAAGGCGGGCTCGCCTTATTTGCCGCGAAAACCGTATTTTTTCTTCTTCTTCTTCTTCTTCTTTCTTTTTAGGATTTCGTCATATTGGACAGTCGCACGCACGCGCGCCAGCCCGTCGGGAAACTCGACCCCCAAAGCGCGGCCGGCGTTTCCTCCTGAAGAGGGGCGCGTCGCTCTCGGCCGCGCTCGCTATAAATCGGGAGATGGGCGGAGGGATTTTTAATGCGAGGGAGGCAGGAAGGCTGTTTCTGACGCTGTAGACGGTTCTTGTCACGCTGAAGAGTTGACAGTTCAAATGCCTCGCACACACCTATCTTTATTATTTGCGGTGGTGTCTTAGCAATAGAGGGGGGGGGCAATGCTGATGATGTATCGTACCAACTCGAGGACGTGATGGGAGACCAAAATTACTTTCATGCATGACACTTTTCGAAAGTCTGTATTATTTTGATTCAGGGAAAGAGACCAAGGGAGCGAAAGTTTGAGAATATATTAAAATATTTCATAGTAATAATAATATCAATAATAATAATAATATCCTACCCCCCACCCAATTGATATTCAAGGCTAACACCGTCGTCTTAACCACAGAATACAGCCGAAAGGCTGAACCTCATAATTCCACACTTTGATCTCTCCAGGATAGAAGACAAATTAGCCTCGGAGAGAGAAATGTGTAGGGTGGCCAGTAGTGGCCCATACAACAACAACAACAATAATATTGTAATAATAAAAATAAATATTTCGTAATATGAAAATATGATATAGTAATGACAACTTCCAAATACAATACAATTTTTTTTGAAAACACTTATTAAATTAACGTACATAATTGAACAAATTACTCATGAGTAGCTTCGATGTACTTATTCTGGAATGTAAAAACGAAACTACGATTGATATTTTTATTCTCGTGTATTTACAGACATGTTTCAGAGGAATTTCTTCGCGACGGGAAGGACATACGGTTTGGTGTGAAGGGCCAGAGTCGGCCTGTCCCCCTTTTGGTATAAATCAACGCTAGCTGCAGGCTTCCCTCTGCACACGGTTATACGCAACAGCGGCATAAAAATGAGGGCGCAAAGGAAGCGCGTGGAAAATACGAAGGCAAGCAGAGATGACAAAACAAAAAGGCCACAAACAGATGTTTGGGTTGACGAAGTCTGAGCATACCACTCTGTATTTATAGAAATGGACTTCAAAATAATAAGCAACTGAGCAGTCAAAATACGCAAATATGAATATCCATTATGCAAGAACACTGGCCATTACATCGCGCACTAACGTGTGAATACCGTTCTTACAGGATATCTTTAGGATTTACCCATAGATCACTGCAAATACAATGAAAATAATTTTGAACTTTCAATGCTCCAACACATGCCTTGCGGGTTGCCTAATCAGCAAAGGAGGTTATTTGCAAGGGGTAATCTGCACTGACGCTAACATTCCAAACACAAGCTGTGATTCAAATGGTGAAGCTTTGTGTATGAAAAGAGCTTCTATCATCATATTTTAAACAATCACAATCCTCTCCGTAGTCCGACATACACAGTTCAACGTAACTAACATACCATATTCAGCACTTCTGAAGATAGAATTTGAAGTTTTTAATATGATTCGATTGAAAATTATCAATTAATAGCTTCCATTTATCTTAATTTTCCTACTTATACTCACCCTATTTAATCAGAAACTCTCCTCCACATAAGAAAACATATCCACAAAATTGATGAGAGTTCGCTCATGCAATGTTCATCCAGAATAACAATAATGGAAGTGATAAGATTCTTTTCAGGTCTCTTGGCATGAAAGAAAAATCACCCAATATGACGTAGCAATGCTGTTGACAATTTAGTCTGCCACGTCAACTTTATCGGACGCTCAATTGAATTAAATTGAGAGCGGAGAGCTCCTCTCTGTCCGCAAACTAACATCGCTGCAATTCTACGACATTCGCGTTCTCCGAGGAAACACGTATCAGGGAGGAAACGGCAATAAGAAATTACAAATTTCCTTAAGGTGTCTGGTAATTTATATTCAGATGCAACTTACAACGCAGCTGAAAAATTATTCTATTAAGAGAACATTTCCACTCACTCGCATTAAAAATATGAGCGGACTTGCGTCCTCCTACAAACTTCCGCGCATTTCCGCGACTGAAACCCGTTCGGTGAGGTAACCTGTAGGTTACAGGAATAAGAAACGGTTTTCTTCAGTGGACTTGACAGGAAATTGATACTTCCAACGCAGCTGATATTTTTTTTTTGTAATGTGAACTTCACCCAATACTAAATTGCGTTACAATAATAGTATACTTCTGTACCCTTGTCTCTGTCTGCTAACAAACACCGGCGCACTTCCTCAAAGCTTCAGCTCGAATCCGCTAGGCAGCGTCCCTTGATTGACGTCCGTCAAATGCTATGGTCATTCGTTTCGTACGTGTAATACATGCTACATCGCGGGAAGTGGCGGTGTTCCTCCCCGACGAAAACGGAGATTCAGGACCGAACTGCACGCCGGTTTGCGGAGATTTCCCTCCAGCTTTAGAGAAATTACCGTAAGAAGGGAGCACTTTGTCAGCTACTGCTTGACCACTGCTTGCAATATAACTCCAAGGAACATCAATGCACTCATTTTGTCAACGAGTTCGTTTACAGTTCCCTCATTTGTAATGGCTTCATCACTATCTCTTGCAACGTCACTCCTCTGTACGACGTACATTCGTTTCCCGGCATGTCAAAGCGGCCCTTTCTTAAAGAAACTCTTCTATACTTCGGACCAGCCGGAAGAAACTCCTAGTTCCCGAATGGTCTCTCGTCAGAATGTGATTGGAAGTGCAGTGCACACCAGTGCAAGTGTGTGTGTGTGTGTGTGTGTGTGTGTATAAGAGGAGAGTATAGGCCAAGGAAGGGGAAGGCCTCTAGGAAGCGAGGCGCCGCGGGCGCTGCGTACAGGAAGGCAATTAGCGCGCGCTTCCGGCGCGCAGGCGAGCGCAGGCGCAGATAACGCGGCCTCCCACTGCGGTCGCGCCTCGGGGCGCAGGCGCCTTACGAGGCTCAGGCCACCGCTGCAGCGCCTCTGCAGGGAGGTCACAGGGTTCGAGTCCCTACGACGGTGGCAGGATTTTCCATACTAGTTTCAGAGAGAGGTCGAATTCAAACGCTATCGGGAGGAGAATGTTCGCGGCCGGCTGCTCCGATCGGCAGTATTCTGTGGTTTCTCCGATCCACACCACGCGAATGCTGGAGCAGTACCCTAACAAACGGGTTACGGGACGCACGCGATCTTTCCTTCCCATTCCTTGACATATACACATCCCCTACTTAAACCCACTTACACTTACAGTTACAGCTGCTTCACTACTTCACATGTCGGGAAACGAGTCGGGAGCTCAAGCTTGTTACGGCTAGGTGCCCCGCTGGAGGGAGATACCTGATTAGGGAAAAGCTGTCGGACAGATCCACACCGGATCTTACCATACAGCGGGGAAAGAGCTCCACCACCACCACCTCCGGTGGAAATGCACTATACTTACGGAACCAATGACCTTAGAAGTTGAATAGTCAATAAATGAAGACGCAGATAAAGTGGACGAGATGAATCCGATGGACTTTATGAATCGCGATTGGTGATTATTGGTTGTTGTAGTTGATGTTGTAGGGGGGAGGAGGCACTAACTGCCGCTAAGACGCCAATAGAGTGAGCGGGGAAGGTGACGGAAAGACGGTGATAATGGCGGGTGGTTTCCGAAACGACGATTGCGACGCTGGGCGGGCTTCGCTGAACGCGCCTCCGAGAGTAGTAATTTTATCCGAGCGTTTCCGGAGATTGTATAAAACAGTGTAAAATTGCCAACTAATTACGCAAGTAGATGTACACAAAGTCACGCCAAAAACTCTTCCTATCCAAAAATACAAAGTTTCAAATAACTACACTAACACTTTTTGTTTAATAACAATGATTTTCCAAGCAAATGGGCCTTACTGTTGAATCTTTAGAGAAAGAACAAACTTCTAAGAAACCGCCGAATAATAAAATTTTCCCACGGCCTGACGTAGCGGCGATCATATTTCATAAATCAAGGAGTACAATATTTTCAGATTCACAAAACACGAGACGTACTCGACGGCTCCATTTTTTTTTTTTTTTGAAAACTCTCGCGACTGATTTTCATAGCATTTTTAAAGTCAACCTTAACCTCATTTGTAAAATATTTCATACTATTGAATAAAAATATTAAATTTGGAGAGATCGAGTCGTTTTTCTTTTACTAATTTATCAACTCATTATTTTCGCAGCGAAAAGAAAAAAAATATTCCAAAAAAATCAAATTGTGCCAAAGATATATCTGTACAGTCATTTGAAGAAATAATGTCTAGTTTCATGTCGGCCAAAAATTTCGCTGATATTGGAAGATTACACACAAACCTTCATTTTTCTCGGAGTATTTCAAACGGACCAATTCTCTTACAACTTCCGCTTTCCCAGAAAGTGGTCATCCTTAATTCAAGCAGTAACGGCACGCATCACGGCCCGTTTTCACGTTGTCACGGGTCGGAATCAAGGCTTGAACGCAGTAAGTCACCTCGTGAATGAGAGCTTACGGTATCCGCGTCGGCGCGCAGCTGTCAGTAAATTTGCACAAAGCCGCGTTCCGACTATCGGCTCCCGCAGCGGGTGCCTTCCTGGCGGAGCCGTGGAACCGGAAAAGCTACCGCCGGTTTCAAGGAACAAGTAATTTATACGGCAGACGATTCATTTTACCAGCGACTTCACCTGCGGTGAGAGATGAACCCGTGGCAGCAATTACTCTTTTGTTGCACTCAACGTTTTTTTCATTTAAAAAGGGCCCAGTTGTTTAATTTGAACTTCAAGGGAAATTGGAATAAATTCAGATTATCAAAACTTAAACGCAATTAAAAAAGAACAAGTTAGATTAAAAAATAACGCATCTACTTATTAGTAAGCAGAGAAGTTTGCCTTTGTGGTAGCAGTTTCATTTTATCCTAAACAGTTTTTATTAAAGCCACGTTATCTGAACATTAGTTTGTTCCATTGTCTCATTCTTGCAACGACAAATAGGAGCCCCGTTGAGCCGCGCAGCTTGCGAGAGCGATCGCATCAGAGAGTTTGCAGAGCGCAGCGTAAAACGTCACGACCTCTATCGTATAAAGAGTAAAAATATTGTTTGTTGAATAATGCAAGTATTCCACGATGCGTATTTGTTCGACTACAGCTGTCACAGGTCTGGATGTAACCAATTAAATTTAATTACTATTTTATATAACAGTAATTGACAGTAACAGTAAGTTTAACAGTAACAAACACAGGCGAATGCCATCAAAACGTTGCGACATGGGGAAGCAGCAGTTAATTGTGCACACATTACGGCGTGATCGCGTTACTGGTTTACTGTGCGACAAGTCACGCAATTACACTCGCTCTTTCTGTTGTAACTCTCCGCTATTATCGTACCGCGACATTATGGAGTTCACAGACCAAAAACACTTCTGCCTTGACCGCAGCGGTGTTCAGCCCTGCCACGGCACAAGATTAAAGGGACCTCTCTCAACCCCAAGGCCATTAAACACTCATATCTAAGGGGGCGGATTTTGATGACCAAGAACTTACCTAAAAATAAATGCAGTTCAAATGCCCCAAAAACAAAGCAAAATTATGCCCTAGAAACAAATTTGATGAAAACCACTTCAGATGAACAACTCCAACAGTCGGGTATGTTACTGATGTAATGCCTTGGTTTGGACTGTTTTTTCTAAAGAAAATCTCTGCCTTTATTTACCACGAAATCGGCTGAACTGACAATGGCGCTGATAGGCGTCACAGGAACCTTAAATTACGTAGTACAACTGGCATTACAATATATGAGCGAAGAAATCAATAGGCTACTCAGGAATCCTGTGGCGAACATTTGTTGCATCTCCTAAATATTGTTTAAAGCAAGTACCATTAAAATATTAAAATCGATGAAATATGCAATAAAAATGACGTAAAACGGTAAACAAATTACTTATTAGTTAAAATTGACGAAATATGTAATAAAAGTGACAAAAAATTAGCAATTTCGTTCTGTCATAATATAAAATGAATTTGTATACTAAACGGCATTGTTATTAAGTGAAAAAAAAAGATGACATTTCATTTAAACCCGGCCACTACTCATATCCTTCATTACACGCCCAGGTCTTTGAGAGAGAATTTTAAAAGCCATTTGACAGGTATTCGATTACGGACTCAAACGACGCAATTTTAGTGACGACGACCGTGGACCGAATCTTCTTCACCCCGTGTTGGAGCAGCCTTTGATCTTCGTATCGGCGATGCCTCCGTGCGGCTCCGGCTGAGGTCATGTCCTCGGGGCTGTCGCGCCAGAACGTCATTTCCGAAGGCGCGCCGCGGTGTGGGGAAACGCTTAGGAGCTCGTGGAGGGCAACGTCATGGCAGGAAATGGACGGATTATGCAAGTTCTCTCAAGGAACAAGAATGACGAGAAAACAACGTGGGAGCAATGAAAACTTACGATGCGACTTAAGCAAAGCGAAGCGTACCTCGTGTTGTCATGAGCTCTCCTGAGTCAACACTCATGTTAAAGCGCAGACAGTATCGGGCTTGATATAACTGTGGATTTGACAAGTGATCAAAATTACTATTGAGAATTGTTTTCAGAAATATAGATGGATAAGAAATCCAGAATAGCAAGCTTGATGTTTAATGTTATGCGTTAATATGCTCTCCGAGCTCTCAAAAAAACAAATTCCAAAGACAATTTGAAAATAAAAAGGTTCTACATTTTTCACAACCAGGGAAGTAATTAAAGATTTTATACCCGAGGGAAAAATCCCTCCCGGAAGTGCACCTTGCATCACTTTAACTCTGTTATTACCTCACATTCTCTGGGAAATGCCGAGTGAATATTTTTTTTTCTTCTAAAACCCGTAAGAGTAACTGTACGAAGAACGTTCATTAAAGCACTAGTCGCAAAATTTCCACCACTTCCCACGTCATTCCTCTTTCCACGTGCCAAGATTCGCTTTAGTTTTCGTAACCGACAACCTCAACGCGGTTCGCTCCGGAGTAGTACTTCGTGAAAGGTTACTTTTCTCTCCCGGGAAAGCCGTGGGCGATGTAGGGCAATCGACGCAAACTCTAGCCTTCGAGCGCACCCATTTGCTATCCAATTGCCACACGCGGTTATTTAGAACAATAAAACGCAAGAGTAAGTAATGCACCCATTACATCCAAGAGATTAACGCCGCGTTCGCGTGGAATATAAGCAGCGTTAATTCTTGCTCTGTACGGCACGTTTCTCGGAAGTGCTATGCAAAACGCAACGAGAAAAGATTACTCGGGAGGCAACATTCAGGCGAGTTTTGCTTAATCTTCACTTCGCATAAAGTGTAAACTGAAGTCTTTTCGTAACTTTGTTTCTCGAAAGTTTCTCTCAGATCTCAACTCGCTTAATTCTTCAGAATTCACTGTAGGGTATATGCGGGCAAATTCTTTTCACTCGTGAATGACGCAAATTTAGCATTATTGAAATAGAACTTTGTCATCATCCAAAAGGAATCAACTTCATGCACTTCTCTCTTCGATGCTGCGCTCTAACCTGATGAGATAACCACATTTGACGTACGACATCTTGACATATTTTCTAGTTTAGTACCGCTTTATTTATTTATGAAGGTTAAATGTCTATCGTAATTAATTCCTCTCCTCTTCTTTCATGAAACTTGAATGAAGTCAAGTATTTGATCTTCCACTATGAATCACGTACCTATGTGATGGCACTACTATTTACGGTTGCAAAAACAATTAACTATCGTCTAACGTCGTTACTCTTCTTTCATGAACATGATCGCATCGCATCCTATTACAGAAGAGTGCGACAAAGGCTTATTGCAGCGCGGGAAGAATGAGACACGCCATCGACCAGCGAGCTAAAAACAACACAATCGATATTTGCAAAGAGTCGACGTCCAATAACTCGATTAGCCGCGCACTGGTTCGGACGCAACCGCCTGCACCGTCAACGCAGCCTCCTCCCACGACTTCAACGCCCGCGATGGATCGACACACGGACCAGAGGGAGGAGAGAAAAAAAAGAGGTAGCAGCGACAGTACATAAAGTGAAACAGGCTACGATAGCTGTCACGTGGAACACGCAAGTGAGAGCGCAAGAGTAGGAAGGGAAAAGTATGAAGGCCAGGGGAGAAGGTAAGATAATGATGGTAGGGAGCAAAAGGCGGCTATGAAGGGGAACGCAAAGGAGTATCAGTGGGGGAATGGAAAGAACGCGAAGAAACGTAAAATAATCGAACAGAAACAAGTAGACGAGAGGCATAAAAGGGCAGAACAAAAGTACGAGAAGGGCAGAATTACGGAAAGAAAAGAATGAATAAAAGGCGGTTTGGAGATTACGAGACGCATTCAGAAAGTAAGTTTCTCTAAGACGTCAGCCAAAAGAAAACACAATTTCACGGAAAAACTGTATTGTAGCAGATGGCCATATGGTCGGCCACACACGCCTCTGTTCTGCATCAGCTCCGTTGGAGGATGAATCCACCCTAATGGTCCGGATTTCGCCCCCCCCCCATTTGCATCTTTTCAACTCAAGAAATTCCTGTCGGTCAGAATTAGGTGTATTACAGTGACGCAGTTGTAGGTACAAGAGGCTCCGTATCGAAATGTTGAAAACCAAATACAAATGAATACTTGGCTTTTCACGGGCAATTATGTCCGTTCATGATGATAACAGTTTTAAAAGGAATAATACGGGATAAAGAATGGTGTGTTTTGCTTTAAAAAAATCGTATGATGAAACATCCTACGAAGCCTCATAAGACAATCAACCATTCAATCTCAACACAAAGATGATGTTACCACAGCAGTTTGTTTTTTTATACTGAAGTCATATTTAATACATTCGATGAAATTCTTATATGATACACCGTAAATGTTGGCCTTTTCTCTCTCTCTGTAATTCAAGTACATCCACGCGTGCATCAACTTAACACTTCTTTGTGACACACTGATCGCTTTAGTTATATGCAATATTACGATAATTGCACAACGGAAGTGAAGAAAAACTTGATAAAAGCATTGAATTTACTAAAGAGGGGCACTCCGATCGATCGCTAAATCTATATACTATTCACTACATTACATATTATTCACGAACTTCGACTACTACAACTGTCTATTCGCTAACACGAACGATATTATAAAAGAGACTATTCACTTCAGTGCTTCTCAGACAGAAATACGATTTTTTAAGGGTTTGCACAATTAGTCAATGTGATTGCATCAAGGATTCTTAGCTTCGTGACTGCCAATAACACACTGCCTCGAGTCAATTTTTGGAAGCACAATGCAAATCCGTATCAAAGAACCGAACGCATGCATGGACAAAGCGGACAACACTTCCGAACGCAATCCGATTACAACAAACCGGAAAGAAAAAAACGCCATGCGACGGACACAAATCTGAATAAAACGCCAACGCATTATTATTGGATTTGGAAGCACTATGCGATTGCGCAATACAACGCGCTGCCAGAGAGAAACAAAAAAGAAAAACGAGCATCGGTTGGCAAAAATGCACGGACAGGTATTGCCACGCACGATGAATCTGTAATAAAGGGATTCCTGATTTAGGGTTGCACTGTTAAATTTGCGGCTTCTCCTGTCCACTAGCTATTTAGTTTCCAATTTAACGTCATTTACTTGTCTTTGGTGTATGCATGCGAGTACTACTGTGCTTTTGTTGTTCCAACTGGTCATCACTAATTCACTACTCTCGCGAATTCAACGGAAGGGCTTTCCAAAAATGTGCGAAAGGCCTCTCGAACGGACAATGGCGACAATAAGAACAAATGAGACACTGCATTTTGAAAATTTTTGTATCGTTGCAAATGAAAGCCCAATTTGAAATATAACACGGCATTACAGTAAATTGGCATACGAAAGCCATTGCCGGTAGCCCGTCCGCTAGGATTCGTAGATTCTAAGGTCGCTGCGGGATAGGTTGAACATAAAATCATAAGATCGGATAAACGCACAAATCTCTCACTTCCCATTCAAAGGTTAATTGAAAATATTATCGATTCAAATGTACTTTCAATTACTCACTTTCAATGAATTGCTAATAAAATAAATTTTCTTGAAACTGATCACATTTTACATGGATTGAACTGTAAGTCAATTTCACTAAAAATATACGCGAACTATATTCAACGACAGCGCATTCCAACATGTCTAGATAAGTGCAGCAATGCCCTTTTTTCTGAACCGGAAATCGTGTTTCTAACCTATTGGCACCCATATCCTCGCAATCAAACCACATAAATCCGCAGCAAATGTGATTCAAAAAAATACGGCTTCCCTCTCTCGTTAATTCTCGTATGAACAACCACCGATCCAGCTGAGCTTTGTAATGCCGGATGACCGACAGCACAAAGGGCCGGAAAATTCCCCGTGACAACGGGAGCACAGACTCTACGAGTGGCCTAATGTCCGCACGGCTGTATGCATTTTACGCCGAAACTTAGAGTTGGAATTTTGCGACATTCGGAGTTTGAGAGCGTGGATTTATCGTCTTCATACATAGTAACAGCATGTGTAATTGTATTTATTATCTTAATAGAATAGAAATGAGAAAAAAAAACAACGATAGACAATAAACACTGAAAACACCAATCTACCTAAACACAAACATTAACAATTGCACTTAAACAATTAACTGTCTTTAACGAATATATTGGTACATAATAATGCAAAATGCATTGGAATTAGACTCGAAATGTTGCAATTAATACTTCGGGAATTCAAGAAACGCGACGATACCATATGTATTCGATAGTATTTGACCATTTATACCCAGAATACAAATGTTGCCATGATGCCCGATTTACTCGCGTCCTCTTGTCTAACGATCTCGCAGTTTAGCGATCGTGCGCATGCGTAATGAGCCTAACCCCCAGGCCACACGCCACACGGCGCATGCGCGCATTCGTTAAAACTCCGAAATGGTTCAAGAGGAAGCGAGTGAATCCGGTGTGCACACGTCTCAAACCTGAGGGAATTAGGCAACCGATCACTTTCCACGCTTCCGCGTAAGATAGGGAGAGTCATGTAGAGCGCACAAACTTGTTTTTGATTGCAGCACCCATCGCGGACAATGAGAAAGCAGCTTCCAACGCACCGAATGCGCTTACAATTGTACAAAGTCATAGCGTTTTACAGTTCTATTTTCCTTTAAGTAAATTAGAAAATAATTTTCTCATTTCACAAGAAAAACAAAAACCGTTTTGGTTATAAACCCACAACAAAAATCGTGAAAATTGTATAGTCCTGCCGATTTTATATTGAATATTTGCAAGCCTGTTACAAAACAGAAAATAAACCCTGTTCGTGTACTTGCATTCTCTCTTTAAAAAAAACTATGTCAATCCTAAGCAAACCGTGAGCGATCTGCTTATGGTTTACTTGGCCACAAAGCGATTGAAGCACCACGAGCAAAAGTTTCCAGACGAGAGCCAAGAAATTTGGCTAGAGTATTTTAATGAGATTCCTGACTTGAGGATAGAAAATGAGGATATTCACACGAAGCATAATATTTAGTTTGAAAAATGCCAGTGGGATTACAGTTTCGCCTCCGCCTTGCAAACTTAGTCAGAAATCAGAAAATTAATTTCTCAAACTTTTGATACCTGCATGTTTTTATATCACTATGACTCTCATCACGTTTAACAGAGTCCGTAGAGTTCAGAACATCAGTGTTTTGTGTATGAACGAAATGATCGTATATTTAATTTCGAGTGTTTCACTGATTACTACTCACAAGCAGAGTTTATTCGTTAATTTTGAAGTCCTTTTGGTATATATTACACTATAATCTAGTTATCATTAGGGCCTGACTAGTAGTCAGTGATATTCCACCACATTCGTTTTTTGTAATGTCTCCCTAATGGGGGCGTGGGAAGGCGACGCCGTCACTTCGCGCCCTGCATTACCGCGGGCTCTCCCGAGAAGCCGGGCTTTTACAAGGGATGTTTTTATTCCGGTGGGAAGCGCCGCTCGTGGGATTCCCAAGGGCCATATTTCGGTTGTCGGAACTCGGGAGGGCGGTGGGGAGAGAACCGCTCTGCCCGACACAGGTGGCGGCAGGAAGCATGACGTTGAGCTAT
Organism: Gryllus bimaculatus; assembly: GCA_017312745.1. NCBI lineage: Eukaryota > Metazoa > Arthropoda > Insecta > Orthoptera > Gryllidae > Gryllus > Gryllus bimaculatus. Next base: position 6,767,522 of record BOPP01000052.1, on the reverse strand, counting down.
GGTGGCTACGTGCTGAATGGAGTGCCAGGAGCTGACGCTGGACGAAATGAAGGTTAAGATTCATGTGACCATCTTGATGGTGAATTTTCTGGGGGAAAAAATGTTTTCAAGAACTCTTCTTTCCTGATACTGAAGAGAATTTGAAATGCTTTTCATTTCTTCAAAGAGAATAGAATGCAGGTAGCTTGATGTATTACACGTGTGAAGAGTAAAAAAAGTAATGTTGAACCTTATGCTAATTTAGCAAAAACATAGCAATTCAGTCTGGTTTACTATCAAACTCGAAGATTCACGAGTTTTCGCGATAGTTTTACTTCGTTTAAAACGTTGGGGCTTGCTTCATTCAACAGTCGGTTATAAAAAGTGCACTATCTTTGACACGACTTCGAAAGAAACAATGATTCTCTCATCGGAATTCTGACCGATTCTAGTTTATCGCATTCATTCACTACTCTATTTACACCTTCCAAATAATCCAGCCCATTATCTTTGAGTGTAATATCTGAAGTGTTCGATAAGCCTCTTCTTCCCTTTGTCTTACTCTTAACGGTCTTAGGTCTCTGGAATAAATCCTTATAATTCTCCGGAGACCCTGATTGCCCAAAATCTGCTGAAATAGCTGTTGAATTACTCTAATTCATCCACAAGAATAAATGCCTTGAGAAGCGGCTTTTCGCTGCGGCTTGGTTCTAAAGCCCACCTCAGAGAAGGAAATTAAATTCCTTACTGAAATTATCTTAGATATGCGAGATATAAAAATTACTTCAAGAGAGGCAGTGTCGTGGCAAATCGAAACATCTGTCTAGGAACTTAACAAAGACTACATTTTTTTTCGAAATATTTCTGAAACAATCCAAGCATCTGTCTAGGGAACTTACAAAGCAAACAATTTTTCGAAATATTTCTGAAGAATCACAGAAATGTTTAAATTATTTTTTTTAATAGCAAAAGTTACGCTCTGCATCCTCAGTATTTTTTAATTCAGTTAAGTAAAAGTAAATCACAAATATCGCAAA
>BOPP01000052.1:6737891-6761616 GCA_017312745.1 Gryllus bimaculatus | reverse complement strand
GGGGGGGCGGTACGGAAGCGAGGGCGGGGCACCGAGCACTCGCAACCCCCGTCGACGACGAGCCCGCACAGAGGTTATGGGCTCCGCGTCCCGTTTATTCCGTTAGGGCGCTTTCTCACGTCGCCACCGCTGCGAGATTCCGAACACCGCGGTTCGTAGCAGAGCATTGGTTTGAATGGAAGTCTTCCCACGTGCGGAGGGTTTGCGCCGCTGCGGCGTTCGGCGCCGCCGGACGCTTGCGACGCGAAGCACAGGATGGCGTACGCTCCACCGCTACCAGAACACAGCTTTAAATGACGGTATTCCCACTGCGCCGCCGGTCGCGGCGCTTTACCTGCTGCGGTCCCTTCGTTCGTCGTTGCCGGAGGGTCGGCGAAACTTATAGAACAATTTTCTTAAGAATGGGATTAAGTGACAGTTCGCGAAACAAGTGAACATCACGTGTACTTCAGAGAAGTATCCCTCCGCCGCGTCAGCTGTTTAGTTACGCCCCTTCGCAGTGTTTGTTTACAGCTCACGCGAAGACACCACTATAGATATGTCTGAGTTTCGCTTAGTTATATGCACGTACGCGAGTCCGGGAAACATCGAAATTTATTTACATATGTGGGAAAATGTCTTAACGTGATCTCACATTCAATAAAAAAAACTGCCACGAATGTAAATAATAAAGAAAATTGATTTCTCAGGGGCCGTTCAAATACCTTTTCTGGACGTTTCACTGCAAATTGCTCATCCACTTTTGTAGCGAACTTATGCGTGAACAAGGAGGATGCACTTTGCGCCCACTCTGGCTTCTCATGGTTCACGATCGTGTTACAATTATACAAAAAAGCACATCACGAAAAGCTCCCAAACACAGGTCGCCAGTCGCCACACAGCGCAGATGCCGGAAACACGTGCACCGTCACGAGTATGCATCTCACATTCAATACTCGATTTTAAAACAAACATATTACTTATCACATAAAAACTAAATTCAACGATTTTTATAAGAAAGAATTTTTACAGAAGAGAACAAGCTCTGCACTTCCTAATTTTTCAATTATTTCTCGTGGCGCACTATATTTCGTCGGACGGGAACATCACAGCAGGGAGCGTCGTAAACGTATTTACAAGTTTAGCCAACTGCATAAACGAAACGAATGGCGGAGAGTCTAATAAGTTCAAGGACACAACGACCACAGAATCGTCAGTTGTGTTGCCAGCACTAGCTGTCGAATCATCCCATTCTAAAGAAAATCGGACAATACCCATGCAGAACCCACCCCCTTCCGCGGCGGGCGGCGGTGCGGCCGTAGCGTGGCGTGCAGTGTTGGCGGCATCGGAAGAGCCCTTCCGCTTGACGGAAGCGGGCCGCCGTGGCGACGTGTGAAGGCGCCCGGAAACTGCACCGGCGGCAGGAGGAAGCGCGAATCGCTCGGAAAACGTGGTTCCGCCCAGCGCAAAGACGCTCGAATAGCGTCTCCCTTGTCTTCATCGGTTTTGCAACCGCGAGAGATTTTATGGGCGGCGGCTTCATGCATTATTCCGAGACGAAACCTTTTCAGTTATTACCGAACCAAGAATTTTATGGCCAGATCCCCGTGTAGCACTTCCACAACCGTGTACATGCGGGGGAGAGGGCGAGGGAGGCATCAAATGGTACCGGGGAACGCGAGATGTGTTTCGTGACCTATACACTAGCGAAAACATTCACACAGGTACGGAGATTCGCTTCGGAATGCGAGCAAGAGCGTTCGTCATTTTCACCACCCATTTTATGTTCGAGGAAGAGAAGAAGGCGGCATCATGCTTGCCGCGAGCACTGCTTCATGTAGAGATTTGAAAGTTGATACTTTCATGAAGTATTATGAGGACGTCCATATAAAGTTAGTCACTTGATTTAAATGATTTCCTTCTAGTTGCTTTTCGTAGACGTGTCCTTAAGATGGGACGAAGGAAAAATGTCTGAACACAGGTCTCACAGCGAACAAAAATATTACTCCACGAAAGAAATATGATCCTATACTTTTGATTAAAGTAACAGATATTCATTCGTTGATATCCAGGAAGAACGAGTATCAGATTTCATTATTCTCTCAGGATTACATTTTGATTATGTCTTTGAAACAAGAATTCGTTATTCGATGGAACCCATCAGCACGTAAACAGAATCATACGAACTAAGATTCGAAGATTTCGTGATCGATAACGAGATCTGAGAACACACTATCGTACACCGCAGCAAAATTCAAAGAACTTCCAGCGTTTCCGTTAGAGACCAATGCAACATGCAGTGCAGCTTTTATTGATCATAAATCAACATCATCATTGACCAAGACGACGCAGGATACTGCAGTCGCGGTTCCGACCTACTTCCATTTATCGTAGTCTTATATTAGAAGGCAAGTTGCCAAGAGGCCCATCTGCATCTCCATCCTTCAAACGATGCCCGTGCATCAAATCGCTTCACGAGCTTGCCGTGCAACAGCTTCTCCAACGACCCCACAGGAAGCGGCTGCGTAGCGGAGTGTCCCGGCGGCCAGAACAAACGCAGCGCGCGGTGCGTGGAAGGGGGGGGGGAGGCAGCGGAAGGGATTGCGCAACGCTGCGGCCCAACCCGCACCGCTCGCTCGCTGGCTGGCTCGCCCGGCCGAGCAGCCCAGGTCAGCCCAGCGAGGCCCAGCGCGGCGCGGCCCAGCTCGCCCAGCCCGGCGCGGCGGGAGAATGTTACGTCAATATTTTGATACGCGCTCGGAGCCCCTTCGCGCGGCCTGGCTTCGCTCCTGCCTCCCCCACCCCTGCTACTACCTGCTTATCGAGGTTCTGCAACGCGATTTGTAACTGGTACAGTCGTGATTCGAAGGTTGTGGGAGGGGTGGGGGTCTCCTGACACGGATGTTGAATTGCCTCCTTCTCAGAGCAGGAGCACACATTAATGAGGAGTCGACTATCACAAACTGGCAGGAAGTGATGGCCGTAATCGTTTCAATAAATGATTCGTCGTGTACGACAGCTCATCTGGAGAAGTCTCTGGCTTATCTGAGAAACGATACATACCCATAGAGTCTATAACAATTCCTCAAAATTTGAACTTCCGAAGTGCCATTAAGTGGAATTAGCTGTATTCTCGAAGCACTTCAAAATTCAATTTCATGTTAGGGTTCATGAAATGTCATGTGAACAATAAGACCATTAGCTGCATTGCTGAAAAATACCCATGTTATCCTTTGTTTTGAGGAATTTATTCAGAATACTTGAACAAACTTGTGCATGTTGGATGTCGATTTGAGTTCCATGGAAATGGAATGTGGAATGTAATATTTCATCTCTCAGGGATTTCAACAGGTCGGTGCTTCAATTATATTTTCCTGATATCCAATTTTGTACAATTAGGCGGTTTAAAATCTATTTTCTCATATTTGTTGTGCGCAATCGACAGTCAGGGAAACTAGGAGAGTTTCACCATAGGCGAACCCTGTTCTCCTGAATACGGACGCCAGTTAATACATTCGCTCCGTAGATCACAAGACACACTTAGAGCTTTGAAGGCTCCCAAGTTCGCTGACCACCCTGAGCCCGCTGGAATCCAAGAGGCCGACAACTGCCGGGTCAATATTTTGATGCAAGGCGCCCCGAGGCCTTGCTCCGTGCTCGCCCGCAGCCCTCTCCCCTCGGCAGCCCTTGCAGCAGGACATCGATTTCCCATCTCTCAACCCCAACCGCCTCGCCCCGGCTGGTCGGGCGCGCCGCTGCCTAATCCCGCGATATACCAGTCCATCGGAGGCATTACGGAACATTATCATGAGTAACGGAAAATCTAGATTACTTCGGGGCCAAGGTGAGGGCAAAGGGGGGAGATAAATCCACACGGCCTGCTGGAGAACGAACGTTTAACAATTCGAGTGATTTGTTGCATATACCTGAAGAAATTATTAAAAAGTTCGTCAGCAAAGGCATGCTCATATGATGGGACGGGGGTGGGGGTGGAGGACAGAATTGAACATTTTGAAAGAGGCCTCGTAGCCTTTACGTATATTTCTATTACGCACATTTTATTTATAAATTATATTCGTAAGCTCAGACCCTGATTCTTCCATTTTATCCTGACAATTTATGGAATTGTTTGCGGAAGAGACCCTTCATGACGTCTGGCAAGACTGTAAATGGTTCAATATAAAATCAATTGTATTTCTGTGTCCACTACGAAAGATACGTTTGTAAGGGAACTTCACACTTATATTATTCTAATAAGATTATGTTCACGTTTGAGAGAAAATATCAGCAACCAATTTCATACACTTCGTTTGAAATTTTAAGTCTTAGTTCAGGAGATTTGACTGGAGGTCCTAACGCCTTCAAAGGGGCGTTTCTTCCATAAACTAACGAAACACATTCGTCAATGTTCCACGCGAATGGTCCACGTCCACGTGAATGAACGAACCACTCAACGACTGTATAGCTCGTATTCTTCTGCCGACTTGGAAGTTCGGTCGCGTTCGTCGAAATATGATAATTCGCCCTATCACGGATCTGCTCTGACCATAACCTAAGTGAAGCGAGTACCCTTCATTCTGACGTTTGTCACGAGATCTACGAGAAAGTCACCACGTTCAGGGTCATCGTGCCTATCGTGTAGGTTGTCCTCTGAATCAGTGTATTTTTAACGCACGAGATGCACAACCGTGAGCCACATCGCTGGAGAAATTTCCCTACCGCGGAGTTTCTCATTGAAAGGGAGGGGAAAAAAATCACCTTCCGTAAAAGTGAACATGTGCGCAAGAGATTTACCTAGTATCTAAACAGAACTCGCCTCGAGTTTTCTCGTCCAAGTGAACGAGTCTCGCGATGAACGACACACGCGCGCGCATGCGCACAGTCGGCTGCTTCTGGGAGCGCGTCGCATGATCCTCGTTATCTGGCATCGTGACACTAGAAAGTGTTTGGGAAGCGACGATAAAAAAAAGTGAGCACAGCTTCTCGGGGAGAAAGGTGGCGATAGGCGAGAAACGACGTGCGTACGCGAACAAATAGAACGGTACACATGTTCGCTTCGAGACAAACAGTACAAGCCTACTACACCCGTGTGTTGTTCGCCGTTTGTGTACGTTAATCAGAGAGACGGAACATGTTAGCTGTGCGGTTATGCGCGCAATGTAGTAATTGGTCAACAATTCGATGAACCGTAATCCAAGTAGGGTATGGATGCTGATTGAAATTAATTGCAGATATTCATATTCCGTTGAATTTCCGGTCCCAGATAATAGCGCATTTCTTTGATTGAGGACATTGCTTTGATGAGATAATTAATGGTAAAAATTGTAATTCGGAAGATATGTAGTTACGAATGACGTATGAGCTACATTTGACAAAAAGACCAAAATTTTGAAATAACGAAGAAAATCTTATATTGTGACTAAAATGATCTGCTATCGGTACGAAGAATCCACAGCATCGTATATTAAAAATTCTTGGATATTAAAAACTTAATATTGTACTAAATGCTCAAAGTAGTATGTTATCAGGGGTTGCGTTCCACAGGAATAGTTCTTTACTGATATATACACATTTTTTACAACACTAACACTGACGCGTTGAAATAATTAGATTTCTGCTCTAAAGGCCGCAAAAGTGAGAATACATCTTCCCAACATAAGAGTCATTCCGTGCAGTTTCATTCAAAACAAATATTTTGTACGCTATTTCTAATATTAACAATTTTTATGGACACGCTTGGTGGGACATCCAAGGTAAGTCATTTCAAAAACAGAAGCTAGTCGTCCCCTGGTATTTCGCATCCCATCGAAGTCAATGAAAAGAGATCGTATGGTACGGCGAAGCAAACTTCCAGAAGGACGAAAAAACTGTGTGCTGTCAGGAAACAAAGTGATGAGTATAAACTTATTTTAATACAGGCGCGTTATTTCATATTCTCTCCTACAATCTCATTCATGTACTTTAGACGAACTAACGTAACATTACTTAACGCCACTGAATAGTCTGCGAAGAGGAACTCTGCGGCCCATGCACCTCCACGCGCCGCGGCCACTCGCGAGCCGGGTTCGTGTCGTCGCTACTTCCACGGAGAAGTTGAGGGAGCGAAGTGGATGCAACAGATTCACAATCCGCTGAAACCAAGGTTACGAGACACTAATTTCGCTTTCGCGGGCGCTTTAACTGCTAAGGAAATTAGTCCCCCACGTGCAGTGCAAGCTATTCGGTAGTGGTTTGTGGGGGTGATGGTGGTGGTGGTGGTGGTGGTGATGGTGGTGGCGGTGATGATGGTGGCGGTGATAATGATGGTGGCGGTGATAATAATGGTGGCGGTGATAATGATGGTGGCGGTGATAATGATGGTGGCGGTGATAATGATGGTGGTGGTGATAATGGTGGTGGCGGTGGTGGTGGCGGCGGCGGTGTACCTCCCTGTTCGACAGTGATATCATGCTCCGACCTACGGCTTGCAGGCACCTCTGACAGGACAAGCTGTAAGCACGCGACTGGTCTCCCGACATGGGTGGTGGTGGTGTAATGCATGTTCCCGCGTGCGTGAGTGTAAGGAGAAAGGATGAGCAGGGAAAGACCACGAAACCCTACCGATCAAACAGCCAGCCGCATGAATTCTCTTCCAGACAGTGACTGAATTCAACCGACAACGTAGCTAATGTCGAAAGTCCGCGAACGTCGAGTCTCCAACCCTAGGACCTCTCGGTAAGAGCCCGTCCAGAGACAACAGTCACTACCCGGACCTATGCCCACCGGTGCTAGGTGTTTAGGAGCCTACGCCACAGCAAGTCGTCCGCCAAGCCCAGACCTCCGCGCCACCTGCCACCAACCTGTCGCTGCGCCACGCCGGTGCAGCGGTGCCAGGCAGACAGCGCGAGCGGGAGCGGGAGCGGGAGCGGCGCAGAGTGCCTCGTCGTATTGATCTGTCAGCGCACGGGGGCACTGGATTCGTTATCGCACGCGTCGCTGCCTGTCACGGGCAGGGGCGTCGCCCCCGCGCGATAAGGACACCGCCCGCACGCGTGCGCTAATGCTCGGGCGCACGCACCGACGCGCCGTGTGTGAAACGCGGCCTACGCACGACCTGCGACCGACAAGCGTCCGCCGTGCGGCGAACGCAGATGGCGCGGCCAAGTTGCTCCGGAGCGGAGCGAAGACGGAGGGGGAAGGTTCTGGCTTCGGTGGTGTCACCATAGAGCAGGCGTCTTCAACCGTTTCACTTTTAGAAACCCTTCAAGTTCTTGGTTTTCTTGAAGGAACCTCATGTTTATGTAGCAGATAGTTTTTCATTGTTTCTACGAAAATTCGCAAAATTATTCTTGTTTATTTAATCTTAGTATGATAATCTAAGTAGGATGAGTGTTGAGATATCTAATCAGGTTTTATTTTATATATTTTCTAGAATACATTTTATGAATTAGTGAAAGGAACCCTACTTTACATGATAAATTAATAAGAAGAAAATTTTATATCTAATTTATATTAGTATTGTAATTTTTACTTAAATATTATATTAATAAATTAGTTATGTATTGTTCTATATTCATCTATTAGTATTCAGACAAATTGACATCGAGTTCTATAACGTATTTAGAAATAACATTGCACATAATACTTACTGGTTCAACATTTTGTTAATAATAGCACACTGTGTGTAAGGAATTAACATCAGCTCCAGTTGTGCAACCCTTCCGTTACAATCGCGAGAACGCAGGAAATTACGTTACAGATATGTAATCCGCAACGCCACATTGTGAAAAATGCTTGTTAATAAAATATTTATTATGGCCCTTGGGGATAAGAATAGTGTTCCTTATTCTTTTGAGGAAGGTTTGATTTGATTTTATTTATTTTCGTCTAAAAAGAGTAAAAATTAAAAAAAAAAAACTGTCTTTGACAGTTTGTTCGGAGGGGTATATGTATGAATAAAAAAAACTAAGCGTGGTCAGAAAAAACTGAAAACTACGAACTTATGCCCTCTAATTGCACTTTGGTTAGAGGATAAGAAACAAATGGACTAATCGTTTTGGATCCTCTTCAATTGAAACATGCCACGTCTCCACCTACTGACATCCCATTTCCTAGCACTCTCATTTCCATGTTGCAGAGGGTCTCGTGCACCCAAGTTCTAACTTGCACACAATTTTTACATCCACTCTCCCGTGCATTCACTGTTACACACATATACCATTTGGAATTGCCTTACCACTTCAGTTCTAAATCGGAGGACCCGCATGGCAGCACTGATACATACCTGCAACAAAGAGAAGACAATCTTAAAATGACACACCCAAAAATATCAGTCATTATTTCAAGCAGGTGAAACCAATATAAATTACTTACACACATTGTAAACATAGTTACGTATGTGAGTGACTTATTTGCATAAATGAGTTATGAAATGAAAATGGAAGTTCATACAATATTATTTGCAGATTTAGATACCACGTCCGTATAGCAATCCATCTACCTATTCTCTGTCAGGCCAAACCAATCTGCCTGAACTACCCAGTACTCAGTCTGAAGTACTCCCCCCCCCCAAAAAAAACAATAACAATATATCGGTTTCAAACTCGCAGGACATCGAGTTCGTTTAAATAAATCGGGAAATACCAATTTGAAAGAAAATCATCTGAATGATTTTGACACAGACGTACAGACAGAGACAGTAAGACGTTTTGCCGTCAAGGATTTCACCATATCATATTGAATCACCATATCACCGTATTCGGAGTACACAAAGATGTATTCGGAATACGCCGTGTCACAGAGGAAGTCAATCCCAATACATAAGAACAAGATTTATCCACATTTTCGTTACCACGGTCTACGAGTTTTCGGATGAATTCTGATTTTACCACTTCGAAAATTCGCCGTTTTCCGTCTCACAATTACAATACATTCTCCTCTTCCGAAGTAAGGTGGAGAAAATAAAACCGCTGACACGACCGAACAGACCCTACACCTCGGGCGAAATGAAGACCTCGCTCATCCGCCCCGCCAGTCGTGCGCGCGTGCTCCGCCCCGCCCCCCCCACCCCGCGCGTGTCCGCGGCGCGGGCGCAGGAGCATCGCCCTCGGGGCGGCCGGGCGGGCGAGGCCGCGCACGCATCACGGCCGCGGGCACGCGCGCGCCTGCCTGCCTGCCTGCGTGCGGGGCGGAGGAGGGGGAGAGGGGAAACAGGGCGTGCGCACGGGTCGCGTCGTGCGCGCGTGCAGGGCGCGCAGAGGTCGCCGCGGTCGCCGCCGCCGCCACGACGACGTAGACGGCCAGCAGCCGCGGCCGAGATGCGGCGCGGCGCCGAGTGGATGAAGGGAGAGAAGAGAGCGGCAGCGAAAGAGGGGAGCGGCAAATGCGGCACTGGGACCGCGACTGGAGGACTTGTGCGTTTCGATTCCGAGTCACTGCGAGTGCAAGTCATTACACTCTGCGGCATTGCGATTGCAAACTGTACACTCTGCGGCATTGCGATTGCAAACTGTACACTCTATATAGCATTCCTAGTTAGCGATCTAGCATTCTCAGTTAGCGATATAGCATTCTCAGTTAGCGATATAGCATTCTCAGTTAGCGATATAGCATTCTCAGTTAGCAATACAGCATTCTTAGTTATCATAATTTAATATTTGAGTATTATTTTTCTCGCGTCATTACAATATTTAGTAGAGTCTCAAGCCCTCTCTTGTAAGTAACCGAGCGTTAATCGCTCTCATGCACGGTCCGCGCCAGCGGCGGCGCCGGCGGAGCGGCAACGACCCGAAGGCCGGCGGAGACGAAGACGGACGACCGCCCCGCGACGGACATCCGTCCGTCGTCTTTATCGGGCGGCCGCCTCCAGACGCATCCGCGCACCTTCGCGCTCGCTGCGTGCGGGTCACGTGCGTGAGGTTACGCAACGCCGCAAGCGCACGCGACGATGGGCCTTCGCAGCGCTGGGCGCAGGTGCACCGGCGACGCCGACGCTGACGCCGACGCCTCCAAGTGGGGCAACGCGCCGAGGCCTATACATCTGCGTGGAGGACATGTGGGGAACTTGGTTGGCGCACCGGCGGAATTTAGCGCGTTGCCGCTCTCTCCTGTGACTTTTTTATTATTTTATTTTATTTTTATGATCGATTTACAAAGTTCAGTTTACATGAAACTACTCTGTTGTATTGTTGGCTCAAATCTAATTACTTATAAACTACATCTAATCTAAACTACTATTGACGTGTTGCCGCTCTCTGCCGTGACGTTTTTATTCTTTTCTTTTTTCTTTTTGGATTGGCTTAAAAAGTTCAGTTTACATGAAACTCTTCTTTCATATTGTTGACTTAAATCTATTTCTTACGGATTAAATCTAATCTAAACAACAACTGACGAGGGGACTCACCGAGAACCTTTAAAAAATCATTAAGTTTGGCAAAAATGTTAAGAAAAGAATGGATAGGATATATGTTTTTTATTCTAGTTTGGTTTTCATTAAATTTACCTATGTTAATGTGTCTAACCTCTGCCGTGGCTCTGCCTGGGAGGCAGTGGCCGATCCAGCCGATTATTTGAAGGGGAGGGGAGGGGGCCTATCGTATATTTTTGTTGAATCTTGAACATATTTGTTATTATATTGTATATTAACTGTGAGCAGTACATATTATGTATATTATTGTTTCAATATTTACGTAATTTGAAAGTAAAAAATATTTAAATCAATTAAGTCAAATCACTGAAAACAAAAACTCTTAGCATTTGGGGGGGGGGGGTTATGGACCGCGTGCACCTCTCCCTGTATCCGCCAGTGCCAAGAGGTCTTACAGTTAATTGTCGGTGGAGGACTTTCGACAACCGCTGAATAGCTAGCACGAATTCAGCAATTCGTTTGGAGAAGTGCTGCGACGTTGGGTAGTTTTGGCTATAGTCATTAAATCCAGGCCTTATCAAAAGAAGAAATTACGGCCGAACTACTCTCGAAAGCAGTTTGCCGAGTACTGTGTTCACAAATTCCTAGTTCCATTTAGAGAATAAGTGATAGTAAAAGAACTCGTTTAATGATTCATTAGATGCAAGGAAACCCTTTTAACTCGCATACATCATTAAAAGGTATCAGATTGAATTTCCAGCATTCATCATCAAAGGACGTCGTAAATAACGGTCGAGTCATTTAAATTCACTTGTGAATCCGTGTACACGCTGAATCTCGAAGTAAATAGCGAGAATAAGGAGATTAAAGAGAAGTCACTATATAAAAAGACTAATGACAAACCTTTTAGAGTCTGCTTTGCGGTACCTCTAGTTCAACTTTGCTTAAAATATGCGTGAAATACTAAGAACTTTAGCGATGGAAGAAATAAAATGTGACAAATGAGCTTTAAGAGTAAAGAATACACACGCTTACTCAAGAATAAAAGAACATCAAACCACACTGAACAAATAGGAAGCATAACATTTACTGCCACATAGCAAAGACCTTGAGTTAAAAAACGTCTCGCACGCGAACAAGTTTTGCTTTACCCGTTACGTGTGTGCTAAGCGTGTCACGTTCTCTCTAGCCTGAAGATGACTACAACCATGAACAAACAGCGCCGTATAAATAGCGGTGTATTTTCACCACTATTTTCATTTTTCAAACCACACATTTCTTTTGAATCACACCAAACAGATACAATTATGAAGAGAATGATACGACCATACGAATTTAACGACCATAATAATCACAAGATGAATTACTGATATATTCTGGAAATTCTAAAAATACATCAACTTGATCAAAATGATAGGAGAAACATCCCCTTATCCGAAGAGTTTCCAGAATCCTGCTCGCAATATTTCAATTTGAAGCAAAAAAAATGATAGGATTAATATAACTTTACAACACAATTTGTAGATTTAAAAAAAAAGACCTTTCTTCAAAATTCTAAAGCTGCAGAGCAGGACAGGTCTTTGCCAGCAAAACGGCGTTCCATCGTCGGCTCGTCTATTCCCAAACGGCGCGTTGAGTGGGCGAAGGCCTTCCAGGGCAGGCGCTGTTGAGCGGGAGGAGAAAACGACCTTAAGCCCTCCTCCAGGGGCGCTGGCAGCGAAGGCTAAAGGAAAATCTGGCGAACCCCACCAAGGCGGATTACGGGAAGCGCGATTCGACAGCGCGGCGGGCGGGGCGGGGCGGGGCGGGGCGGGGCGGCGAGGCGCACTTGAAGGCCCCGAAGAGGAAACCAAGGAGATGACGCAACACGGCCGAGGAAACACATAACTGAGGATTACTTACTCCGACACTTTATACATACATTTATTAGAATGCATGGGTATGACCGGTGGCAGTTTAATGACAAGAATTGCAAAAATTACAGCACTTACATTAAAATAATACTAATAATGATAATAATAACAATACTAATAATACTAATAATAAATAATACTAATACTAATATACTACTCTACTACTACTACTTATACTACTACTACTACTGACTACTACTACTACTAATAATAATAATACATAATAATAATCCGACAATACAGTACAAGACGAAAAGCAGCATTGAAAAGTGCATTGATCACGTTCACCGGCACTTCACTTCACTATCTACATTTTTTTTTTTTTTTGCTTTGGATTAACCTTTAATTACACACTGAGCAGCACTTCACAGGCACTTTCACCGCACTACAACAGCACATACTCATTTAATATCTTGTTCTAATTTGTTTGCTAAAACTCGGACACTGACAGGAAAAGTTTTTGAAACTGGCTTGCAGGTTAACTGTTTCGCAATCCTAATTGTTTCTGTTACAAAAGAAAACTTCCCAAGATCTAAATTTTGTTTCCTTGCTCGAATTTTGTGGGTGTGGATCGCTTCGGCCGAAATAATTTGGTTTTTCTAATCTAATCTGAATTCCTTGCAAGCTTAAGTTGACCTTTACGTACGATTTATTAAAAGAGCGCAAAGCCTCGGCATTTTGTTTCTTCTCGTTTCTAGAGGTTTCATGACTTTTTTTGTTGCGTTACTTCTATGGGTAAACTTATCCGCAAATTTCTCTGTTTTCTCCACATTTCGATTTTACGACGTGAAATGCCTTGGACCTCACCAAAGTAGTATTCGTAATGGTCTAGTTGCATTTAAATTAGGATGGGTCGTACTGAATTTCTCGAAACTCGGATTTATTGCTACCTGTCCCAGAGCTTCGATGGTCTATACCTACAATATTACTAGCTGGTAAGCAAAAGGATTCATTAAACCAGAACAGTATACTTGTCCTTAGTATAATACAAAGAGTATTCAAATGTAACCTTTAAATATTACAATTTTGGACAGGAACATACAATTTTTCAAAGCCCTCTGAAGGTTTTGTAAGAAAAAGTACAACCCTAATCTCGAGTACAATCTCTCTATTTTCCTGACAGATATCATTGCAGCTACATTAAAAAGACATTCTAAAAAGCTTGTAGGTGGTGACATTCCACAAGTACTGACACAGCTTTTTTCCTACAACTGGGAAAAGTAGTTTGCTTTTTTCAGTATGATAGTACATTCGTATCAGGAGGAAAGCCCAATTGTTGCCTAAGATACTCCATTTATCTGCTGCTAGAGTTACATGTACACAGCAATATGTTCATGAGTATTGCGATAAAGACAATATATGAGGGAGGGGGGGGCAACTTAAAAAAAATTAAAAATTATTGATAAACGTATGAGTTATTTCGCCAAAATAGTCCGATTGTTTTTCGAGAAGCTGATAATTTAATTAGTTGAATTTAGAATTCAAATTTGCCCCTCGGAACAAATATATCAGTAGTAAATTTTTATTGCAGTTCTTCAGATGGATGTACTTTTAAATGCAGTTGTTAGAAACCTTTAAACAAATGGGAAAACCTCCAACATTATTATTACAGCATCCAGTCAAATGATCAAGTTTAACACTGAGATTTAATTAATTACGCGGTTAACTCTGAAACTTCAACTCAAGTACTTAATTGTTAGTACGGACTGGGGAAGGAATGTTCGACTGACTACAAAGCGCGCTTTAAACCCAACACGTTACACGCGACACGGCCCAGAGAACATGTTGCCAAGGAGGTCGTAACGGTGGGTGACCACGTCCGCAATACACCAGCGGACAGAAAGCCTCGGATTTTTTCCCATTTTCGCCTCGACTCTCGGCTTATCCGAAGCGCGCATCGTGAATTGATTCCGAAGCTCTCGCTACTTTTTATTGGGTTATTTCTTCAAGTTTTTTTCCCATATTTTTTTTCAATTATATTCTGCGATAGTTTGTGTCAACAGCGTGGACCAAACTTGCACTATTTAATTCCAATGGATATTTTTTTTTCAAGGACACACTCAGTAATATGACTACTTTTTTATTTCCAGTCACTTTATTGAATCTTATGTTTGAGGCAACAAAAATTTGCATAACGAAAATTAAGTTATGCATCAGCCTCGAGTGGTCAACATTCAAAACTGAAAGAGTTCAGCAAATAGTAATTACAAGTATTTCAATACTGATATAGAATCATTTCACTGGTACGTTTGATAACAAACTGCTTCTCATCGAAGGACGACAATCACAGGTTTGACTTGCCCCCAACATAAACAAGATACAAATTACATACGTACGTCCCAACAACACAAATGTATTCGGACTTAGCGTACGTACAATTATATTCAAACAAACTAAAACTCCGCCAACCCCTCGAAAATTATAAATAAAAATAAAAATTAAAAATCCACAAAAAGAATATTTGTTTACGCCACCGCATCTCCAGTATACCGCAGTGCAAGCAGGCTTAAACCCCAACACGCACGCGCCAGCACAGCAACAGCGGCGGCGGGCGACGCTTCGTACGGCGCAGCCAATCCACTTCCGTTGGCTTGGCCGGTGGTGGTGGTGGCGGTGGTGGTGTGGTGGTGGTGGTGGTGGTGGTGTTTGGCGGTGGTGGTGGGTGGTGGTGGTGGTGGTGGTGGTGGTGGTGGCGGTGGTGTGGTGGTGGCGGCGATGGTGGCGGTGTGGTGGTGGTGGTGGTGGCGGGTGGTGGTGGTGGTGTGGTGGCGGCGGTGGTGTGCGGTGGTGTGGGTGGTGGTGGTGGTGGTGGCGGGCGGCGGCGGCGGTGGTGGTGGCGGTGTGGTGGTGGTGTGGCGGCGGCGTGGTGGCGGTGAGTCGTGGTGTGGCGGTGTCCCGGTGTGGGTGGCGGTGGTCGGTGTGGTGCGGCGTGGTGGTGGCGGCGGTGGTGGTGGCGCGGTGTGGTGGCGGCGTGTGGTGGCGGCGGTGGTGGTTGCGGTGGTGTGGTGGTGCGGTGGTGGTTGCGGTGGTGGGTGATGGTGGTGGGGTGGCGGCGGTGGTGGCGGCGGTTGTGGCGGTGGTGGCGGTGTGGCGGCGTTGTGGCGTGGTGGGCGGCGTTGTGGCGGTGGTGGTGGCGGTGGTGGTGGGCGGTGTGGTTGGTGGTGGTGGTGGTGGTGGTGGTGGCGGTGGGGCGTGGTGGCGGCGTGGTGTGGCGGTGGTGGCGGTGGCGGCAGTGGGCAGTGGCGGTTGCGGCGCCGTCAGAAACAGGCAGCGCCGCCGCCGCCGCCGTTGCCTTTTTGCCACCAACGGGCCGCCGCCAAAACACGCACCGCCCCCGCCCGCCCACTAAAGTCCTGGCGACGCCGCCCATCTGCTGCGGGATACAAAGGCTGATCAGAAGCAGAGGTAGCGGCGGACCCCGCGCGCGGCGTCCCCAGTCCCAACCCCCCGCCCTCCCCCTCGCCGCTGTATAAAAAAAAAAACAAAGGGCCGGCTCGCGACGCAACTCTTACGCCAGAGATGTTTCGATAGCGCAGTTAGGGGATGGAGCGGCAGTGCGCCGGAGGGTTGAGTTAGGCTTTTCCGCGCGTGTCTGTCTAAACCGCCTGGTATATTATGACCAACTTGAACTAATATTGATAAAACGATATCAGCGAACAATTCGGTATAATTATCACGAGATTTTAAAATAAAAAATGTACAGTATACAGTATACTTGCATGTTACTGTATCTGTTCGAGCACAACGTCGTCACCAAGGAGACAGAGAAACGTCTTAAATACAAGTGTAAAAAGTGGAGCTCTCGTATTTGTTCCGCATCAACCGTAAGATCTTCTCCAAATTCACTGGTAATTCAAAAGTCTGGTAAGTGCAAGACACGGTATTATTGGGAATAACTCATATTTCGGGCGAAGAATTGCTTCGACAGTCAGATCTGCTCTTTAGGAAGCTACAGTACATTTAACATTTAACCAACCAGTAACCTCTTCAAGCGCGCGTTACGGGATGATGGCGATATTATATTAATTGCAATAATTATAATAATGTGGAATAACATGAAGTGTTCCGTAAATTTTATGCGTATGAAAGGTTCGGTAATTTCCATTTTGAGACGTTACATGGATGGTTTCTTATGTTATATACACATACATGTATAATTATAACACTGAAGATTACATAAATAAAGTACATAATGATATTCCAGAAGAAAGTTATATTTCGACATACAAGAACAGTTCACAAATAAATCAAATAATTCATAGAATACTATACTAGTATTTTTATTCATTCGGAATCTTGAATGAAATACACCATTCACTAAGAACTAATTTCGTACACACGATTTTCCAATACATCTATTATCCGAATAATCACTATTCCGAATTGCTTCTCGACATTTCTGAGAACCTGATTTAATTTTTAACATCTATAGAGCGACAAGGGAGAAGAAAGCATTATGTTCGTCACACAATTCTCTGCATGTTCTTTGTAAAAACCGCTGAATATCTAGCATCACAAGTTGTGCGGTGAAAATTAACAAGACTCGCTACAAAGAACCACGCCACAAAGTAATTCTGGGCAGCTTCCGTTCAACTTCTTCGTCACGGACACAACTGTGCGTGAAGCCTTTTAATCGGGTTTTTCTTGTGTGGGGCGCGTTTGTAACTTTGCATTAAAGCGAGGAAACGTTCATAACAGCGTTTCCTGCTTCCTGCAATTTTCTCTCATGTTTGTATTCCACTATTCTTAGCACACAACCACAACAGTTTCACAATGAGATATTCCTGAAGCTGTGATCGCAGATTAAAGAAAGAAAGCAAGGTCCAGGAATGCGTAGACAGCGTAAAAACTGCTACACTACTCTCTTCGCTCCTGAAAATTTGGCAGTGATTTATTCTCAGTACATCTTAGTTCATATTTCAGCCTGGAATAATTTTACACCCGCTCAAACCCTCATCTTTAGAAAATGAACTATAATGACAGACTATTAATTCTTTGTTAGCGAAGAGTGTACGTACAAGACAACACAATCGTTCGTTTTCAATAGCGTTGTCAGTGAGTAGTTGGCTCAGGCAAACAGTAACGAATATGTGACAGGGTAAATCATGGCCACGCCTCCACACGAACCAACAGTAAAAAGTCTCGCGAGCAGATCAGATCCCATGAGACACTCCTTTTAACATCGTCCCTACACTCCCAAAAATCTGCCCGTACCCAAAACCGGCGCGCAACCACTTTTTTCTCCCCTTCCACGCTACCGCTTCAAGTAACCGACGGACCACCCGATCCCACGAAACTCCTGTCGCGTCGCGGCCACCGCTTCCTTCAAGGATGCGCGACACCGCAAGCGATTCCGCGACATTAATCCCTCTTCAAAAAACACGAAAAAGCAACTCCGGTACACCACCGCGCGGTCGGGAACTTGCGCGCGCCGCGGCCTGCCGTGTTAATAAATCAACGGCAGTCTCCCCGCAAACTGCCGCATAAATCTGCCTCGTACCCTGGAGCAGGCGCGCCTGTGCCCGGCCGCCGCTTTCACGGGAGGGAAAACTTCGGTAGTTTGTTCTGCCCTGTAAAAGCTCCCGCGCCTCACGAACCTAACGGTCTAAATATTCACAGACTCATAAAGGGGGGATTGAATTAAAATTTCCCGACAGCATTGAAGCCACTTTTCGAGAGGGTCCGCGCCCTCCCAGAAGGTCGATCTCGAACGATTCGACCTCCTCTCGCGGCCTTTTCCTTCCGGGAGGGGAGTGGGTGGGGGTGGGGGTGGGGTAGGTAGGCGCATGGGCGCGCGGGGCGGAGGGCGCGGCCAAAGGTAGGCGTCCGAATTTTACGAGCGTTTAAGCAGTAAAGCGCATCTTCTGCCGAGAGGTAAAGCACAGTCGGCGGAGGTGATTGTCGCCAGCAACGTTTCCGCTCGCCGCTTGGTACGTAAGTACGTGCCTTCCTTCCTGGTAAGCTTTTACGGTGGGCGAGGGGGGAAGGGCTTAGGGAAAACGCGGCGCAGGGCTGCGCCTGGGCACGCTCGCTCGCGTCCGGCCCTTCGGGCGTCCGACCGACCGACCGACCGACCGTACGTCAGTCCGTCCGTCCGTCCGTCCGTCCGACCGACCGACCGTACGTTGCAGGGTGTTCATGGCGTTCGCCTGACCCCTTGCGGGGTTTTCTATGGGGTTTGTATTCCCGCGCGTAAGCCGACCGCATCCCGCTGGAAACTTCATTAAGTCTTTTACCTACCTCCCAAAAATGGCATAGCCCGTCTGCATCACGTTTAGACCTCCTCCTCCACAGTGTACGGTGGACGTCTTTTCCATGTTCACCGCAGTCTGTTTAGTATTACATGATCGATTATAATTGATCTAATTTTGACTGTTTAAAGAAACATTTGCACTTCCTTTTAGAGCTCAGTCAAACGTTGAAACCCACCACTTAAAAGTTTGACGAAACAAAATTTGAAACTCCCTTATCAATCACGAGTATTTCCTTACCCTTGGAGTCAACATACACAAACCCAAAGATTCTGCCTTGTTCACCTGTGTTCCAGGTTTCCCCGGGAATGCTGCAAAACATCTACGTATTTGCACTACTTATAAATAGTAATTTAAGGAGACACGAAAAACAATGTTAAATGTTTGATTCTAATTCTCAGAAGCTATTAAAGTTAGGGTTATGACATTGTCAGAGGTTGCGGATATAACACTCGTAATAACACTGAAGCAACGATTTTTGAAAAATGTATACTATTTTTGTAGATAGAAATATATTCTCGTAATGCAATTTTTTTTGCCACGTTTATTGTAAATAAAGGTTTGCAGAATGAATAATACCAAGATAATAAAACAAAACATTGCTTCTGTACACATACGACATACTTATTAAGAACTTCTGAAATTTTCAGTTCCCTACTACACACGCAAGCTCAAACAAGTCAATACATTATTAAAAAATACCAACTTTCGGGAAATGAGCTTTCAAGAAGCAACCCTCCGAACACGTCTGCTCTATAACTTGCTTCATCAGAATAAACATTTTGCTATAATTACTTCTTTTTGAGACATTATCAAGATTTATAACAAATGAAATACAAAAAAGTAATTTTGACCGAAAATTAATTCCGTGCCCCTTTAAACATTTTTACTTCGACGTAAATACCAGATGAATCAAGAGGGATGTAGTCGGGCTATGCAACGAAAAACGAAAGGGGCTTCGCTGGGAAGCGGGAGTGACGGTAAACTGGGCGCGGGATGCAGTCGGGCGTTTCCCGACCCACCGGCGGGTAGCCCATGGGCTGGAAACCTTCAACCTCGACCGGCTTCGTGCACAGGAAAGCGGCGCGCAGCGGCAGCGGCGGCGGCGGAGCAGGAGGAAATGAAAGAAATGGAGGGCTTTTCTTTTACATTGCCGAACGGGCGCGTGGAGATAACACCGACTGAACTGACCGAATTCGCAGAGGGCGCTGATCGACGGTGGAGCACGTGATAAAGAGATGCTACGGATGTGGGAACCGACAGATTGTGTTCTTAAAAAAGGTATTTTTTTTATTTATCAAGAAAATTAATAGGGAAGGTAAATAAATATTAGATAGCAGCGGTGGCGACCAACAAACCAGATCAAATTATACATCTCTACTAGTCCTACATAAATTTACTCCAACTCACCAATAATAGTAAAGTGTATTACATGAACACTCATCTGTACTGAAACTATTGTAGAACAGCAATATCTTCCGCAGACAACAATATACTTCTTAGATTGTTATTTGGAAGCAGTTATTTGAACTCTGCTTCATCATCTCTCGTAGGAAACCCCCGTTCATGGGTACGTTTACTCCTCTCGACATGTTTTCTGATACGTCAACGCCGCGCCGGTTCAACCAAGGTGAGAAAAAACTTACCACTTCGTCGATTAATACAACGAATATGCACTCTTCTCCAGATCAACATGAAGTGGAAAGATGTGGAAGGGAAAGTAGATTAGGAAGATCACGTGCGAGAGGTGGAAAAGGACAAGAGCGGGAAAAGGAACCAGGAAAGACGGAAAAGGAAGGGAACAGACGATGCAGGAAATAGGGAAGAAGAAGAACAACACTGTTTGCCGTGACCCGCTGTTCCCTCCCCAGGGGTCGTGGGCGGGGAGGGAGGAGGGCGGCGGGCGGTGAGCGGTGAGGCGGAGGAGTTGCGGGGGCGGGGCCGCTGCTGCGAACCGTGTCGCCTCAAGCACCGTCGAGTGGCGTCGGCCGCGCAGGGCCGTCAGGCGCGCGACGCGAACCGGTCCGCGACAGCAGCCAGCCGCTTCCAACGCAGCAAGTCACCGCCGCTGTCTCCGTCACGCACAAGGGAATCGCGCCGCTGTCTCCGTCACGCCTGGCGCGGCCGTGTCCTATACTACGATTTTTCCAACTTTGCCCCTGGCAGGTATCAGATGTTCACGGTTTCATCCAATTGCGAGCTTGAACGTCACCATAGTGACGTCACAGTGATGAAACGGCCAATAGCTGATACCTTCCAGGGACAGAATTGGAAAAACCGCAATATAGTTTCGCGTCACGAGATTTGGGTCTACACTGGCAAAAGCGACATCGGACTCTTATTTAGGGGTTCCATTTACACATAGGTAGCATATAAGCCCAAACAGCGAGTAAAATCTTGGGCATTGAGATGACTATAGTACTGGCAGCGTGTAAGCGACTCTCACAGTTCTCTCACTACGTGCTTGGATACGTAATGTTACTTGTACCCGCGCATTTGAAGCAATCAGATTGGGAGGATTTGTTTACTTTCTCACAGCCAGGGTTCAGCGTTGCCGTTCATCTAACTCACACGAAGTCGCGGCGGCGTTAAGGTTCGGCTTTGGCAAAAGTTATGAATATGATGTCAAAACATGTCATAGTCGGTCAGTAAGTGTTGATTTGTTTGAGATTTAATGTACCTGTGATGTAGGTGGTGTCATATGCGAAGTAATGTGTGGCAACAGCGCAATGAACTGTCAAAGTCGCTTAAACGCTGTCGGTACTGTAAGCAACACTGTTGATTATTGACATCTCAAGCGTTTGTGCACAATGATTGGTTGTCAATATTGTTTATTATTTAACTGACATCGCGACTAGTTTGTAATAGTCTTTATCTGTTTGCCGTCCCTTCCTGACCTCGAAACATCCGTATCAGACAAGATGAAATGTATGCATATTTGCTCAGGGTGTGGAGGTTACGATAGTTAAAGAGGGCCAAGTCTACAGGATGGAGAATATCTCCCCTTACCAAAGACATCGGATAACGTCACAGAATTAATGGTTATTGAATCTTTTATTAGTTTGCAATTTTCTAGGTAGAGCGATATTTTATTTACGATTGACCAATATCGCATTTGGTTTGTTTAGAAAACCTTTTTTGAAAAATTGTTTTAATTTTTTAAATTATTTTTTATCGACATTCTTATTAATCGTATTTTTACACAAATTATGAAGAGAACAAAATGTTCGTAAATGAGAACATTTGACAAAACGCATGACTTCAACAACAGTATTTCAATGAATCAGGAAATATGAACCCATTTTTGTTTAGCAACACTTTATAGTATTTTGCAAAAGCTGACATCAAATATTTAACAATTATACATGTCCCTCTTATTTCGCAATTTCGTAGCTATTGCCAGGCAAGAATATATCCTTCTAAACGGAATAAAAACTCCTCAACGTCAAACTGAACTTCACAGTAACCGAAGCAACTTCCGGCGGAAAGAGAGAATCCAAAATCAATCAACTGGTTCTCCGAACAATGCATACCCAAGTTCCGTAGCGAAGCCCTTTTGCCATTTCCATTCCACGCACGTAGACCATCAGTATCTGAAGGACGCTAGCGGATGCTGTCGCCTTTCAGAACAGAGTTGATATGCCCGTCGTCTTTCACGCAACATCCGTACTCAATTACTCGTTCCTGGCAACAGTTATGTTTGCGATGTTATGCTATGTATTATCTGTGTTCGTGAGGAATTGTACTCCCACTTCATGTGACAAAATTGGGAGAACCTTAATGATAACATTAGTACATAGTGGGGACGACGTACATCCCTTGGACGTAGCCATTATCACGAATAAAACTTCAGAATTTTTTCAGTCCTACGAAAAACCATTATCAGTGCAATGACTACTTAATTAAATCTTGGACCAAACAATTTAATAAACATACATTGGAATATGATAAACGGAAATTTATTCATATTCCTGACGTATCTGATTGATATTTCAAACTATTTTGTTTGTTTTCAAATGACACCTGTTACTAATTTTCAGGTGCGAATACAAAGTAAGCACGCATAAAATGCGAACTTCGACGCAGAGTCTAAAGTGCGGGAGCTGTTACCCAGATTCGTCCTCTGCTTCGCAAAACTCAGCCTCTCTGACGAACATCAATATTTCAGGTCTCAATCGAATTCATTCGAAAACAGCATTACTCAAACACAATTTAAGATCTGCTTATCAGAACGGGTTTGCGAATGCTCCCCGCCCTATTGACGCGATTACAATAACACAACTTCATTTACACGGAATCGCCTCGATTTCGAAAAACATTAAATTTGTCAAATATTCGGGGTAAACCTTTTACTTTCGCCTGCATAAATTTGAAGAGGGCTAGAGAGCTAAATGTAATGCAAAGCACCTCAAAACCATAATTTGCTTCTGAGTTCTGAATAAAGACGCATATTTTTTCAAGATTACCAATAGAAAAATTGTAAACATTGTTACCATAAAACAATTAAATTATCCACTAAAGAGTGCGACGAAATACTTTTTTGATAAATTCTGGTTTTGCCGACACAAGTAATTGATTGATCTGAGGCAAGAGATAGGTTATGTCACGATTAAAAGGACTGGAGATTTGGAATCCGTCTCGAGCATGTGATCTACTGAACTCAAAATCTCGGTTGAACTAAAGGGAGATATGCTTTAATTCATTACCTCTCTCCTGAATTGTGAACGCCAAAATGCATTATAAAACCGAACCTGGAACATAAATTTCATGCATAGGCAACAAAAGAATTGCATTAATCTGGCCGTACTAAACGAATTTTTTTACACTACACTGTATCTAGCATTTTTGAGACATTTTCAGCTCTACATTATAACGTAACCTCCCCCCTCCCTACACATTCGTCACAGAGACGCTGTGAAAACTGAAAAGAGCGCCGGCGTCTGGAAGTGGGCCGAGGGTCTCCATCACGCGAGAGCGCGCTCTCCCAGAAGCGTCGCAATGGAGCGTGGGCGGGCGGGGCGTCCTCCCCCGGGGTGCGCCGTCTTGTAACGTCTCCCGGCCGCCGCCACCGCCGCGCCCAGGGGAGCGCACCTGACCTTTGTCCCTCGAGCGGCGATGGGTGGAGGAGGATTGAGCGCGATGGGGGAGAGTAGGGAAAGGGGATGGAATGGGCGGGTGTGGGGTAAGGAGGTGCGGGGTGTAATGGTTCGGGATGTTTGGGTTGGGGGCGGTGACAA
>BOPP01000052.1:6712398-6722710 GCA_017312745.1 Gryllus bimaculatus | reverse complement strand
GCGAGGAGAGCGAAGAGAGAAGTCACATTTGGCAGGGATGAAAAGACAAAAGAGAGCATTTGGCGGAGAAGGGAGTAGGGGGGCGAAGAGTGGACAGAAAATAATAATGGACGAGAAGAAGAGGCAAGTAAAAAAATATCTGAGACCCGAGAAAGAAATACGGGTGACTCAGAAACACATTGAAATGAGAATAGTTAAGTACGAGACATACGCACCAAGTATACAGGTGTCTCAGAATAAATTTACTAATTCTAGAGCATGTTAAGGGGTCGGAAATGAGCAATTATTACGAATAGGATATTGCAAGTAACGGTGTTAAGTCCTAAGTGCATTTATGCTTGTGACCTTTGGCTCTCGATTCTTACGCTCTTTATGTACCGATGACTTGAAAATGTCACGTGTATGTCCGTAACTCTCTTAGAAACCATTTTCCGCTATACTATATCAATAGGCAAAAAGGTGTCACTTTCAATCCTACATGGCCTACATTTATAACATTTATTTTGAGTTATAGGTTCGTATGACAATGAAAGAGATACAACTTGATAATGTATATGTAAACAGAAATAAGGAATTTAAAATGCTAGAACATTAAAACGCATCGAAGAAACAGATTTAATTACAGACATCTGAGAACCACTGAAATAATTGGTAAAAATAATAAAGTATACTTATAAACAGTAATCTCCTATCAGCAGTTCGGAAAAAGTTCATCCAATTTTCGTAAAAGAAAGAATTAAAACCGTACACTAAATGAACAGAGATATAGAATTAGTTCTTTCTATTTCTATTTGATGATTTATAAAACTCTTACAAAGATCAAATCGATGAAGGAGCCGAATGTGAGACATCTCAGAGTTTCATTGGGGTTAGATACTATATTCTGAAAGAAACATACAAAATTCCCTCTGGCGTATTCCATCTGCGCTATAAATACAAAGGCTCAACTCCCCGAAAAAAATTCTCAAGACGCTTTTCGACCGCAATCAAAGCGGCGTCATTTCATGTAGAACATGCTGCTAAACCAGTTAGTTAATTCGCCCTCTAAGTGAAATAACCCTGAGCACAATTTCCTCGAAAGGGTTGCGTAAAAACTATGGTGGAATTCGTTTTACAAGACTGCAACGAGTCCTGGTACAAGTTTCCATGAGTAATTGTTTCATATTAACGTAAAAAGGCCACTTGCTAAAATGCTCACCCACAATTACTGGGGTAATTGCGTACATTTTGTAGTAATTCTGAAATGAAAGCGCATTATAGAAGACATCAAGTTTTTATCGTATTGGAAAATACATCATAGGTTTGGAATAATTGTGAATAAAAGGACTTCTCCAGCAGGTCTTTTCTACGCGTTTTCTTTATTTGCGCTATTTGAAAATGAATTACTTTTAAAAACTACATGAATCAAACACGAGACATACACACACACACACACACACACACGCGCGCGCGCGCGTATACCACAGTCGCAACTAGACACACGCCCTATTTACACGCACTTTTCATGTTTTTATAACAGATTCGTACATTTTAACCGACTTCTTGACAATAACTTCCAAAAACGTTAGCATATCTGAAAAATCCAAAGTGAAGGTAAAACATGGGAGCTTCCTCAGTCCTTCCTCTGGAAGTGAGAAAACCGAGAACAAGAGAAGAGGAAACTGGAAAAATGATAAGTTTTGATGGGGAGGGGGCCAACGTTACCCTATGGCGGTCATTGGCCGCTCGAAAACTGCCAAGATGCATCAAGAGACAAGGTCTACTTGCTGAACCCAGCGTATGAAACGGCCACTTCCTCATGCAGAATGAGAGCGGCGCTTCCAGATAGCACTCTGCGCACATCAGACTAATTGTATTAATTTACATTTTAATATTAGAATGCGGTCGTGGCACTGGAACAACACGCCGCTGTTTTCACAACAACTCACAGTCACTGCGTGTTTCGTCACGCAATTCGCAAAACTGCGAAAAATGAGGCCCCACTGCTTGACACGAGTACAAAAATGAAAACATTACAATAAAGGCAATGCAATAATTTTTGTTCAACCCACGTGCTTTTGGAGTAATATATAAGACGTAAATGTAACAAACTCGTTAGCAATTTACAAACGCCAAATGCGGCATTCTCTGAGTCTTCTGTTACTCATTTTCATCATCAGGGTGTCTCAAAATGATTTTATATTCATGTAAATCCAAAATCAAAAGCGACACCTTACGTAGGTCCATAGGAAACTCCCAAAAATTGTTATATTATGGGTAGTACGCAGAAAAAAGAAACTGAAGTTGGCATATTACACTCTTCTTCCATTCACTACATTTACCGCTGTCCTAAAATATGTTACAAACCTGTAGGGCACGCAGAAAGGGCCGAAAATTATCACATTTTTGCCAATGAACATATAGTGGGGAATTGCATATAACGGAGTTATTCGCATTTATACACGTGACAATTGCCCCTGGTTGTTAGGCAACCCCTTAAACACGTTTAGGCAAGTACACGGAATCTCCTTGACTGCGTCAGGGGATGTGACCTGCCGAACATGTGTGCATAAGAAGCTGCCTAAATATCCGGAGTAAATGTCACTTGTTTAACTTCGTTGTACGAAATTTCCCATTACATGCTCATGGGCGAAAAGTGATAATTTTTTACCCTTCTATATCACCTAAATGTATATTTGTATAATATTTTTATGTTAAATGTCTGTATAATAACCGATGACACACGCAAATTATTAAGTAACTAAATACTAAATTTTGTACTACTCTAAACCTGTGATTTTTGTTGCATATAATTTTTAATTACAACGAAGACACGACTGCGCACCCCAATATGCGCATGCTTTTTGGTTGTATTTTTTTTAACATAACATAGCACCAGTACAAAAATGAAAACATTACAATAAAGGCAATGCAATAATTTTTGTTCAACCTACGTGCTTTTGGAGTAATATATAAGACGTAAATGTAACAAACTCGTTAGCAATTTACAAACGCCAAATGCGGCATTCTCTGAGTCTTCTGTTACTCATTTTCATCATCAGGGTGTCTCAAAATGATTTTGAGCCAGTCAAAAACAGTTCCGCAAAGTGAATATCATATACGGGAATTAGATAACATCGTGCTCTACGGTGAAAGTTAGCGTCGCTTCTGTCAGAGTTAGCGAGTCTACGTATGAACACCAATGATAACTGATCTTTTTTATACGTCCGAAAGAATAAAAAGCGGAAATGAGATGTTTGGATACGTTAAGAACCCTGCGAAGATGGATTGCACCATAAGGATTAAATCTACACAAGGAAACAAGTTTTTGAGAAATGTATAAAAGGAATATCAGTTTAAGATCAAAGTCCTTAATGAAATATGAATTTAAAATATAACAAGAAAACAAATTAGGGATATAAATAAAATATGATATACAGCGTGCGCGTGCGTTTGTGTGAGTGTGTTTTGTTAGGGTGTTGAAGTGATGATTCTTCCTTGAGAATCCCTGAACCCTAGTATCATTTCTAAGGCTTATTTTTTTGTTTCTGTCAACGATAGCGACCTCCATCATTTTCATCTGTCAGCAATTTTTCAAGTAAATCATGAAAAACATCAACCGTGAACATGTCACTAAATAAGATTAAACACAGACATTAAGATTAAACGCATTGATATGTTTTTGTTAAATAATAAAGCAAAATACTGTTCTCTCAAGACTTATAACCAAACTGGTTCAGATGTCAAGATGGAACCTATACTGGACTCAATCCACCCATCCCTCGCACATATGGATGATGGATTAGGGTAAATGCCGGCGATTGAGAGGGTTTAAAATTAGTTTAAACACGTAGGGACTATACTTTATTTTATATTCAAAGAGTGTACATTAATTTATACAGAAAATGGATGCTCATTCAACATTGTACTCACTAGCCATGGCTTATCTAACAGTTCGAGTTTCTGCTTGCGGTCTAACTCAAACATTTTGTTTCTAGAAGCAATAGTACTGAACTGAACTGTACTGTACTGTACTGTACTGTACGATGGCCAAAATTTCAAAAAATGTACAGCATTGTTTAACATTTTTACCTAACACATTGTTGCCCAAAATCATACATTGTTTTGCGCGTCATTTCTGTTTGAGGGACTAGAGGCTGGAGTACTGAAGACCGAATTAGGAGGAGTTTAGGGAATTATATTTCAAAATGCACGTTTGGGGTCAACCGAATCCACCCCAACAACCCACCCAGTGACGATGCCGCTGAACCCCAGGCCCCATAGCGAACAGCCGTGAGAGAGAACCGAATCGCCGCTAGCAGTGAGGGCCGCGCCCCGGGCGGTAGCCTTCCGGAGGCTGCCCTGTCTGACGGGCAGAGTTATAGCTCGCTCACATCGACCAACGCCTTGCACAGATTTAATGGGAGGTGGAAACTGCTACTGCTTGTTCCGTTTAGTGAAGAGAGTAAATGTTGCTTGAACACGTCAGCACCACGCGTTTATCCATTTCGGTTGGCTTTTTTCCTTTTCTTGTTCACGCCAAGTGTTGTTGAGAGATATACGGACATGTAAAAACACGAAGGGAAATAAATATAATAGCTTAGCTGTCCGTAACAGATGGCGATCGTTTGCGCCGTAACGAATGACTAGCGGTACAATTAAAAAAGAGGATGTTTTAGAATACTATCTATTCTAATTACTAATAAGAAATATAAATGTATATATCAAAATAAACAAATGCAATAGCATTGTTCGCAGCAAAATATATTATTTAATGAAACTCGCTTTGAATATAATTTTTTATAATACTCCATTTACTTTAAGCCTAGAATTAAAAAACGTTAAACTACTTTGGTCAATTCTCAAATTTTCAAAGCGGTAATTTCCTTAAAAGGTTTGAAACTAAATAAGTGTTTTCCAAACTCGAATGGATACAAAAAAATAAGTTGTTAGGGAATGTTGCCACACACACACACACAAACAAACAAACAAACACACAGACCAACATTCCCTATGAATACTTTCGTTTCTAATTTTAAAAACCATATTCAAAAGATCACAGGAAATATACTGAAGAAGACATTAGGTACATTAGGATAGCAGGAAATTATTTAAGACTGTTTTAAAGTCTGTAGTGATCAATGGTATTATTTTGTTTCTCCATTTAGCCAACATTCATTAAGGAAAAAAATCTATACGATGACATTGTTGACATGACACTTCTATTATTCGAAAAACCAACAGACAGGATGACTGAATACAACTTCGAAATTACATAACAAATCTTGAAACAAAAAAAGTACATTAAATTAAGTTGAACAAACGTAAGGTTTATAAATTGGAAATACTGTCGATTGAATACAATCTGATTGAAAACAAAGCTGCAAATTACATTAAGTTAACTATTTTTTTCCTCGTGAAACCGGTTCGCATATGAGGACTTATTCAGTAACAATTACATCTACAAAATTCATTTTGGAAACCCACTAGTCTAAACAGTTTTGTTGGTTACATATGTATGCAGTTCTTCTCCACACCCCCATGGAAACGCCAAGTCACAGTGGCGAGCGCTTTCGGGGTCAAAGGTCGCACGCTCCTTCGCCGCGCCTCCTTTGTTCTGCCGCGTCCTAATTACCCTGCAAGTCCCCGTACGAGCGAGTCCTGCTTCTGTGCCTCGGAGTAGAAAGCCACGTCACATCAATTGGCGCCAATCGGGGGAACGACGTTTTCTAATGCGGATGGCAATATTTCAAGCGCGAAAGCGCTGCCAACGTCGCAACGTCGCGAGGCGGCACGAGGCAGGAAGCGACCAAGCACCTCCAATGCGCAAAGGCGGCGCGTGGGCGGAGAGACCAGGAGCTGGCGGAGGCGCGTGGGCGGAGAGATCAGATGATGGCGGAGAGACTAGGAGCTGGCGGAGGCGCATGGGCGGAGAGATCAGATGATGGCGGAGAGACCAGGAGCCGGCGGAGGCGCGTGGGCGGAGACATCAGATGATGGCGGAGAGACCAGGAGCTGGCGGAGGCGCGTGGACGGAGAGATCAGATGATGGCGGAGAGACCAGGAGCTGGCGGAGACGCGTGGGCGGAGAGATCAGATGATGGCGGAGACGCGTGGGCGGAGAGATCAGATGATGGCGAAGAGACTAGGAGCTGGCGGAGGCGCGTGGACGAAGAGACCAGAAGCTGAGGGAGACACGTGGGCGAAGAGAACAGATGATGGCGGAGAGACCAGGAGCTGGCAGAGACGCGTGGGCGGAGACATCAGATGGCGGAAACGCACCCGTGCCCGGTAAATGGCCTACCTCCTGATCGACGACTTGCGAATATAAATGCGGCATCAATGTTTTTATATCATCGATGCATTTAACATTCTTTTTTTTTTTGAAGTTATGTTTTCTTCACTTCGATGTTTTCACGGGGTCGATTTTTTTTACATGAAAAAAAAAAAACACAAAACTTATGTCCTTTTTCAATTTTCCGACATCCACAAATTGAATATTCTTCAGACCAATGTGACCAAATGTGAAAAATTAACAAAATTGAGCTTTCGTTAATAAAGAAGCGTATTTTTCTTGAATTATGATATCAGATAATACAACTTTCGTTAAATACCATGCTTTTTTCTTACTTGATTTTGTCAGTTTAATCTAAATTAAAATTAATGAACATTTTCACTTTCTATTTATATCATCTATTGCATTAACTTCAATGGTTACCCCATCCATTCAATGGCCGATGTTTTACTAACATCTATTTTGTCAGCTGTGTCGCATTCCTATATGCGAATCGCAGAAATCGTAACGTCTGATCGCGAAAGTCAAGAACAAAGCATGCTGCACTCCGAAAGGTTGTAGATAACAACACTAATATTACGAAGTCTGAGCAAAATATTTCACTATTGCGTTAAAACTACTTACTATTCCACGCTTGGGGTGTCCTAACATGTCACAACGCCAGCCGTTGTATTTCGCATTGCAACCTACTAATTAGTTAGATTTATTCTTAACAAGACTTGCAGATTCATTTAGTTTCACAAATACTAAAGTAAGCAATGTCTTCGGATTAAAACAAACAGTATGTTAGAAACAAGTTATTTCTACCTATGATACGTTTATACAACGAGCGGAAAGTTATTTTCTTTGCACTCTCGAGCACCAATGTCAACGATAAAATTGTTGCTCTGATACCATCCTAGTCAACGTCTGACATTGTAACAACTGATAAGTCCCCTCCTGCGGAAATAGATGTATGTAGGTCGCCTTTGAGCGCTGCGGCTCGTAGCATGAGAATATCCTCGTGCGTTTTCGCATCACAAAATCTGTGGACACCACTCTTCTGCGTGATACGTTGCCAGTGTGAAAACACGAAGGACGCGTCGCGAATCATCCCGCATTTCTGCTCAGAGTGAATAGAATCGTTAGGTGTAAAGTGCCAGTGTCTGTCCTGCAATCACTAATTTTCAATGCGAGAACTCGAAAGAAATATGCGAAGCCTATTTGTCATTTGAGATGCGCCTCTGCGGTTTTGTTAGTGTACACATAATCTCGGGGAAAATCAACAAAAAATCAAACACTTTTATCAAGATTAGAAAATTAAATATTGATTTTTATCTCGGACACATCTCTGCTCACTTTCTGAGTGTATTCTGGAAACTAATTCTTCCTTCACAGTAAGTCACTCTTACAAATACAGCCTGATCTCATGCGAGCAAGTAAAGGCTCCACGGAAGAGGTTGTCTGCCATTAAATATTGCTAATCACGTGCTAGATTATAAAAACTACAGTTTTTGTCGATACTGTTGTTTTGTATAAAGATTTGTATCGATAATATACTTTGTTAATGCAGTATTCATGAAATTTAAAACAAATATTTTATTTATTGCAGTGGAACAGGATAATTTAGTATTTTATTTGTAGTCTTCAGCATTGTGCGTGCTACTTTTTGGAGAACTATTTTGTGTCGTTTTGTTCAGCAGCATTTTTGCTGTTGTAGACGACTATTACCAGAACTAAACGCAATGCAAAAGTAATTGATATGCAATAGTTTCCAAAATATAATTCACCGTCAACAAATACCGTTCTTACACATACACATATTTATAATAATAATAATATAAAAACCTTAACAATACCCTACACAGAAATATTTTTGTAGGAGTTGTTCAGCTAAAGAAATTTGAAGTGTCTACTCTTTTCCACATCACTTGCATCTGTGACCTCTTTACAACCATCACCGAGTAGGCGCGCCACCGAGCGTTCAATACACCTGTAACAGCACCGCTGCGTAAAGAAAGGTCGCCCGCTCGAAAAGACCATGAAGTGGAAAGAAAGGTGAATGGGAGGCTTTTTCCCCCCTGCGTTCCCCCCCACGGCCACAACCAACGTCATCAAACCCTCGCCTGCAACGCTATCACCATCGCCACCTCATCCCCCTCCCGTTGTCACCACTAGGAATGCGGCATCGATGTTGTTTTTAAAACATCTGTGTGTAAACACCGATTTTTTTGACATCGATATTTTGTGATCGATGTTTTTTTTTCCTTTTCCGATGTTTTGTTTCTGAATGAAAAAATTCCCATGATCACAATCGTGTGAAAGTTACAATATGAAAGGGTAATTGATGGTAACAATGTTAGTTTATGTGTTAGAACCAAAGGGACGCTGTTTGGACTACCTTCATCGACCAAACTCTCTCGCCCGAGATGACTCTCATTGTATTTCCTCCTCCTTTATACTCATTCTGCACACTGATATGGGGGGTAACAAACACGCCGTGTCTCTCTTCTTATCGTACTCTTATTCGGCGAATTGATAAACACAAATACCCAAATTAAATTTTAATGCACCTGAACTTAATGTTAGACGTCACTAAAGCAG
This sequence comes from Gryllus bimaculatus, assembly GCA_017312745.1. Lineage (NCBI taxonomy): Eukaryota > Metazoa > Arthropoda > Insecta > Orthoptera > Gryllidae > Gryllus > Gryllus bimaculatus. Next base: position 6,713,853 of record BOPP01000052.1, on the reverse strand, counting down.
TCTAAAACATCTACGTTGAAAAACATAAGATGGTTTTCAATGGATGTATTTTTAACATCAATGTTTGTTTTAAATTTGAACATCGATGTTTGTTTTAAATTTGAACATCGATGTTTGTTTTAAATTTGAACATCGATGTTTTGTTGTCGCATCTCTACTCGCCATTACCGTCAACGCCGCCGCAACAACGTCACCGTGGCCGTCGCCAACGCCGTCGACATCACCGCCGCCGTCGCCGGAGCAAAAACCTCCCGCCGCTTCCTGCGCCGGGCCGCGGCGCGGCGCGGCCATTGGAGCGTGCAGGGACGCCCGGCGAGCGTCGCTTCCTGGACTCTCGAGTTCTGCGTCAACACCGGAGGCTTAGACCTCCGCGGCGCGGCGCCGCCGGCCTTTGTTCCGCTTCTGTTTATTCGTTAAATAGGACGCCGCGCCGGGCCACGCTTGCGCACTCACGTCCATCGCGGCCCTCGGATTATACATCATTTCTTAACGGCACCACTGAACACTAATTCTCACGTTCCGTCACGAGCAAATCCAGTTTTATAACAGCATTATATTGTGGATTCATATCACAATACGCTGCAACCTAGCCTAGAATGTGACACACTTTGAATTTCAAATTTTATGCTACCAATTTGACATCGTAGCAGCCTTTTTACGTTTCGTATGTGGAATAGTAGAAATACATTATGAAGAAACAATATATGTGTTCGCGTAATTCAAGAATTTGGGAGCCCCCAAATTAACAAGTTTAAAATATTGACAGCGAGAATAATTTGTCGCTCACGAGGCGACGAAAGCGAAAAAATCTTTTTAGGTGAAAATAACAGCAACTGTAATAAAAACTTATTTTTATTGTTCTCAGAAGGTCTAGGCACGCTATGGACTACTATACAGAACTACTGGACGCACGAAGTGCTACGAGTTATACGTAGATCACGATTTTAGCGTTACAATTATTACGTTCTTTCGTGGATGAAATGTTTCAATTCCTAAAATTGAACTTAAAAAAAATAAATTTAAGGCTATTTCATGGATATTTTCAGGCAAATTGTGTGTACCGTTTTTGGCGTGTGCTTTATTTTGGTTTACATGTTTGTGTTTGGGTTTTCATGTTTCACGAGCTCTATTGTTTTATGTTTGAAAGACTTTAAAGAATACAATAATACAATGCCCTCAGTTCGTGACAGCACAAAAAAGGGTTACATACGTTTTTTAACGGCGCCGTGTATTTCGACCTGGGAGTAGAAACATAACAAAGGGTGTTAAAGGATGAAGTTCAATTACAATAGACGAACGCATGAAATGTTTTAAACAATAGACGGTCAAATCATTCATGAAACAAATTTATTTATACATTACTGTAGTTGATCAAACTGTCCACTTCACACACAGGTAGGAACAAATTCGGCGTTTCCTTCATAGTACCAAACAATCGCACATTTTCATTATATA
>BOPP01000052.1:6684892-6695570 GCA_017312745.1 Gryllus bimaculatus | reverse complement strand
CGGGGTGGTTGTGGAGGCGTGGACGCTGGAGGCGCGCGTGCCGCCATAGGGGTGGCACTGGATTTCTGAAGCATGGGGAGGGGCGCCCAGACAACGAGAAACATGCCAGCGCCTGGAGGATATTTAGTACGGTTTCCAACCACGAATTCGCCAAAGAAAAGTAAATAGAAACAAAAAAAATGCTGTTTTTTCGAACTTTTTCTTTACTTGCATCGCGTGGCAAGAATTCACAGAGAAAATGATTCAATGTTCTAAAATTCGATCTTTCTTGGCCGTGGCCCCTCTTTCTTACCATCTACAAAGAAGATCATATTTTCATTTCGCAAAATGATAATCTTTATTCGATCATTCCCAGTCATTTAACTGACCTTCCTTATCACACATTCATTATGTCACTTAACCTTTGTAGAGTGCGGCGGAGGTCAGTGAACCTTACCTTAATTGAACCATATTTATGCTCTATATAAGTGCAATAATAATAATAATAATAATAATAATAATAATAATAATAATAATAATAAACTATATACTAAACTGCACCCTGACCTACACTGCTCCTAACATCGCATCCAGTCCTCCCACTGCACATCGAACTATTATTCTCGTCAAGTACACCAAATGAAACTGTAGAAAATTGGCGAACTTCAGTCACGCCTACTCATTTCATTCTGACGGTATCCCTTATGATCCATTTAGTTGCGGCGAGTGTACGCGAGCACGCCCACGCGGCTCCTCACAGCTTTTCTGGCACGCACGTGCTTTCTCCAGCTCCTTCCGCACATTTTCAACTTCCCTTCGGTTCCGCATTCAGACGTGATTGCCCGTAATATGTCACAGCGCAGGAATATACGTATATAAAATTATAATATGCAGTTTCTTGGAGCAGTCAGTATACAAATAACAGAAGAGTTCCTGAAAGTATGATTTAATTATCAAAGATGTAATCAAAACACTCATTCCTATTATTATTATTATTATTATTATTATTATTATTATTATTATTATTATTATTATTACCGTTATCATTATTATTATCATTAGTATTACCATTATTATTATTACAATACATAAATCACCGAATTGAAATAAATCGTCAGAGATTAGTCCCTATGTTCTAGATCTAGGTCGGTTTTGTCCCCCTCGCTTAAATTGTTGCCAATTGACGGTTATAAAAACACGATTTTACGAAATCCATATGCTGCTCGCTTTGTTTCGTTTATTTGGATTTCCACTTGGCGTTTCTCCCAGTTTCTATAGTATTCTCGTCTCTCATCCAAAGAGTTGCCAGGTCGTCTTCGTCGCAACGATTCTTTGCCTACTCGTAGAAATGCACTAAACTATATATTTCACAATACCCAAATAATTCACAAATTTTAAATTCTAATCCTTTTTTGTAAAAGATGAAGTTTAAAAATTCTACTAACTACTGGGGCATCTCATCAAGTACACAAACATTGCAAGAGAAGTAACGTATGATGCGAAATCAACAGGTCACGTTCCAAGAGAATGAAGTTAACGAAAGATGCCTAAATTTTAATATGCACTCGTTTCATTGCATTCATTATTTATTAAAAAAGATCATTCCTGAGGAATGCTTCAATTCTGGACTCCCACGCAACCACATATGTCCTCATCCAAGCCCTGTTACTCTCCCCGGGTCCTCCTCCTGAGGGCAGCGCCCCGCGCCGTCACGTCCTGTCGGGGGAGAGCCAGGTCACGGCCACCGCCACCGCCCACGCCCTTGTTCCGGCGCTGCTCGCCCACTGGCCCGGAGCACGTGTCCGCGCCCGCGCTGCCCATAGCTAATGAAGGAAGAGGCGTCCGACTCACTTCCCCCTCCCCGCCCCGCCCCCAAGCGCCCGCGGACACTTCCTGCTGGCAGCGATTACATCACTTGGATGCCCCAGAGGCGTTCGTTTGCCGGCGAGAACAGGAAGCAAAGGGGACACTCATTTTATATGAAACCATTGAGAAAGGGTAGTGTATCTTCCCCGCTCTTAGTTGAAACATACCGGAGAGACGCTACCTCCTTCACAGGCGGCACTTTGTTTTCTTGCTTTGATAATTTTTTCTTCGACGATTCTTAAACCTCTTTTTTTTTTGTACAAGTCTTTTTTTTTGTGATTGTTATGCTGTCCACCTCTCGAACTAAATCACACAAGATCGCTACAACGGCCTTGTGAGCAGCACATCAGGAAGAAGAGTGATGTGCATACAAAAACACGTGCATTTTTGCACGATGATGCTCACGGAAAACAGCGGTGTTAAACGATCCTACCTTGCCCATTGTCTAGACTACTACTAGTACTACATTCTTCGCGACAAAGCAGGATGATATGCATGGGTAAATGGACCAGGAAGTTCTCACCGTTAGTTACAGCCATTCAGCCTTGGACGATTCTTACCTGAAACAAAATAAACAGTATATTTAGTGACAAGAATTCAAAATATAACAAAAATACTACATATATTTATATTACTGATTACTTTTGCAAATGTAATTGCGGAACTTCACACAAAAAATCCCTTACTTCAAATATTCGTTATATTCAATAAAAATCGGATATAAAGCGCGCGCGAGGAAAGTCTGTCCGCAGTGGCACCTTGTTAGTGAGAATGCCTGCAATAGATGCCGTACTCATCGCAATCATAATAGATGCTGACGTGTTGTCTACTTCACTCGTTTTCCATTGATGTGGTTATTACCAACATACTAAATGAAAATTTTAATCCGAGGTCCTGACTTTCTGGAGACAGAGACTTTCCTGGAGCACTGTAGTATAGTATGAGGAATTGACAGCCATAAAAGACCACGCCCACTTTTTAAGAAAATATATAGTACAGGAAAACTAAGACTCCCTGCCTTAGTGAACTCTGTTCTTCTCAGTTCTCATACAGGTACAGGGCGTTTGTTTCTATTTCATTACTTCACCGAAATTATCTGCTGAAAACTTTGAAGCTCAATTTCTCTACACCTTGCCGGACACGGACAGTTTCGGATATGCACCCGTCAAATGTAGTACAGCAGGGGGCGGATCGAGACACAAACTTTGGGGGGGAATTAAAAAGTGCTTCGGTCGAATGCGTCATTACAGATTTTGTTAAGTATCGTAGGCTGCACTGAGCTCATGCTGCGAGTCGATTTTATTCGTTTTAATGAGTACCCGAAATAATTTTTGTTAGAACGTTTCGTGACAAGTTAAAATTAATTTACTGAAAAACGTTAGGGCGGAAAATTTCCCTCTTTTCCCTCCGCAGGGATCCGCACCTGACTACCTGCAGAGCGAAGGGAGGGGAGATAGTGGAAATAAAACGCGGAGGGCGCAGGGGCGTGCCAGCCGGCGTGGCGCCGCGTCGCACCACGCGCGCGTATTGTATTTAAATGGCGGACGCGTCACGCACGGCCGCCGCAAGGTGCGCGCGCGTCGCCCACCTGACGGCGGCGGCGGCGGCGGCGGCGCCTTTGTCGCCGGCGACCGCGCTTGAACCTGCGCCAACGGTCTCGCGCCGCCGCGGAACAGATGAATTCGCTTATGAAGAATTGAGCGGGATTCAAGTAGCATGATTGAAGGAGCCCCAGGCGCTACGAACACGTTTCAAAATTCTTCAAGAACGCCTAGTTTTAATGAACTGGACATTGATTTCGTTCAAGTCATTCTACACAATTTCCATAGTAAATTTCGAAACAAGAGTTCGCGTACTTTTCACGATAAAATCGCTTTATGGATAATACCACCCAAGAAAGGTGAGGGTTTTATGAAAATATATGGACGTCCACGCAATTACATCAATTGAACTAGTAAGGAACTCACAGGATCATACATAACACGAATTTTTGGTTTTTCCAATCCGGGTTAATTATCGGCTCTGTTTTACATTTGATCAGCTTGTTACAATATTTACTCCTCACAGTCGTTACCTGTGAATACGAAGATACAAGTCAAAATATACAGGAGTATTCGGGGATGATTAAATTTTAATTCCAGATGACAAAGTATCAATAATGTGTATCTGAAAATGGCGCTTCTGTTTATTACGTTCCTATTGCCACGTTTCCGATTGACTTACGAACCTATCAATATTTTCTACGAATTTTGTGAACTTAATTGATTAATTAATAAAACACGAAGTCTCTGGTGTTTGCGGGAACATTTGGATCCAGGTCAAATACTCTTACATGAACGTCATCACTTACAGTCATCAATTATTCTCATTCACCTCTGGCATCCAACCCACTACTAACCAGAATTGTCATTTCAAATCTCTTGTAAAATTGCCAACATAAAATGACAGTGCCAAGGAGAAGAACATTAAGACTTTATATGGGTCCCTTACGCAACAGAATATGGAAAACCATAATTAAACGTGTAAATTTACTTGCTTTTAAATCCTCTTTTTTTCTCTCTGCCTCGGATAAGACCTTTTCTAGATTGTATGTTCATCATTTACTCATGAGACTAAACACATACTTTGCAATGAATTATTACAGTTTGCCCCTCCATAAACTTTAAAATATGTTGAGCGTTTTCGGAGTCCTTTCCGACAATCGCGCTCCCTCTTTAAAGTCTCGTTTTAACAATACGTGCAAGACGCACCTACGAAAACAAAAATACATGCACAGTGAAGTCTGCAGGAAGGGGAAGTGGTCTACCGCGATGGCGTTGAGTTCACATCCCACAGGAAATTTTGACGAATTTGGTTCGTAAGAGTAAACAGGGAGATGAGTTTTGGCACATAACATATTAACAAAATTCGGTCAGGGATCTTCCTTCGCAAATAAAGAATGTGAATGAGACGTAGCCTTTGTTTCCTTCCCAGTTTATACTCGATCTACAGAAGATAGAATGAAGGTCAAACTCTGGGTCATAGTCCAGATGCTGCGTAGACGCCAAGCCCGAGGGACAAAGCAGATCGCAAATCTATTATCTCTTCCTTATCAGGCTACAGCAATCCATAAACTTTTCGTACTTGAATTAATCCATGGCATGTTTTCGCTTCTTTAGGTTACGTGATTAATGTATTCACCGCAGCTGCATCGGCAACAACTCGTAACAAGACGAAGTCCTTGATAGCAATGAGTAATATCAAACGGCTCGATGGGTCAAGTACTTTCCAGTGCAGCTGCAACGATCAAAAGGGCTGTATAAATTGCATCTTCTTCCGTAGAGGATTCTACGTTGTCTGCATCAAATGAGAATGGCTCCATTCGAATATACTTTCAATTCCACGAGAACAATCCATTACATAGCTTCCATATTTAATCGCAAAATGGTTCTCTTATTAGGAATTTATTTCATGAAATTCGCGACAGCAAAGGTTTCTAGTAACCATTCGTAGTATTAGGAACATTTCATTAATTGCACTGATAGTAATAATAATGAATTTAAACTACGGCTCAACATGTACGCCTTCATTACTCATACGATGGGTTTATTTTAATTTTCCACAATTGTAACTTTATGCGATGTCAACATTACAGAATGAAATATTACAACTCTGGCACATTTCCATTGGTTTGAAAATTTCAATGGCGTTTTAACAGATTTGCAATGACCGCTCCTAATCGTTTAGCTCATTGACATCTTTACAGCAGCCACGTTTAAATAGTACACTGCTAAAAATCTACAGGGAGGGTCCTTTACAGTCGAACAGAAAAAATAAAGAGCAAACGAGTGGGCATTTAAAATGTCTCGTAAAACCCTCGTAACAGCCAGTCCAGTAAATCCGAGGTATTAACGTTTTTGTCACGACATACCATGGGACAGGCAGAGCCTCTGGGGTTTTCATGCAGTCCATATGTGAAAGGATATACACAGTAAATTCTCATTTTATATGCTCGTGAAAACAAACCAGGTAGTTTTTTCCGAACATCTAAAATTAATCCAGAACCATTAATCAGGGCCCTCCATACACAATATTGATGTTCATTATTTTCTAATTTTTATTTTTTACAAGTTACAAACATATTCATACATTCAAATTGTTTTAATAACTGTTTATGGTAAACTACAATTTCCTTGCTTATCCCGTCCTACAAGACATTACATCGCGACTAACAACGTCCTCGAAACAACAGGAAACCAGTCCCACTTATTAGATATACACGAACAAGAAGCGATACAGTCACAAAAAGCAAGTGTACGGATCGATGAACACGTGTGGTTATACGACCCCCTTTTCTCCCGCCGGACTTCGCTGTGGTCGCCTCGAAAAAAACGAGAACATCTCTTCGTTAACGTTAATATATTTTTTCCTAATGAGGCAGCTGGGATATTCGCACTGGACCGTTAGGACGCGCCATTCGCACGCACAGCTCGTGCGTTAAAGGGCCACACACGCCGACCGCAGTAAATCGTCTGAGACGGGAGCGGCCCCGGGAAGCGTGGCGAGGGGGCGTGGCCGAGCGAGCTACGACATGAGCAAGGAACGAGCAAGCCAAATGTTGTCGAAGAGAGATGGATACAGACTGCATACTGTTGCACGAAGACGTGCTGTTGACACTAAATAATTTTTATTCTTCTAAATTTACTTCTGCGAAGCCTGAAACGACCAAGACGAAAATCACCTAAAGCACCTATGAACTGCAAAGTTTGCGCTGGTAAAAAAAAAAAGTATTCTCTTTAAATTGTTTGGACTAACCAAAATTTAGTAAGGAAAAATACATTGTTAAATATTCTTTATTTTAACTATATTCCGTATACTAACCATACAGTATCACAACTTAAGGAAAAACAATTTTTTTGAAATATAACTTTATATATCATTAAAAGGTTGACTTGCGATTTCCTTTCGGTTAAGGAATTTTAATAGCCCTTAAATGGTAGGTGATTTTCACCAAAAATTACGTCAACTTCACAATATTCCAGAGCAAAATGAATACGGCTAAAGTGAATTACGCGATTTAAGTTGAGATGGTACGTCACGAGAACAAATCAATAAATGAATACGTCGGAAACTAACAGCAACTAAAGCACAAGGGATAGAGTAATCAGCAAGTAACACATTTTACTGAATATATTTACGTCTCTAATTTTGTTTTATTGCACTGCCTTTGACCTTAATAAAACAAACTGAGTACTATTTATTAACAATTTATTCTTTAATAATAAATTGTTTAAGTCTGTTTAATTAAGGTAAAACAAAAATCATTGCAATAAAATAAGCAAGTAATATAAATTCAGAAGAAGGAACAGCCACTAACGTAAATAACATACTAACCGTAACGAATGTTACGCCCATTCAGACGCTGCTCAATTTCCTACAACTCGATAAAGCGATCACTTTCCGGCCGCGGGCGCGGAGGGCTTCGACCGCCTCGTTATTAGCCATTGGTCGGGAGCAAGAGGGTGGGGGAGAGGGGGGAGGGTGCCTGAAAAAGCAGTCGGCGCCGGGGCCGCCGCTAATCGCCCGCTTTTTCACACAGCGCCGCCCGCGATGAGCCGCGAGCCCCGTGCGCGCGTCCGCTTCCTCCCGGCCTCCGACGGAACTCGGCGGCAGCTGGCACTGTAGAGCTTGGTGTGATGGCGCCGACACTTTAAACGTTTTTGCATATTTGAAGGTTGTCGGTTTTTTTCTTTTCTTTTTTTTTCTTTAAAAGGAAACGAATAGCCAGTCCCTCTCCCCGCTGATCGAGACTGCTGAATGACACGTTTCTTACCCAAAAGGTAGACTTAAAGGGGTTGAAGGGACTTGAGTGATGAATGGATGTATACACATGTAAGTTAGCCGATTACATAAGTTAAGAACGCTGAATAGCTGAACCTTAATTATCCAAATATTTTTGGGAGATGAAAAATAACTGTGAAACCATGTCAGAATTCGAAAAATGTAATGAACCTTGTTTGAAGGAACCTAGTTATTTATTTAATGCTACGCAATAGTTTTTGCATTACGTTGCACCTGAAATAAGATAGTACTTTATCGTTTCATTTGTAATTCTATCACATATCATCACTTGTTAACGTTAAGTATTGCACATGAATTAATTACGTATGTCATGAATCTTTATTTATATAATTTAATGCTAATCTTGCATCCTTTCACAAAAGGCATTTGGAAAGTTTCGTGCATCTGATAACTATATTACAATAACTACCCAAGTCTATAATTAATTCACACCGTAATTGTACTAAGAAGATTACACAACGCCAGAGTACTTTCTGATTATTTTATTTCGTATCACGCTCATTCAATATTTAAATTTCTAATAGCTCATCTTTGTCCCTACAATAGAAAATGCGTATGATATGCGATTTAACATCCATTTGTATTAAATCTCATTAATTAGCAGTAAACATTGCTCTCCAATACAATTTTCGTGTTCAAAACAAACTTCACTCTTTAGAAACGGTAATAAGGAACGCATACAAGAGCGCTGCATACTTCTGCTTCGGACACAGTCGTTTTTGGCTCATACTAATGCCCAGCTTCACAGACCAACTACGCACCACACAATCCATCACGTCCTCCTCCCAAACAAGCCCTTTCAATCCACTGCGGAAGGCGATCCACTTCCCCTTACGCGCGGCGGACGGCAACTGTCCTAATAGACGCTCCATGGGCCGATGACGTCACTGGTTCCGGGCCGCTCACGCGAGGGGCAAGGTCATGGGCAGCAGCGGCGGCGGCGGCGGCGATGGGAGAGGGGGAGGGGAAGGGGGGCTAAGCACTTCCGCGGGCGCTAACGGCGAGACGCTTAGCGAAAAAACCGACTCCCCCCCCCCTCCGCCCCACGAAGGCTAACAGCCGCTTCAGGCGCCCAAATTGCCACGGAGCTCCTTTTCCTACGAACAGCAAACAGTTTTTCTGCCAAACTTCGCGCAAACTCTAAGAAGGATGTTTCTTTTTGTAGGCAATAGAGCGAGAGGAGGAAAGATGCCTTGAGACTGAGCGAGAGTCTAGAATGTAACGGATCTCCCTCACTGAGAAACCCCCCTTCCCCCAACTTTGCTTCTACTGCTATGTATGTATGTGTGTACTTGGCGCGACAGCCCGTGAGGTTAGAACGTAGATATCGCACGTCGTATTCCGGTCTTCTCAACCTGAGAAGTGAATGTTATCATTGTCACACAGCAACATATACTGCGACATAACAAGGAAAACGCACTCTATAATCTTACCTCACCGGGAATCAAACTCGGGGCCGCGTAGCGGAAAGCGAGCACGCTGACCCACAGCTAGTCACGAGGCTAACTTCAACTATATTACTTAAGTAAGTATAATATAAATTGTATCATTATTATGAAAGGGCATACTGTAAAATTATGAAAAACGGTCGTGATTTAATATCAGAAATAAGTCAACAGTGCAACTAATAGTAAATACAAATTTAGTTTTAAGATATTTCTGAAAATTCGCAATCTGTATTCCTTCGTAGTATATCTCAGAGCCATTGGAAAGGAGGAGTTGCGTTTCTCACATGTCTTCATTACTGCGCGTTCCATTCAGTTTCACCTCCGAAAGTGTGAACGGTCGTCACAGCATCTTCCACAGTATCTCTTCACAACAATTCCTTTTTACTTCTCTTTCCCTAGAACAATCTCACATCTCTTATCCAAGAATGTTATTTGAACTAGAACTTCCTTGTGCGTGTTCTATTTAGACAATTCTTTTTCTAGTCTGATCGCGTCCGCTCTAAAACAATATTCCTTTTTTACAAGGCTTCAGGTTTGTTTCTTCGCTGATCTAATCTGTCTACAAAATTATTTCCTCGACTTGGAATTCGTCCAAATATGTCGCAGATGACATTACGATTCCTGAAACAGTTCGCAGATTGTATACAGACGGTTTCTGCCTCAGCCAAATTAATAGCATTTTCATATTGGGGGCACCGGGTCAAAATAGATTACACAAATTTCATGAGCACCGGAAAAGAATAAGTGATCGCCGTGCCACCGCAAGATAACATTAATATGACCATCATTGAAAACACGCAAGCTGTCCACCACACAAGATCGATTATGCCCATCACACCAGGACAGCATTTCCAATTCATCTTCAGCTCGCTGACGGCATTTTCGTACTTGTGAAACATTCTTCCCTTTAAAGTTTTCGTCACTATCCTTAACAAAATCAGCATGTTTACACAATGCTTCATGCTGATCCCCATTCACTTTGTATTCATCTAGTTAGCGATATTCTGTAATCTACATGACACATTCTCACGCAAATGTCACGCTAAAAAAAACACTGCTTTCACTGGTCTATATATTTAAGTCATTTCTACGTGTCAATTTAAATGCATTAACAATTTCGACAAAAAAGAAAGCAAATGTAAAAAATTAGCCTAAAAAATAAATTACAAGAATATTTTAGGTTAACTTTGACACACAAGCATAAATAATCTTCATAAAAATTACGTTCTTCTATAAACAATTGAAAAGGCGAATTAGAACGGCGAAGAGTTTTCCTTGTTGCAAATGATGCTACCGAAAAACGTAACGGAAACTCTGCCCCACGAGTTGACCGTGTCCGAGAAGGAACGATGAAAGGCTCACGCGCAAGTACGTAGTTCGGTTTTACTACCCAGCGTAACTACTTCCGCCACCGCCGCCTCATCGACGGGCAGGGGTGCGGCTCGCCGGGGCGGGGCGGCACAGTCGGCGATGAGTGATCGAGTATCACGAGAGCATGTTTGTTTAGCTAGCGCCTGCGGGCCGGGCGGGGCGCAGCGGGACGG
>BOPP01000052.1:6625579-6642134 GCA_017312745.1 Gryllus bimaculatus | reverse complement strand
TAACCACACACACTTCACTTGACGCAGATATACCTTCAACTCGAAATGCACTACTGGGACTTAGGATTGCGGTCATGTCGGAAAAAACGATGAACTGCACAAAGGGCAGTATAGACGTTTATACTCATTAAATGTGCCAAACAAAAAGTGTCATCACAAATATTCGTTAAAAAACGCTTACTCTACGAAACCCAAAATAATTATATTTAACTACTGACAAGGAGCAAAATATAAAATAAAGTAGGCCTCTGACCAATTAGAAGTGTTACGGTTTCGTAAGATAATTATCCCCCATAATCGGGAAAGAACAAGCAACAGTTTCGATTTTGAAATTGAAAATGCAAATATTCATCCGCCGACCGCAACATCCGCATTCCCTACTGCACGTATCATAATTATGCACGCTCAGTTTTACTGTGTAATGATACTAACTGCATTATGATGCAGCAACCATCAAGGAAGATACTCCAAGATATGGACCAAACCCACATTAAAATAATTGCACTATACAATAGGCTTATCAAACAGACTTTTGAATGATAAAAAAACTGCTGTAAGACTACATTATTACAGTAATACAGTAACTACATATTAAGTAAAACTTTAGTACAATATTTAATTTATTAAGTGTTAACGAAGCTCGGTATTTTACAGTTGTTCTGGTGGATGTGCCTGTCACCTTTCGAAACCTTTTATGTGGCTTTGTTTCGCCGCATCTTCTGCTGTAACCCTAATTTGCCATTCGTGTCAGTGCCATCGCGCAACCACTTCGCTGCTCCTGGTGAGGGAAGGCGAGTCAACTCATCTTAACCTGCCACGAACCTGAGCAACGTCCGTTGTTTGAAAGCGCCAGTGTCGTGACAGAGACGCGTCAAGCGCCCGAGAACAATCGGACGAAGCTCGCATTTTGATGTGACAAGCGAAAAGAGGTCTCATCTCGATTGGCACGCCAGGCGCCGAAATAATATGCAAATTCGAAATGCCAATAAAGTAGAACTGTGGATAACTGCACTGGTTCGAGGAGTTGACTGGCGCCCACAAAATCTTTTCTAAATCTTTATCCGTCTCGTATTGAAGGTTACAAGTGCAAGTAAAGAAAAATAAAGAGAAATATTGATAGTGTACAATACTACTTAGGACTTAGGATAAGGTCGTTAAATGCTTTTTCTTATTACATACTATTAACGTACAACAAAAGTCTTGATTTGGAGAACAATAAGCGCAATGTGTTAGTACCATTAATACAAAATGAAATTTACGTAAAACAGGATTCTTTATTAAAGTCATTTACAGGAAATGCAGAAATTGCACAACGGTTCCAGTCATTGCGAGCTTACACGTTATTCATTCTTGCCTAAACCGAATCACAAGTGACTTCAGGCCGAGAAACCTATATATTCTCCAGTCAAATATTTTGAACCGAAAAAGTAAATATTCCAATTTTGTAACATTTATGTCATCATAACGGATACATCATTCTCAATGTTTTAAACTTTAAGAACTTACTTATTTATTGCAAATATAATATTTTCTGACAAACCATGGGTGTCAATCTTGGCTCGACTAAAATAACACTCAATTTACCGGATTATAAAAGAAACCAAAATTAATCAATATCAAAAATCTGGTTCCCATCTGTTTCATTCCCCAAATATCCAGACTTTATCAGAACCATCCCAGTATTGTATACACAATGATATACCAATGCAATAATTTCTAAAACGTTGGGCGGGGCGGCGGCCCGTGCGGCGTTGTCCTGCAGCGCGTGGGCTTGCTGTTCTCCCGGGCAGTAGGCGCAGACGGCCGATGTGGAGGCTGCCCAGCGCCATCCTGACTCCCGGCAACGCCAAGCGCGCACTCGCTCGTCCCGATGTATATTATCAATGATAGCCCTTCCGGGCTTATAAGCCCGGCGCGCGGCCAGCGGCTCGGGACGCGAGCAGGGGAGCGGGTTGGCGGCGGGCCGGAGTGGGGTGGGAGCGGGAAAGATTATGCGCGGAGCATGGGACGCTGGCGAGGGGTGGGAGGCTGGGCGTAGAGTGAAGGACTGGGGCGATAGGGGCGGGAAGGCTGGGCGTAGGGAGAGGCGGCTTTAAGGGGTGAGGCTGGGAAGTGGGACGGGGAGGATGGGCCAAGGATGGAAGAAGGGCTTGGGGGTGAGGAAGGCTGGGCGGTGAGAAGGGCGTGGGGGCGGTAGAGAGGGCTGGTGCGGTGTAGGAAGCGTGGGGCGGGAGGATGGTGTGGCGGGAGGATGGTGTGGGGGTGGGGAGGATGGGTGGTGGGGTGTGAAGGTGCGGGGCGGGAGATGTGTGGCGGGGGAGGTGGGTTGGGCGGGAGATGGGATGGGGCGGTGAGGAAGGCGTGGGGCGTTGAGGAAGGGCGTGAGGGCGGGGGGGTGAGGAAGGGCGTTGGGGGCCGTGAGGAAAGGGCGTGGGGGCGTGGAGAGGGCGGTCTGAGAAGGGTCGTGCGAGAAGGCGGGGGTGAGGAAGGGCGTGGGGGCGTGAGGAAGGGGCGTGGGGCGCGTGAGAAAGGGCGTGGCGGGGAAGCTGGGAGCGGCAAGGTGGGGGAAGCTAGCGTGAGGAAGGCGTGGGGGCGGTAGAAGGCAGGGGTAGGAGGCGGTGAGGAAGCGCTGGAGCGGGAAGGAGGGGTGAGGCGGTGAGCAAGGGGCTGGAACGGTGAGGAGGCGTGGGCGTGACGGAAGGCGTTGGAGCGGGTGAAGAGGGATGGAGGAGGGTGGGAGCGGTGGAGGATGGCGTGGGGGCGGAGAGATGGCGTGGGGCGGGGAGGATGGGCGTGGGCGGGAGATGGGCGATGGGCGGGGAGGGGCAGAAGGGGCGGGGAGGATGGTGCGGGCGGGAGATGGAGCGTGGCGGGAGGATGGCGAGGGGCGGAGGATGAGCTGGGGGAGGATGGGCGTGGCGGGGAGGATGGGCGTGGGGGCGGTGAAGCTGGGCGGGGACTGGGAGGCTGGCAGGGGCGAGGGTGATGATGGTGCGGTGGCTGGGAGCCAGGCGGTGACAGGGAGGGGGGGACGGGAGACGACCAAAGCCCCGCTCCGGCTCTTTCTTGATGAACGAGGCTCAAGGAAGCGATGGCAGCCATTTGGATCCGACCCATTATTGAATTCAAACAGTCCTTTGACACCGTAGTTTATTCTTTAAAAACCGGGTTTCGATTCGTGGGTGATTCAGTTTTTATTCACCTGGCCTACTGTGAAAGAAACAGCACCTGTTACCAACTGAAAATAACTACGATTCTATGATGACTAAATAAACATAAAACACTGCTTGTGAACACTCTTTGAATTCCTCCTGAAGTTACTAAATGAATTGGAAGAAGTGGCTGTTAGTTAGTGTAGTACAGCTGACCTAATCTACGTATTGCAAAAGTTTCCTCAATCTAACATTTTGGTTTAAAAATCAGTAAATTAAATGTGAACTTTGACTTTAGTACTTGGTTAATTATAGAAATTGTAAGTGCAATTCTGCAGAGATATTTTAAAAATTCAGAAAATCGCAACTCAGTCGTCTTTGCCTTCTATTTTTAAACTGATCACACTGGTGTTTCATCGTTGGTATTGATTTAGGAGCCTTGTCCCAATATACTACTTCGCGTACTTATCACATGAGAAGTCACACCCAGAAACTCGCTTCAATTCCCACGCTAACACAGCGGCAATTTTCACCAAGGCTTTTATCTTCTGAGCCGACCTTCTCACGATCTTTCATGTATCTAAGTAAATAAAAATGTGTCCATTTGCAACGCGACCCTCCGCAAATTTTCAGCACTTTTCTAAATCGTTATTTTAAAAGTGAAAATAATCATCGACTCTGAATAGTATTTTGTTAGTACCATCATGAATCGGAATGCTACAGTAGTGCCTGTGAAACATTCCAAGATTGCGAAGCATTATTAAAAACAGAAAGGCTAATCTGGCATCGTGTTAGCAGAAATATTGATTGATCTGAGGAAACCACACTACGATTTCTGTCTTACTAACAGTTTATCCATTTAGTGTTATTCCTCGAAACGCCCACGAACACTACCTACCACCTGCGAAGGCTACTGTGTCTTCATTCGCAAAAGTACGCATCAAAGACAATACTTGAAGGTATTCCTCCTTGACTCTATCTACCCATTTTGGATAGAGAAATTAGGCCACTAATGCAAAACTTAGCCAAATCGAAACTTTATCAGTAAGTATATTCATAAAATGGAGAGATTTACTAGTCAGAAAAATGGTCTTTTGAAAAGCGCCTAGTGAATATGAATAAATTTACTTGATTTACAAGTGGGACAAACAAGTTCTCTATAAGAAAATCTCTGCAGAGATTTGAAGGCAATATTTACATATCAACAAAGTTATTACTGCATTTTCGTACGGCATGTGGGATCGTTTGAGTTATCAACCATTTTACGCACCGAAATGTAATATTCCTAGATAAATATACGCATTTTAGAATTCTATTTAGTGATATCATTCGCACAATATTTGCGCACACATTGAATAGGTCTAAGTTTGTTTTTGAATAGATAAGCGAACAGAACCATGTGGATTTACTGGAATGCATGTTGCACAGTCAGATCAGAGCGTACCCAGTGAAACACAAGGAACCAGGAGAGGTGACCACATATTCATTAAATTTTGGCACTATTTGTTCTAAAATGTTAAATATATACCGCATTAATTTACTATTCTATGCATATAACACATTTCTGTAATATAGTAAAAATCTAATAATGAACATAGCTTTAAAAGTATTTAAAATTTAAATAGCACTGTACAGTATTGGATAAATTGTTAAAATCTTTATTTTTATCTCGCTCACCTTCTTGCGATAGGTTTATAATACTAGTTTTGTGTAGCTCTAAACAATTAAAAACGCGGAACAATTACTTTCAAACGTTGGAATAATAAGCTGTTTCATAATCATTTTAATCCATAGGCAATTCAATAAATCTCGTGGAGAATTGACTAATCGTCAATTTTAATCACAAGGAGGAGATTATCAATGTTATGTACATCAAATCTAGTTTGATCGCGAGAAGATATAATATGTACTGAATTGTGATGCGTAACTCATCCGGGCGTTCGGTAATTTCTAAGCAGGCAAATAATTGCTTACAGTAATTGACACAGACATTAAACCCAGAGTTTGGAATCATTAATTTTATTATAAATAAATGGAATTACGAAAAAACCATTACGTTACTTCTTTTTATTTAGGGTAGAATTAATTCGGGGATCCAAAACTGAAGCAATGCAATCAGAAAGCAAACTGGTGAGGTACGTAACAAACTGCGGGTGACTCGCATCAACTGATGTCAATGCAGTGCCTCGCACCGAGGACCTAGGGTTCCAGTCCGATCGTGCCAGGAATTTACGACACTAGCAACAGAGCTACGTCGAAGTCAGTCCGCCGGTGCTTGAGGGAGGAATAGAAAGGAAAAAAAAGAAGGATCTGGGCGGCTGTCGCTTTGGATCGAGAGTTTCGCACTGGTTTCTCCGAGTTAACACCCAAACGAATGCCGGAGCTTCCCAACAACACGGGACACGAATTCTGTCATATCGGCACTCCTTACATTACGTACCTTACTGCATTTCATTTAGCGCAATGCCAGGCACCATCCAAGTTGTTGTGTTAGAGCTTGTCAGGAGCGGGCCTGGCTCGCTGGTGTTAAATAATGGTTGAGAAAATTCCCCAAGCCGATGTAGCATCGGCCTCCCTCACCACACAGGGGGGGGGATACCGCCATATCAGCCGACAAAAATGCACTACACTACGGAACAATGACTTCCAGCCATTGACGCGTCCGGAATTTATTATCCATGAGAGCGAGGAACACAGCAGAATGCGAATGAAAGGAACAACTTCCTTTGATCGCAGCAGCAACTGCCGTTCGTTCAAGGCCTGAAAGGCCGAGCCTAGCTCTCACAACATGTCTGGTTTTGGGGCGACGCGCTCTGGTTGCGTGGGGGCAGCCGCTCACCGCGCAGACACTTCGGCGGCGAGGCCCCCCTTCCAATCCGCTTCTACTGGCCGGCCCACTTCCCCCACCCACGCCACCCAGCCAGCCCAGCCCAGCCCAGCCCACCCTGTCTCTCCCCCTCCCCGCCCCGCCCCACCGCGCCGCCCCCCATAACACTGCAACTGCCCACGCAGTTCGCCCCAGGACAGGAACATTATTCAAGGGGCCCACACTGCACACGACTGAGAGTCGAGCTCAGCAACGTGCTCCAATAAAGATGTTTTACATTTCAACCAGATCTACTGCCCAATATTGCAATCACTGCGCAATTTTTACGATTGAAAGGCACATGAGCGCATGTCACTTCAGACTGCTGTTTACTGACACTTCGACTGACAATTTTTTTAGGGCAACTCGTGTCTGTATCTTTAACTATACAAGGAACCTGTTACACCCATTGTTTTATTACCATTTGTTACCAATATATAAAAGTATACTAACAGAGACAACAATGGAAAGGTTGGGTACCACACACGATTGCCTCAAATTCACTACAATGATACAGAATTATTCTATTTTACACTCTTCAATTGCTGGGGAAACAACTTGCTGATCTACTAAACGACAAAGATGGCAGTGTCTGAAATCACGCTAAATGATAGGATGTCGATTCTTCCGAAGGCGTATTACAAGGTTTCGTGTCAGAATTGTATCTTGTGTAAGAATCCATCACATTAATCAGATAATTACTGAAATACTAGTTCACTCCTAGGGCTTTGACACCAACGCCCAGTTAAATTCGATATTTCAGCAACTATAGTATTTAATCAGTTGTCTATTACGGAGAATATAATCTTAATGAAATAGTTATTTGTGTACCAAGGGCGTTGGAAGGGTTCTAATGATCGAGCGGAGTCAAACAACCCGAGGGCCTTTGGCCCAAGGGGATTTGGCGACAGATGGTTTCGATGTCGCCAAAACCAGTTAACGCCCATGGTACATACATGCTTTTTTAAAATGTAATTTTAATGATTTAGATTGACTTATTTACTAATTAACTAGCTATTAACTTGACTCGGTCTCGTCATATACCTCTCCCATAATTACCTCCATAAAAGAACCTTCTGCATAATTCAATTCCTTTAATTTTCTGTAACAGCAAAAAGCTAGAGTAGAAAAAGTTCTTATTCTGTAATTAAAATAGAACTTCGGCACAAGAATTAGAGGAAAATTAAATGCACAGTTCATTATGGAAAACGTTATCATAAATAACTATACCACTTCAAAAGAAAGAGTTCGAACTAAAATATTCACGTCCCCCGTACACATAAAACTCTCTGGAGTTATAGAGACATTTCCACTCTTTGGTGCATCTCTCCTCTTACCTTCGTGCCTACAGCTGTCAGATCTTTCTCATTAGAATTCTGAGCTGTTTTAGTTTGACAACACGTTCCATCAAATTCTGTTAGTCCAAGAGTAACCTGTTTCTCAGCATCGTTTCTCTTGCTTTCGCTGTCAAGGCACCCTCTTGTGTCTTTCTGGAATGCTTTTTCTGTTGTCTAACTTTCGCTACGACTCCCACCAACATTTTGTTTCAATGAAATACTTAGGTTTCAACAAGAACCTAATACTCCTTTCCAAAACGTCAGCAATAAATACAATTTTATATATTAAGAAATTCGATCAAAAGTGACAGATTCATGAGGATAAACCCTATTAGATATTTTCTCCATTGACAAGAACCAAACCAGTTAAGCAATTAGCCTGATTTATTTTTCAAGTACACTATCAGTCAGAAAAAAAAATATTTTCTACCTAAATCAACTTGATATAAAAATACCCAGTGTTTTTTCATTAAGTGTTAAACAGGACCTGAAAACAACATAGTACAAAAAGAAAGGAAGCGACCAAAAATTCCCTTTTCGATTCCCTAGAGACAATTACCGGGCTGCCTATAGTCGGAAACATCACACAGCAACTCTTTCCCAATTCCATTCCGCCGCTGTCACCATTTCTCACAGCTTCTCCCAGCCCACCAGCGCAACATCGAAGGTCTCCCGCGTGGCTCGCATCCTTCCTCCGAACCCTTCACAGGCGCCTTCTTGGTACTATACTTCCCTCCGCTAATACGGCGCGACAAGATTAATGCGCCGTCGTTCGCTTTTAATTAACTGTTTCCAGAAGATCCCGTTGCAGCGCCCGGAGAATTACGAGCGGCTCCGCGATATAGGGCGCCGCAACGGCGATGCAATTTGGGGGGAGGGGCAGGGGTTTCGTTCTCTCGCGAATCCCGCGCGGGCCGACAGCTCGCGAGAACGAATTCTCCCTCCTCAGGGGCGGATTCAGAAACAACATTTTGGGAGGGGAAATTCAGAACGTTTTGGACGAATATGTCATATTACAGATTTTGTAAAATGTCGTAGGCTACGCTGCGATACGATTTTATTCGTTTTAATGACTCTCCGGACATATTTAGCTTGAAAGTTCCGTAACAAGTTAAAATTAATAGTTAGAGAAACATTTCAGGGGGGAAATTACCCTCGTATCCTTCCCCGTGGATCCGCGCCTGCCCTTCTCGAACATCAAAAAGAACGCCGTTCTTACTTCAGTTCTTCTTAGTTCATTACTTGCGGAAATATCGCAAATTACGCAAATAGAACATGAACGATCGGATGTACGTTCGTAACCATAACAGTTTATAGCTAACGAAGAATCCTACGTCATCAAAGAATAAGAATCTAGTCAAATCACATTCTTGATTCTTATCTTCACTTTCCTCGACATTAATTGTACTAGCCACTTACTCGTAAAAATTAGAATAAGAGTAAGATGAAAGTCCCTAAAAGCTATATTAATAGCTCTTCCATTCAGAGTTTCAAGTCCGTAAAAATTATTTGTATGAGGAGAGAAATTATATCTCATCTGCCGCTTTAATGCTAATATCCAAAACCGAAATGCATATCATTAATGTTTATTGATTCACGTTGATGGTATACTATAAACTTTACTACGTACTTCAATTTTGTTGCCATTACACACAAATCTCAATCAACACAGAGAAAAACAATCATAGTACACTACGAAAATTAATGCAAATTAATAGATGAAATACAAGTATCTACTGTAATATAATCGTAGCCACTCCCACAAAAACAAATGCCCACCAATTGGGATTTGTTTCGGTCGACGATCAACTAGAACTAAACTCCGATACAAAGGTTACCCCTCCCTCAAGAAAAAAAACTGGGAGTTTTGAAATGTACTAAACATACTACGAATCAAAAACGCCTGGCAGGAAACTACTAACTACCCTGAACGATTTATGTTTTATGTCCTGACAATTTACTTGCTTCACAGGCAACTTGCTTTCACCTGAACTGTCTAGAGGGTAATATTTTCTTACACGCTATCAAGTGCAACCCACCGAGTCAAGTGTCTACTAATTACTCAACCCGTTTTCACAAAGCCCTTTACACTGCACATGAAACTCGAAACAATTACTGGGCCAGAAAACATTCCACATTACTTCAGTGTCTCACGAAACACACGTGTTCTTACCCTACCGCCCAGCGATATAACTCACCATAATGGTAGCCGACTTAAAACACAACCTGCACTGCCAAGCGCCGCGGAAGAGCCGTCGCGCGGGAGGGGCAGAGAAGCGAGGAAGGGTGCAGGTGTGGAGGGTGCAAGGGGCGGGCGGGCGGGTGTTGCTGCGGGGGAGAGGGCGGGCGGGCAGCGGATCGCGCGTGGTGTGGGGCGGAGGGTCGGTATGGTGTGTGGCGTGGTGGGGCGGGGGTATGAGGTGGATGGGGCGGGCGAGGGGTGTGTGAATCTGGGCGGTGGGTTGGCTGTGGCGGGCGGATGTTTGGCGAGGCGGGTGTGTGGGCGCGGGCGGGGGTGACGAGAGGGGAGGGAAGCTCCCGTCCTTTTGTTTCCAAACAAAAGAGCGCCTAAAAACGAGCGCGTCGAAACCTCCGCGCTGCGCTTTCCGGCTCGCGCGTGTTTCCAATCCTCCACCCTCGGGGGGTGGGGGCGGCAATTAATCCGCGCTTACGCACCCCGGGCTCCCTCCCCCTCCGCCAGGTAACGACGTGCCTCGGCAACGCCGCGTCCCCGGCTGCCGCCGGCCCTAATGACGGGCGGCAAAAAAGGAGTCGAAAGAGCACCCGCCTTCACAACCACGCCGAATCCGGAGGGAGGGGATTCCGAAAAAGACGGGGGGTTGTGGAGAGAAGGTGCCTCGAAGTGAGCTCCGATCAACACCAGGCGAAAGCCGGAGTAGTACCTAAAAACGGGCAACGGATGGAACGTGATCTGTTTTCTCTCTTCTTTGTTCTATCCCCACGCCTTACTTACACACACACGCACGCATTAACCTACCACAAATGCCGGGAGACCAGTTGGGAGCTTAGAGCTTGTCCCAGCTGGGGCCATGTCCCGCTGGAGGGAGATAACTGGTTGGGAAAAACTCCGCTAGCCGACGTGTAGGTCAGCGCCATACTTCGCCATTCAGCGGGGGAAGATCATTGCCACCTCCCGAAGATAAAACACGCACTACACTAACGGGACTATCGTTCTTAGCTGTTGATGCACCCGGAATCAGTAATAACTCAATCGAAATAGGCGCTGGGGTGACTGGGCAAAGATCGTCGCATGGGCACTACACAATTGGAAGGGTACATATGCACACATACACGTTACTTCACGCACGTACTACACTGAACAATTCACGCGAAACTACGTCCTAGAAAAGAAATGGTAATTACAGGGCACTCATCTGCATTCAAGGGCCCAAGAAGCGGAAAATAGCACAATGAGATTAAACGGAGTTTTAAAAGAACAACATTTTGCTTTTTCCCCCTGTAAAATCATCCCCCATGAGATAATTAAATTTCCATCCGGAGACAGACACACCTTCCCGAAGTAAACAAAAGAAATTCATTAAAAATTGTCAAAAATGCCCATACTCTAAACACAAACATCTAGCGAGAGCGCACATTTTTTCATTAGTTCCCTCTCCCAAGGCGTGCTACTTTTTTTTTGGATGGCCTCTTTGGATGATCATTAAATGGTGTGTAAATGAAGTGAGCTAAAATATTCGGCATTGAGCCTCAGGTATAGCACCTAAGAAATAGAGGACCATTGCTGAACAACTCAAGGTCTGGAAATTGCAAGGTTATTGATACTAATCCCACACGACCGTGTGCTTAGCACTCATTGCAATCAAAGAAATTCTAGAAATAAAATTTCATCATTCAATCAGTTCCCAACCCACACTTACTCATTCACATTCTCTATATTATCAGTTTTACGTGAGAGTGATCATGACGTCCAACTCTGAGAAATTGGGTAGAGTGCTTTATCAAGATTTTTGCCTTCTGAAACATCGACAATTCAGGGAACGAACAGTAGTACTGCAAAGCAATCAACTGAATTGCCTTTTTCCTTTTAAAAGTACGTACATTCGGAAGACTGTCAGAATGAGGAATAAATGTAATACGTTAATAATAGTGTAATAAGGGGAATTGAACTGAGTGATAAAATTCAAAAGTTTTAAAAGCAAACGAGAAATAAATGAAGGAGAAACAGCAATTGCAACTGACCATTACAAGAGCATTGCAAATCTAATACATTTGCAATCGCATGACAAATCGTTTCATACAGGTTGCAACAATGTGGAGCAACTAAATGAGGAGTAAAATTATTGCAATAACAGCTTAACTAGTACGTCTGTATGTTCTTTTGTGCAATTAAACACTGTTCTATTTCTCAACGAGGAGCCAGTTCTTGTGAATAGGGAACAAGATTGAAGAATAAACAACGTAATGAGAGACGAGTTTTAAATGAAAGGCAGGCGTTGTTTCAGAGGACAAAGGAACCCGGAGAAGTCTCAGAAGAAACCCTGACGTCTATATTTAATAACCTCCCTTCATAAAAGGACTGCGTCGAGGGAGCAGCCTCTAATTGCCAGCTGAGTACGAGAAGGGTTTGCGCTACTGAGACGATCTATCAAGAACTAGACAGTCGACATTGAAACACTAGGCAGTCGAGAACATTGAATAAAGGTGGTTCCTGGGCCATTGAAAATATCACGAGAGTTGATATGATAACCTTCATAGAAAGACGCAAAGGAAAGTACAAGCACTTTTAGATGATTCTACAAAAGCTGAATGATTTTATTTCGTATTAATACAGGATCCAAGAACTTTTTGAAATGCACATAGAATAATACAACAAAGATAGAATATTTAAATGTTGCTGATTAGTTTGGCTACGAAATGTAGGTGGGAAATTATTTTACATTTACCAATATATTGTTAATACTAATTGTGGCGATTGTTATGAAAACCAGCACATTTGATTTGCGAAAATTTGATTTAAAAGAAACTTCCCGCGTCTGCATATTTGATAGAAACGGGATATTTATGCAGTAATTCAAGTCGAAATAAGCTGATTAGATATATTCGTTAAGTAATGAAGAACATTCAAAACTTTTGTTAGGGAATAAATGTGTTTTTAACCAAACTTATCAATTTCTCTTCACATTTTCGTCCCAGATAACATACGCGTATGTCAAAGGCAAAAATTAAAATAAGCCCGTATATTTTAGAAAAAAACGTGCTTAACAAAAATGTCAGAACTGAAACAAAACATGAGGACAGGATGAATT
This sequence comes from Gryllus bimaculatus, assembly GCA_017312745.1. Lineage (NCBI taxonomy): Eukaryota > Metazoa > Arthropoda > Insecta > Orthoptera > Gryllidae > Gryllus > Gryllus bimaculatus. Next base: position 6,629,491 of record BOPP01000052.1, on the reverse strand, counting down.
TGACCTTGAATAGCACTGCAAGTTTGAACTAAGAGCATTGGTGCTTGCCAGACATCGTTTGTCACGAGAAAAATTAGGGGACACAAATGCTCATTTTAACGGAACATTAATGCCTTCAATTGCTCAAAGAATCGGGACATCGACCGGGAATCAATCCAAAACATCAAGATTACTCCCAGTAGCTCTAACCATTCAGGCAATCCGCTCTCTGAACTGTTTCTTAGGCCACTGAGGTGAAAAGTAATAATACCGTATTGCGTAATACAATATCACAATTTAGTGGAATTGAATTAAATCACAAGACAAAAAAAGAAAATTAATAAAAAATAAATTAAACAAAAAAAGGAGGAAACATTTCATACAAAGTAGGGAAGGAATTAAGTATCTTCAGTAAAGGAACGATTTACTGAGTAAATTCCCTCGCAGGGAAACAATGGGGCCAGTGGGCGCCTGGCAGTGGGGTCTTGTGGGCGGCATGTGCGCGCGCACCGTGAGCTTGTGGGGTCGTCCGGGCTGCGCCGGGTGCGGAGTGGCAAACAGCTGGGCGGTGCGGTGCGGGGCGGGGCGTGTGGGCCAAAGGGGGTCGGGCCCGAGGGCGAGGAGAGGAGCCGAAGAAGCCCCACGCGCGCGCGGCGTGGGGAGGGGGGAGGGGGAGGGAAACAGTGCACGCGCGTGCGTGCGTATGCGTGCGTCTCGTACCTGAGGCAGGTGTGTAGCTTCGTCGCCTTGGCCACCAGGTCTTCCCAGAGCGGCGTCCCGTTCTGAAACAAGAGCACACGCGCGCCGGGTCAGCTTACGCACAGCGGAGCGGTGCGGCGCGGCGCGGCGCAGCACAACAGGCTGCTTGTAGGCCGCGCTGGCGACCCCACGCGCCACCCACGGAGACGCTTTGCGGCATCAGTGTCGACGTTTTCAAAACGTCCATATCATTTTTAGAAACATAGACGTTTTGTGTCAGCAATTCTTAAGTTTTCTATATTTTGTTTGTGAACGAATAAAGTTTGTAATCTCCATTTTGTAAAAAAATAATGTGAAATAACTTATACTACTGAGTTTATGTATGAGAATTAAAATGTATGATCCACTCGAGATAAACTTGAATGCTCGTATTTTTTCTTTCGTTTTTTGTTTTTCTGTTTGTTTTTTAAATTATTCTTAGTATTTTTTAAACATTTTATCAGTTAAATCATGCTTATCGGATTAAATTAAAAAGAGGTCATTGTGTGCTCTGTGCGAATATTAAAAATTGGAGGTTACAAAACTCTTCAAATATCGATGGTTTTGGGTCGCTGTATTATTAACATCGATGTTCCGTTGTCGAAGTCACGTCCCCACTTCTCAGAAGGAATTGTTCAATACTGACGCGAAATTTACACTTGCGAGATTGCCGCGTCATAAACATGTAGAGTTGAGCAAGTTTTACTGTATAAAGATCGCAACGAAGGTATAAAAATAATAGTAAAGTAGCTGTTTCATATTAAAATTAATAAACAAAAGTAATGCCCCGTAATATGACCGTTTCATCTCACAGCAAATACTTATGCTGACAGAATCTCCTTACTTATTGATGCCATATAAATTTGAATTAACTTAAATCTACCTAATATGATATTGTTTTGGAACTGTTGTGGACTTTATTCCAAATAACTCCAATACATAGGGTTTAATAATGATATTTTTTCATTGCGATTCTATTTTAACTTTATAAATAGTTTACGTCATTTAGTTAGATTTCAATGAACTGTTTTAATTTCTAATTTAACTTTATAAATAGTTCACGTCATTCACTTGAGATTTCAATGAACTCTCATTATGAGTTATGTACACAAGCCTGTTCATGAACAGGCAATGTGGGGCGGTTCCCTCGTCAACTTCTGAGACCAGCGTAAAACATAAGCGAAAGAGAACTGAACTGAATTCACAACGGTGCAAGACCTAACAATTTATGTTCACTTCCCTCGAACGCACGACCCGATTGTTCAACCAACCAAAAACATAAGAACACTGAGCGAGACGTTATCACCTTGGTTTAATTGCACCCACGAGTTTCAGAGCGAGCGATCAGACGTACTAAACGCTAACCCAAATACCCGAGTCCAATACGGAACGACATCTTACAGCCGGCAATAAAAAGGCTCTTGTGGGGGCAGCGTGCCGTAGAAACCACCATTACAACCACTAATCGGTTGAAAAAGGGCAATGCGTTTTAAAACCGAAAAGAGTGACATAAACTTCACATGGAATGCGATCATATCACAGTAATAAAGAAAACAGGCTTACAGTGACCTACTCTGTCAGTCGGTCGGGTAAGGTGAGGTAGCTAAAGGACGCCTGATCGAAAATCGGTTTTGCAACTACAATTAAGACAGTGCTGTAAATACCTCATTTCTACAACGAAAGAATTTGTAAAATGTGTACGAAAAAGTTCATAAGTATAACTTTACATTATATTACTTCCAGGACAGAAAAAAATTGCTCTTCCCCTCTTCTACCCGTATTCTCTATTGTTTTCAATTGTTGTGTTTTCAATTAATTGTTCACGTGTTTCAAATCGTATTATTCAAAGTACAATTTGCAATCTATTGTTAATTAAACAGCACAGAATGTACTATTTGCAACACGTATAGGAAAGAAAGGTATTTTCCTGATATATCACTAGGGAGGGGATTGAAATGTACTAATAACCATGACAATAATACGTATTAATGCAGTAAAAACTTCTAAAATAAGCCCTTACCTTTATTAGCCCATCATAATATTTTTCATAATTTTTACACACAGTACATTCATTCGGAACTTCATTCTTCCTATACTTTTCAAAGTTATTTCGGAGAGTAATAATAGTACGTAGTTTTATTTAGTTTCCACAATGGAATGACTGCTGCTAAATAATTTAGCAATTAGCGTTATAACCACATTGAACACAATTCTGAGGATCCCTCAGCAGCAAAACCACAAAATGAAATATCTTGCTTTGCTTCCTATTCCTGTTTTGCTCATATTTGTGGAACAAACTATGTGACTTTGGGGAATTTAAGTCAAATTTCATCTGCCTTACCGATTTTGAAGATGGACTCTTCGGCACGTGTTTTTGGAAACGATTGTCATTTTTCCCGTGAAGTATCACACATAATTTAGATGCAGGATGTTTATATCAGACACAATGAACCACACACATAGAAATTCAAATTAAACGTTTTAAATTAAATACAGTAAAATAATTAAACACAGTTAAAACTGGCAAAATACGCATGACGTGTAAAAAAACTCACATTTAAATATTTGGAAAATAGACGTTTTTGCTCGTACAGAGTGAGAATACTTTCGGACTACAAAGGGAAAACATGAATTTGCATTGAAACCCGGACCCTACAGATCACATTCCAAATTCCACATTGCAAACTACAATCGTGGAAAATAAAAATCCTGGACAACGAAACAAGTTACAGAGTATGAGAACACAAATGAACAAGTTCGAAACATCTAAAAGACATAACCGATCTTCGTGCTACACGAGTTGAGCACATCAAATCACTAACAACCAGAATAACGTCGAAGCATAACGAAGAAGCTCAGCATTTATTTTCTATAATATATTCCACCCGCATCTGCTCCAACAAGTTCAACAAACCTCTCATAACGCACACCACCTGCTCGCCACTTGCCCGCATCGCCACCTGCATTGCCCGCATCGCCACCTACAGGCTTCGAGTCTCGCGAGCCGCTCATTGCGCAAGCAGTCAATGGAACGTGCTGCCTACGCGCGCCGCCGAGTGAATAATCACCCGATTCGGGCGACCGGCGATGATGAGCTCCCGGCCTCACCCGAGCGCATCCGGCGGCGCGCCGTCACGGCGCCTCACGCGCGAGATTAGCACTCGCGGACAGCGTGTGCCTGCCCCCCCCCCCCCC
>BOPP01000052.1:6593423-6625448 GCA_017312745.1 Gryllus bimaculatus | reverse complement strand
ATGCATTTTCCGCCCACAGTGGATGAACGAGGCAGAGTTATACCATTTACAACAAGGCTCAGGCTTACCAGCTTTGCTTGAAAGAGGACAGGGACGGTTAGAATGAATCAATGCGAGATATCTAGCACAGAACATTACAGGTGATTATAAAACATCAATTCAGGGATAATAACTTCACATTTAATACAGTACACATCTTACTCCACTACTATAACATCATTAATCTAAGTTACGTAAGAGGAGCGCGTAACAATGCATTATTTACACCGTTATTGCCCCTTATCTACAAACGGTGGGAGGAACAATACGGGGGGATAATGTAAGAATGGCTTACCTACATTTCTCACAAGAGCACATAATGCCGAATTCACTTAACTTTATAGATTGAATTGAAGTAAAACACTTCTAGATATGGTGAGCAAATAAAAAATGCGCCGACTCACACAGAACTGTAGATTACGCTTGCCAGTGAGTTATTTATTTAGAGCCTATAATTGACGGAGCTGCCCCTACTGACCTTTACGCTCTCAGTCGAAGACACATCGCAGAGTCAACAAATCGTCCAGAAAAAGGAACTCGAGAAAATAGCCAGAGAAGCCACGCTGGGAAGTCTTAATTCTCCAGACTGACAACGTAGAATCACAACAAATACGACGCCCTGGCGACTCCATATGTACGCCAGATCGCGAGGCGTTGTATTAAAAATTATTTTTATTCGAAAGTTAAGTTGGCGATGAGACTGTCTATTAGAAAATACGCCCGATATCAAGAAGCCTGCTACTGACCTCTACCAGAGTTCAACTTCCCTTCAATTTCAACGTGCGTATTCAGGAGGTACCGCGTTAACGACCGCAGCCATTCCCCTCCCCCTCACTGCCCGGATGCAGTGGCATTTAAACGAAACGTTCTTCCGGTGTTGTGAACCGTGCACATGCTTCCGGCAAAACTGCATGTCAGCAAGCCCCGACGTCTAGATCAATGGTTGCAGATGCTAAAGTGTTTTTCCTGTGTCTAAACGGTATACATAGTCGGATTTGAAGGGTGGCTCAGCAAACATCCTAGTGTGGAATTCGAGACGCACAACCGCAATACTGAACGAAAAGATGCCGCGCACTCGCACTGCAGACCACAAATTCCACACGGAATATCCGGGAAATAGGTTACGGTTTCGGAGGGGTGGGGGGTAGCACTCCGAAGCGACACGAGTCGCCCCCGCAGAAAACAATACATGAGCAGCAGCAGCAGCAGCAGAAAAAGAAGAAGCAGAAGAAGAAGCAGAAGATGAAGAAGAAGATGAAGAAGCAGAAGATGAAGAAGAAGAAAAAGAAGAAGATGAAGAAGATGAAGAAGAAGAAGATGAAGAAGAAGAAGATGAAGAAGAAGAAGATGAAGAAGAAGAAGATGAAGAAGAAGAAGAAGAAGAAAAAGATGAAGAAGAAGACGATAAAGAAGAAGGTGAAGAAGAAAAAGCATCTCGACAGAAGCGACGAAACGAAAACTGGCAAGGGAGGAGGCCACGTGGCCGCGCCTTGGCACCTCCCGCGCCGCCCCCATCAAGGTCGGGCGCAGGCGGCGGCGGGCGCTGGCAGCAAGGCGTAAACACAAGACGGCCGCCGCCGCCGAGCGCTCAACAAAAGAACGACGACGGGCGCGCCGTAAAATCGTTCGCGTGAGGCGCCGAGAGTGGGGACGGGGGAGGGAAACGAGCGGCCGACAAGATGCGTCCGCAAGCGCCCCCGAGGGGATCGAACCTCTCCCTTCGCACGCGGCGCCCGCAGCACGGCCTCGAGGCTCTGGAATTGGACGGGTTTGCACAAGGGAATCGCCCGACTGCATTCCGCGGTCAGTTTTCCCCTCACCCGCGCTTCCAGTTCATCGCCTTTCACTTTTGGTTACCGGAGGAGTTTCCCGACTGCATCCCGTTTCGTTTATCCGGTTATCCAAATGAGTAAAAACTTTTTTTTATTTCTTCGGTTTGACGATTCTTACAGGGTAACCACCCGACTGCATCTTGCGGTCAGTTTTCCCTCACCCTCGCTTCCCAGTTAATCCCCGTTCACTTTTCGTTACCAGAGAAGGCATAACCCGACTCCATCCCGTTTCGTTTATCCGGCGTTTCGGAAAGAGTAAAATCTCTAGATAAGTTTGCATTGTAAAGTAGCGCCATCAGATGTTCTCGCACCAGTCCAGAGAAAACTTCAAACACAAGTGAACATGGCGGAATCTTTTGAATTGTATACGTTAAGTCGCGCTCCAAATTCCCTCATTCAATTTTGTTGTTTCGCCGCGTTCTTACTAACACCCTCAAAACTTGGCTAATTGATGCTGATCGATTCATTACCTAATTACTACTAAATAACAAGAAATATTATCTTGTTATCGTTATTAACTTCCAATTAATTTTTTTTTGCATTTGATTGCGACAGATCACCTACTACCGACTCGCTTTCCACACGGAAAGACTCCAAGCAGTGTTGGAATTCGTGTGTGTAGCATTTTAATTCCAAGTCGGATACCGCGTACTGCCTTGAAAGCGAGCCTACATTTCCCGTCTGTCAGTCTAACTTCTTAGTTGTGCTCTCCACATTCCGCATCGAAAGAAACTGGTCGAGTGGTAGACAACCAGCAGATGCCGGAGACGTCTTCGCTAATTGGAGCTTTCTTGTGTCCGGATAGACGCTTCCCACCAGAAAGAAAATTTTTCGAGAGAATGCACGATTCGCAGTGTTCCAATTCAGAGAAATGAGGCGGAGACGAGGGGGAGAGAAAATAAGGTGAAAGGATTTAACAAGAGATTCTGAACAGAAGCGCGATAGTGTACTGACGCAGGTCTAAGGATTAGCGAGTGCGTCACGGCGTCAACTTCACGGCAGGCTTTCATCGGCTTCTAGCATTACACCTTTGAATTTTCCTCAAGAAGCTCAATTCCCGTTTCAAAATGGTAGGGGGGCATCAAACGTGTTCAGAAAACCCCCACGAAAATTATGGTTTTATTGAAATTATTTTAAAAAATCATTACATACTAAACCAAAAATTATCGAATTTATTAAAAAAAACAGTTACCAGAATATGCTTTTTTTAAAATAATTGAACAAATAAAAAAGAATTCCATTATCGTTTTCAATGTTTTATTAATTACTCACAAATAAAACCCTGAAATGTCAAAAATCTCTAACGACGGTATGCAAAGCCTCATTCCGTACCCAAGCAACACAACTGCCACTTGAAACATACCGACAAACTGCTTTCTCCCCATTAGAGAAATTACTACTAGAGACTGCACGGCTTTGTTTATACGCTCCAACATACCATCGGTTTTATGTCAAGAATGAAACGCAAGTGTGCAAACAAGTGAGCTGGACGCGCGTAATGCAGCCAGTAAAAGGCACCGGACGGACAGACGAACGGACGGATTGTCGTCCTAAGCTGCGAACGACCGCCAACGCCGCCGCTTGCAGGCGCGCGGGGGTATTTTGGGAGCGGTGCAGTAAACGCCTGCGTCTGTGCGTTCGGCCAGCCCCGCTTCGCCCGGCGCCAGAGTACACCGCCCCGCCCCCCGTTACAAATCAACAGTCATCACTCGTCAGGAAGAAATGGAATTTATTGTAATAAAAAAGTAAAATATTTAAATACTTTACAAAAAAATAATTGTATTGCTTCAAATCCTCTACACAAGCACTTTCCGAGCACAGAACATCGCCGATTAGATCTTAACATGAATTCGGAGAGGTTGAAAGAAAGTTCTACCTATATAGAAGATTTTGTACACTACTTTCATTTGAAATGTATAATGCGTTCATAGTAGTATACACAAGAACGAGAAGCTGGTCCTAAATTGAAAAGTATTACCGGTTAACCAGTGATTGATCCTTGGGGAGGATTTGAGGTGAAGGGAATGCACCACCCTGAACGCAACAACGTGATATGACAAAGATCAGTAAAAATACACGAGTTTTTGATCGTCTAACGCATGCTAACTATGGAAAATAAGTACTTGGATGAAATTACTTCTGTTCCACAAACGTTTGGTTTGGAGTGCTCTTTACCAGGAAATCTCTGACTTCAGCAATCCCAAAATCGGGTGAACCGTCATTGGCGCTGACAGTCCTCACGTGATTGCATATTCCATCCAAATATTATTAAAAGTACTTTAAAAATGAGATTAAAATCGATTAAATCAGTAAAAAATGATAAAAAAACAACGGAAAACTCGAAAAAATTAGTTATTACCCGAAATTGACGTAAAATGCAAAAATAAGACGTATAAAAATAGGAAATTTCCTTTTGTCATAAACAAAATGAATTTCTATACCATACGGCATTCTTCAAAAGTGAAAAGAAAAATAATGACATTTCATTAATATACGCCCCCTAGTCATCACCGTTCCCACGCACAGGCCCAATTGCCAGAAGCACACAGAACGACCGCAGCAACGTCTGGGACATTTTTCTACTGCGCTAGTGACGACACGACGATCTAAGCCGACGTCCGTTTCTAACGATTTAAACGGGGGCAAAAACTGCCATTTGCAAGGCTTCCGTGAATGCGAAGTAAAACTTACTACGCGCGACACGAAGCACATTCACTTTCATCATAATCCCAATTTTACTGTCGTCCCGACGTCGTTGTGACGCTTGTAAACGGCGGAGCAGAACGACTTTCACAGCAGATGCTACACGCCGCTAGCGGGAGGAGAATGTTGATAAGGTACGAAGACATGGAGGCAAAAGGATTACTATAAATACGATGAGTCGAGAGACAGAAACCCAGAGTACCTTTTATTATCATTTACGCATTTTACAAACCTGTCACTTCTGAAATTGCTCGCACCTGTCAACCATCTTATATGGAAGTGGTATCAAATAATACTTTAAATAAATATCTGTAATAACGAATTACTTCTAAATACTAGACTAATATCCATAACTATGCCATTACAACTTAATCTCCTGCGAGAAGAAAACTTCCACCGCGCGTGCGTGGCTGTTTGTTACACGAGGAGGGGATGTGGCCAAAGTGAAGACGTATGTATTGCGGTGAGTTTTCGTTGGCATTTCCGATGTAATAATTATATGCGTCGTCATTGCCAACAATATTATTTATTAAAAAAAAAACAGTTTTCCATGGCATATAATTATTTCAAAGTGAAGAAAGCACGTCCATTTACATTATACAAGCATTACTAGCACGTTATATTAATACTATTATGTATTTTAATAATATTATTATATTAATTAATAAATTATATTAAAACTATTAATATTATTAATATTAATAATAATATTTTTTATTATTATCATTATTATTATTGCCAAACAACTTAATTTAATTTATTTAAGAAGTCTCTGAATAACAAATATTATTTTAAGTCTATGAAAATTTCGTGAAGGAGATTGAACCATCTCAGACTACTTCTGGGCTTGAATACGCGAAGACGATCGGTCGGGACCTGTAATGAGCAATGCGTGACCTACCGTGGACGCTTACGGCTTCAACATTCTGGCCAAATGCCGTTAACTTAATATCATCAGTAAATGCTGTATAATGACTAGGGAGCGGATTTAGATAACCTAGAACATTGCCAAAAATAATCTATAAAATGCATTAAAAATGCCGTTGCAAAGAAAAATAAAATAAAAAAAAAGAAGATCAAAACCACTTCAGATGAACAACACAACCAATGGGGAATGTTACTGATGTAATCCAGGCTGCTTCTTTTTGTTCAAATGAACTCAACTTGCAAACTTTTGGTTTGGGCAGTTTTTAAAAGAAAAATCTCTGCATTTATTTATCGCGAAATCTGCTAAACTGACAATGGCGCCGACAGGCGTCACAGGTACCTTAATTACATAGTACCCACAACGGGTGACATTGCAATATACGAGCGAAGAAACCGAATAGGCTACTCAGGAATTCTGTGGTTAACATTTGTTGCACCTCGAAAATATTGTTTGAAGCAAGTGCCATTAAAATGATACTAAAAACGACGAAATGTGCGAAATATGCATTAAAAATGACGTATAAGGTCAAGAAAATGAGTTATTAGTTGAAATTTACGAAAAATGTAGTAAAAGTGACATAAAATGGGCCATTTCGTTTTGTCATAACATAAAATGAATTTCTATACCAACCGGTATTGTTCCAAAGCGAAAAGAAAAAAAACTGACATTTCATTATCCGCTCCCTAATAATGACGTAAGTTGTGGGAATGCTGATGAGGTGTGCTCGACATTATTAAAGGATGAAATAATTGAAGTCATCATTGTCAACTGAGAATCAGAATGGACAAAGATGACTTCAATTATTTCACACCCTAATGACGTAAGGTTTATAATGCCACGCTTAATAATGCACGACTTTTCTAATTCATATCCCTTATATTTGCACAGATTGCACACAACACCGCTTTGTGAACGCACACTGCACGGCGCCCTACCCAGCCGTCCAAGAGGCGCGGTTGTCTCCGTGTCCCCGACCCTGCCGGCTGCGACGCGTGCCTAGCTCGGCCGCCCGTGCACGGGGCACACGGCACGCGTGCGCGCGCGTGCCTGCATCCGAAGGCCGCGCGGGCGCTTTACGACTTTCGCCGACGCGTGCGGGGCGGCACAGTGCGTGCTTTATACGAGCTACGTGACTCGTTGAGTCATCGCCGCGGGGAACACATTCCAGAATTGCTCGATCGTATGGCATTAGCGACCTTACTGCTGGGTTGGTTTTCTTGGGTACGGCGGCCAATGTATGGTTAAAATAATGCAAGGGGCAATCTCATAATTGTATTGGGTTTAGTGAACAAATGCTTTCTTGTGTGTGTGTGTGTGTGTGTGTGTGTTGTGTGTTGTTTGTGTGTGTGTGTGTGTGTGCGCGCGCGTGCGCCAGAGGACGTTTGGTGGATATAATGGGGGAGGATAATGCCCTTGACTCCGACTGTACTAGGGCTCCGAATTCGTTTTCATTCAAACGAAATTTAAAAATAGAATGTATTCACCCCTAGATCAAATTCATCGCTATAATTTGTTTTGTGGAGCATGAAGAAATGGATTCTGTTCTTGAATTGGGAGAGGAGGGATATTTTTTTTCAAAAATGAAGAACCCCCATGAATGAACAGCACCAGCCCTTGGTTTTCTCCACGCTCGCTTGGTGATTCTGTCCGAACTTCCAAAATAACGCCTTGCTCGTACAATGCAGTAGAGTTCGCGCGTCATATTTGTGTGTACTAAACGATTTAAAATACGTGCGAGTCACTGGGGAAGGGAGACCCTGCGTTCGCGCATTAGTTATCCATGAATTCTATAGCTGTTCAGAAAAAAAACAGTAGCCCATTGCGAGAGGATTTGTAATCGTCCAGTCATTTGACAGCATTGGTGATTTGTTTTCCAAGTCATCTTGTCAATTTTCTTACACGAAAGTAAATGCACATTTTTTGGTACCCAAGCTGCCTGACGAAAAATAGATGTCAATGATTTCGAGACGGCATTCAGCCTAGTTTCTCTGCGATAGCGGAGTGCACAGATTCCGCTTGCTTTCACTACTGGCCTTTCGAGAACCTGCACACGGAAGAACAGTACGTCGGCCAGCCACCAGGGTGGGAGTGGAGTTAGTAAGGCGAAGGACACATTGCGCACGATCGCGCCAGGTGATTGAGATTAGCACGACGGAGCGTACAGCACTCGACTGCAATTTCGATTTTCTGCGCATGCGCAGATGCACAAAACAGATGCGAAACAAACTGCGCATGCTCAGTAGATCGATAGTGTTGCCCATTGTTATAACGTTTCTCAGTGCAAAAAATCCCTAATGTTTACTAGTTCTGTTCCGGCAAGTGCTTGGAGACACAATCCAACAGAGAAGTCGACTATAAAATTCCCATTCACGCTGACGTCATCCGACCTAGCTGCTTTACTTACGTCAAACATCCTCTACCATGACTCGATCCCGGTCTGTGAAGCTTCAGTTGCGGGTTCAAACAACAAACACAAACGCTCGCAAAATTCAATGACCGACTACTATCGAGAGGTGAAACTAGCTCAAAGAACAATCAATTACCCTCGTCACTAAAATCCATTTGGGAAAATACGTACATAATTGCATGAAAACCTTTTAGATAAAATACACACTTCTCGACAAACGCCACTCAAAGTAAATTCTTTTCCAGATTCATTGCTTTATCAAGGAAATTATTTCAGTTGACGTCACCGAAGAGAATGGCTTCAGAGACTTAGCTCCGATCCTCTCCAATTTCTCGCCGTGGCCTTTCCTCTTAAATTTCCCATCACAGGGGCTAATTCGAACCTCAAAGACGCTCCCTTTCGATTAAGATTCGCGTCGACTTCCCGTTCCTTAAATGAGAGCCCACGCTGCGGACTTTTGAAGCTTCGTTTTCTATGACATCAACGCAATTTAGATTCGGAGAGCATGTAGCGCATCGGCATTGAAGAAGCATATTGATAATAACGAACAGCACGTTTTTATGAATTAACTTTTCGAGAAAAGCTGTATTAGATGAAACACTCAGGTAGGAAAATAAGTTTGTCACGAATCCAAGTTGGCAGTTGTTTCTGTGTGTGTGTGTTGTGTGTGTGTGTGTTGTGTGTGTGGTGTGTGTGTGTGTGTGGGGGAATAATGACGATAAAATTCTCACATCCTTCTCCGAACTACGAAATTATTGTTTATGAAATGAGGTTTAGATATAATATTCATGTAGAAAATCTTTACACATTCAACATGCAACTAATCTTCAACATACTATCATTTTTTTTATTATTTCCACGTAGTTGTTTCACATATGTTTGGCTTAATATCCAAGGCAATTTTAAAGTAAATGAATTGAAAAAAAATTTAGTTTCTGTAACGATTCTCGATCATGAAAAAGTTTTTAAGACTTTGGTACTTCACTTCCTATTCACAACAACCATTTTCCTCAAGATTTTTCCAGGTCACTCACTCAGATTACCATACCTTTTAAGCGTTACATACTTTACACTACACAAAGCATAAGAGACCCCGCTTTTCTTATGCGTGTTGCTTGCTTGGCGCAGCCAATACTCTTTCAAATACCCCACGATGGGGTACCCCCTTTTGGCATGTACCAACCCTTCAGGGTGAGGAAGTAACGCCACTAGCAAAGACCACGCCGCGGGGCGTCTCGTTTGAAATCGTTCCGATCTAATAATTCCAGCGCAGCGTGTTCCGCGTTGGCAGCAACACACGCACCGGAACATAAAACGCCTTTACGCCCAGACGCAAATGCGTTATTTCGCCGAAACGCAGTGGCGGCGCCTCCGCGGCGCGCTCGTAACCGAATAAGAGCTCACAAAAGGGAGTTTCTGCACGCCATAGCGGACCGCACTATTCATCTTCTGCGCACGCGCAGATGCTCTGAAGTGGTGCGATACTTGACCTGCGCATGCGCAGAAGATCGATAGTGCTCTAACGTTCGAGGTGGCTGGTGGAAGCGAAGAAAAAGGTTCCGAGAGAACAAGTGACATACAGCTTAGCTGAGCTTGACCCGAGTGCGGCAAACGGGAGAAACAAAAACGGCGCGCAGGGCGAAGCGAGATACGGGAAGGGAAGGACAATGAAAGGTGAAATGAGTGAGAAAAGGAGTGTGAGGAACGATGGAAAATCTTATGGAGGGACAGAGAAAAAGGATACGGGGAGGGAATGAGGACGAATAGTATCACATCACGAAGCTCAGAGCGGAGGATCGATAGAGTACCGGCAAATCAGAAGAATTAAAAGAAAATCGTTTATGGTGTCGGATTAAACTTTCAACACAGATGGAAGACACTGCGAACGGGTCAGCATAATCGAAGAAAGAGGAATGGTGACGTCTAGAGAGATTACAAGAAGAGGCTGCTTTCACAACTAGAGCTTCGCCAATGTTGACAACACTGTAGATTATGTCCCTGCACTCATTTTGTCGGACGGTTCGTTTACAGATAGCTCATATGTAAATGGTTTAAAAGCCATTTCTTGCATTGCATCGCCCTGTATGACGTTCATTTGTTTCCCGCTCTGTCAAAGTGGTCCCCTATTAGAGTAATTCCTATATACCATTCAACTACGCAGTACAGGCCGGCCATACAGGAAAACACGCACATAACAAACGTCAAAGCTAGTTGGCTCGGTCCAGAGGTGGAAAGAAAGCGAACGGGACCTAAGCGGGTAATCAGGCTGCAGCGCGTACAGCGGGCGACGAGGTTCGAACCAGCACAGACTGCACGGGCGGCGGCGGCGGGGCGGGGCGGGGCGGCGCGTTTTACGAGGGGAAGCGCATGCAAACGAGGCCGCGAGAGGCGGCGCGGCGCAACGAACAAACGACGGCGCTCGTAAATCGCCTATGCAAATGGCAATCAAGCCCCGCCGCCGTAGAAATTCAAACCGCACTGCTCCGCACTGCTCCGCACTGCTCCGCACTGCTCCGCACTGCTCCGCACTGCCCTTCCGCACTGCCCTCCGCACTGCTCCGCCACCGCTTCTGCACCGCCTCCGCACCGGCTCCCGCACACGCTCCGCACCGCTCCGCACCGCTCCGCACTGCTCCGCACTGCTCCGCAACCCGCTCGCACCGCTCCGCCAACTTGCTCCGCACCGCTTCCGCACGGGCTCCGCACCGCTCCGCACTGCTCCGCACTGCTCCGCACCGCTCCGCCACCGCTCCGCACCGCTCCGCACCGCTCCGCACGCTCCGCACCGCTCCGCACGCTCCGCACCGCTCCGCACTGCTCCGCACCGCACTGCACCGCACTGCTCCGCCACCGCAACCGCACCGCACTGCTCCCGCAACCGCCACCGCACCGCTCCGCACCGCACCGCCACTGCTCCGCACCGCACCGCTCCGCACAGCACCGCTCCGCACAGCACCGCTCCGCACAGCACCGCTCCGCACAGCACCGCTCCACCCCGCACATGCGCTCCTCTTTCGCGCCTCTCGCTCGCCGGGCGTTGTTGCGGCGGGGCCCCTTGGCGATCGATTGCGATCGCTTGATCGATCGATGTTTTCGGATGCGCCAACTACTAAGGTCATTTGTCCTGTAATCGTAGTGCATTGTTCTGGAGGTGGTGGACTTCCCCCGCTGCTGTACGGCGAGATCCGGCGCCGACCTATCGTCGGCTATCGGGAATTTCCTCTACCAGGGTGGTAGTGTAGTGCTTGTATGCGTGCGCGCGCGCGCGCGCGTGTGTGTATGTAAGGGACGAGGATATGACAATGAAAAGGTAGGAAAGATCGCGCGCAGTGCCTGGCCCGTTTGTTATGGCATTCGATGGAATGCGAAGGGGTGCGACATCGATGTCCGTGTTTTAAAACCTTGAAATTTGTGTATAAATTGAACCCGGTGTTTTGTCAACACCGATATCTATACTTGGTTGATATTTTATTTTTAATTAATAAATATAATAAAAACTACAATAATTTTCACGTATTCATAATTTGAACACTCTTCAGACGAAGGTACTAGGAGACAAAAATAAATTAGTCGCATTTTAGTTAATAAATGTGGTTATTATGTTTGTATTATCCAATAACGTAATAAAGTTTGTTGACTGTTTTGCAATTTTTTGACTAGTCAGATAAATATCAATTAGAAATTAATAAACATGACCATCGTGACATTAAATCCCCCCCCGCATGTAAATACTGATGTTAGAGGAAACTGAATAATTTTGTTAACAGCGATGATTTTGAGCCGATGTATTTTGAACATTTTTTTTCCGATTTATAAATGTTTTGTCAATGTATCCGAAATGCGAGGCCGTGCATTCAGGCGGGGTTCAGGTTCGCAAGCGATATTGTTCTGGCAATGTAAAAGGACAACTTCTGGGAGAGCAGAAGAAAATTTCATTCATTATCCTCGTGTCTCGCAACCTGGTGCGGACGAGGGGAAATGAAGCAATATTTCTAGATATGCTCACAACAGCAATGTAAAAAATTCATGTGGTAAAATGCATGCACAAGGATATTATAATGGGTAATGAAACGAAACCTTTGGAATACATGGGAGAAATTCTCAAGCACAAACGATAACTAATATCATGCTAACATCATGAATAAATTTGCATCTGTAAACTTTTTGACTAGACGGAAGGTTTCGTGTTACAAATTAATTAGGCGCATGTTCCCATGGAATGGTTTACAACATAGGCATATTTAATTGATGAATGAGAAAAAAATGTACGCCATTGTTTTACGGTCATTCAAATTTCAATAAATGCGTTAATAAACGTCCACGATTTGTTGAAGTTTTTGTGAAAAGACCTTTGATTAACTAGCACACGAGAGAAACAGTCCTTATTAAGAATTAGACTCAATAACCAAGCCAATTCTAAAACAATCAACTCACATTATCCTTAATCGACTATTTTTTTTACATGAGAATAATCGAATATGTTTCATTGACTTCGGCAGTTACATGTAGTACACGATATTACATCTATTATTACACATTAAAACATTCATGCCTCCATTATTGTGTACCAAGCAGCAAGTTCGGCAGTTACGGTAATTCAATTTGTCACAGAACTGAAGCACTATTTCAGAACTCCTTTTTCACTCCTGGAAACGACACCGGTTAGACAAAGAACGAACTTCTTCCTCAGCCCCGGTGCTCGCCCTCGCTGAGCAAAGCCGCTGACGCGGAGGGAGTCTCCTTGTGTGTGTGTGTGTGTGTGTGTGTGTGTATTAGTGCGTAAGGGGGGAGGGAGGGAGATGTGACAAAAGCTCCCGTACAACGCCGTTCTCGAGAAGACAACGTACGTAATGTGTCAACCCTGCTTATTATCGCGCGTAATCGTCGACAAAGGCAAGAGCCTGCAGCCAAGGAAAACACTAGGTAGGCATTGTGCGGAAGTTACTTATCAGTTGTTGCAGGAGGAACTACACAACAAAGCCGTACTACTGTGACGTTATGAGGAGGCACAGAGGGGCAAGGCAAGACGATGTTCCACACAGCGTCACGAACCTACCCTAGCGAACCGACCTGTCGTGCCTCGTGGGCAACGCAAGATGAAGGAAGCGAAACTACGTATAATGGAAGCGAAGATGACAAGAAGGAGCAAAGTGAAATAAAGCTACAATGTATGAAAAAGTAGGAATTAATACGTCAACGTGGGACAGGAGACAACGGGAGAAGTGAAGTTAGGACAGCAGGTACAACGCTGCTGGAGCACCCAGGCAGTTAAGAAATGGGAAAAGAGAAAGCAGATATCAAGTCTGAATGCAGCCCATTCGAATGACAGATACAGAGAACAGACACCTTACGTTTTACACTACGATGAAAGCAAAAAGGCTCAAGGAACTGCAGGGACCAGTCACTTAGTAATGAAGAGAAATATGTAGACATGGTTCGGTGAAAGGGTGCCAGAGGTAAGAAAATCAATTTTCGTGACCAGCGGAGGGCAACTTAGAAGAGTGGTGGGAAAATCGCTGGGAGAGGTGGGCAAGAAGGAATAAATGCTGTACGAAAATAGAAGCCACATGGAATGGTGAGGAGCGCCGGCGAAGGAACGCAATCGGGTCAGGAAGGAAATGAACGGCGGGGGAAGGACGAGAAATTTGCGTGGGATCACAAGAAGAACGCCCAAGCCTGCCGAAGGACGGAGAGTAGAGGCTAGAAGGGCGCGCAATGGGCGGCGGGGGCAACAGGGCCGGGGTGGGGGTGCGCCAGGGCGGTCGATACGGCGCGCCCAGAGGGGGTAGCGGAGGGGGCGGGGCGCGTGAGGGGAGGGCTGGGGTGGGGAGGACTCGAACGAGGGCAGGGCGGGAGGGGGCACGGCTGGGGGGCGGTGGCGGGAGGGGGTGAGGGCGGGGCGGGAACGGGGCGGGGCGGGACGGCGGACGGGGCGGGACCGAGACGGGCGAGACGGGGCGAGACGGGGCGAGACGGGCGGGACGGGACCGGGACGGGCGGGACGGGCGGACGGGGCGGGACGGGGCGGGACGACGGGCGGGACGGGGCGGGACGGGGCGGACGGGGCGGGATGGGACGGTGGCGGGACGGGGCGGGACGGGGCGGGGCGGTGGCGGGATGGGACGGGGCGGGACGGGGCGGGGCGGGGCGGGACGGCCGGCAGGGCGGGACGCACAGGGGCTTCCGTGTTTTATTACGCCTCCACGCGGGCCCTCCTTCCTTCCCTCCTTCCCTTCCACCCGACGCGCGTCCTCATTCTCTCTCGTCGACTCCTCTGGGTGCCTCTTCCCGATAAGTGCGTCTTCGCAATGTTTAAGGGGGGCATTAAAAATAATTGAAGGAAGAAATGTTCAACAGAATTTATGTACGGTAATAACTATTTAATTTACACATTACATTAGACTAGTGTATTATAAAACATTAACTTTTGGAAAATAAAGTTCTAAACATTTTTTATAAATGAAACCACCTCACCACCACTATTCTATAAAGAGTTTGAATTAAAACAGACGTTGAAAAGATATTTTAAAGCATGTAAATTGTTTGTGAATCATTTTTTTTTAATTTAAAAAGTGTTTCATTCTGAAGAACGTTTATTAATCTATAAAATATTTTTTTTAATACTGTATATCACAATACTTCCTTACCTTCGAAAAGTTTATTAAAATTTTATTTTTTCGGCCTCTTTTGGCCGCACTGGAACGCTTGTATTATGAACTCTTGTTTAATTTACCCGCTGATAAAATTTCAAATAAATTAAGATTTCGTCAGCTAGCAGGCCACCTATGTTAAAAATAGCATTCTATTCTGAAGAGTTTATTAAGAATATCTTTCTTTTTCTGGGCAGTGCGTGTTTATTAACGTTCCAAAGCCATATTTCATTTTCGGGTAAACACTGCTTTTGCTCCTGACATTAAACATTAAGGGAAACTTTCAGTTCTTTCTAAACGATTCTTTCCTTTTAATATCCTGTTACAATCCCTCCCTTACACATCGCGTTTTATGTCCGTTCCTTATGTTTCAACAAAGACCACTAATGCTGAAACTCGTCTGATGTGTCTCTTCACGGTGCAATTTGGGAGCTCAAATTGCGTGTGCAACTCTTGTACAAAATTGCAACTATAAACTGAGTCCTTTTGTGAAAATGAACATTGCACCAAATGTGAAGTGTTCTCATCGCTCGAACGAGAAGAGAATTATTCCACAAATCGTTCGCCTAATGAGAACTCCTCAGCGGAAACTTGATGTGTAAAGAGATAATAATTACCCTTCTAAGTAGAAACAAAAGTATAGCCGGTATTTAATTCGGCGTTATTTCTCTAATTCGAGTAGCAGAACTTGAATTCTTTGCCATATAATTATATAAAGCTGCGAATATTATCGAATATCAAAAGTTCGATGAAACAATCGAAGGTTACGTACATAAGAGGCAAACCTGGCAGCAGCGTTTGCATCACGAATATTGCGTCATAGAGATTGTTCAGGACTATTGCAAAAGGTATGCTAAAGACATGCATTTCAAACTACATTTGGATCACACAACATTGGGGCACAGGACACAACTGCCATAATTTATCGATTCTGCTTCAATCCACAGCTAGACGAACTGAAAGAAAAGAGTTGCCTGATGAATTTGACCATGGATAATTGTACATTGGAACTCCACAATCCCCTTCACGCCAAGTTCATCTGGATGCAGTTCTTTTTTCAAATCCTTTAGTTCGTGCTTTAATTTACTGATACAAAGCAGTTATATTCTACTTCGAAATTAAAGATCTCAGAAGGTTCCGACATTTTCACTAATTAGACAATGATGCTCGAGAGTGAATGCTACTCATTAACAAGCTAATTAGAAAAGTTACGATTTGAAACATTACGCAGACCATGGTACCCATTTTCCGAACCCTCAAACCAGAACAAATTCATGTTATGAATAATATTATAATACACATTTCGTAAGAATTAAAGATGACATTGCATATTTTTTAAAGCTTTCTCTTCATTTCCTTATTTCACTGCATTATTTATTCTCAAATGGAAGTTTTGTAGTACTTTCTATTTCTTTTCCTTTTAATCTATTCACTTTTCTCTTCCTCTGTGCTTTTCCTCTTCCTGAAACCTAATTATTCCTTGTAGTTGGAATGAAATTAATAAGACATTATGACAAGGCATATCCACCACATCAGTTAGTAACTAGTACACTAATTGCATTTTAAAGGAACGCGAAGAGTTGAATGAACATGAATGAAATTGCATTACCTTTAAAACAAAGGATTGTAAGGTAGAATAATCAACGTGACGTCACCCGCGTGTCTGTTGCCGTGTCGGAAGGGCACGAGTGAGTGCTCTTCTAAAAGGAGACGAGGCGACGTAAGATGCAGCCGGTACGCGGTGACCGTGACTGCGGGTCGTTGAAGCGGCTGTGGCCGGCAGATCCAGCTCCAAGGCTTCGCCTTATTTGTATGCTGAGCCGAACAGACGGACGATTCCATCTCTTCGGGCGCCACAAATGATGGCGTTCTAGACATCGATTCGCAAGGTCAAATTGGTTGCAGATTATGAAGCGTGTTCTTGAAAAAGTTGACTTTAATTTATCTTCACCGTGTGAGCAAATTTTCATAGTTTCACGGAAATAACACATTGCCACAAATACCGTCAGCAGGGACACTCACGTCTTTTTCACAATTGTCTTATAACGTTAGATGTGCTAAGATAATTAAAATGATTCGGAAACTTAAGATGCCGGAGATATCGCTGCAAATGGCGGTTTCTGGCAAAGTTTGCATCCTGTACACCCGTCCACATCTCACTGGTTAAAACACAACGGCACACAGCCCATGTTCCATTGGCCGTAACTTGCAGATACAGGCAGTGGGAAGCCAGCAACTAGTCAGGAAACAATGGCTCCCAGAGTACAAAGAACACAAGCCTGAATACTTTCCTTACAATTGGAGGCCAAAACATGCCCCACAATACTGTTAAGTCTTCATTCTGTAAGCCTCTCTATTCCAATTGTCGGGATTCAAAAGGGGATTGTTTGTTTAAAAAATGGACAGTGTTTCGACTTCTACTCTTCGCACATACACACAATGGAAAATTTAGCAATATTTTACTCCAATAAAATTAAATGGAATACACCACGAAACAAATACGTATGTAATACGAGCTGTATATTCGCTAACATAAAATGCAGAAGAAGATTCCTAAATTTAACGAAACACGAGTAAATAAAATGACTGCTGAAACCGCCCATATTTCTTACCAATATGAATTTCCTTCTCCCCACCACCATGAAAGCAAATAATTAAAAATTCAAATGTTTCTGTTAAACAATGCAATGACTTATTACATGCACAATGCATCTTATACATATCCGAGTAAATTTAGATCATGTCGAAGAGAAAAGCAGATTTTGGTTACTTAAGTTTTTCAGAAACTATTCTAGTCGCTTACTAAGTAATCCCTTCTCTACTTCGCGGGCCGAGGCGTCGTCAGTGCACTTCGTAAAACAAGACGACGAATGTTCCCTAAAGTTTGGAAACAACGGCGTCGCCGAGGCATTTATGTTAATTCCTCGTCCTTTTGTGGCTAAAGCCCTCTAACGCTCTCCATTGTCTCGTCGTTCAGCTGCAACCCACGACGCCGCGCCAGCGGTGACTGCGTCTGTGACGTAGTTCCGAAACCAGAAAGTCGGGTCGGGGGAGGCGAGGAAGCAAGCCAAACGTGTAATTCGGTTGTGGCTAGACGAGAGACAAGAGCAATTCATTTTTGCATTGAAATTTTGCCACGTTCGTTGCGAATTTACAAACAAAGTAGGCGACACTTGACTACACAATACTTTTCTTTGGTCACTGAAAATGCTATGAAACATAATGTCAATTTCAGACATTCAAATATTATGGACCTTTATTTCAGAATGTGACTTTTCGTTTGGGATTTCCGCCTCATAGGATCGCAGAGTACCTCCAATCAACGAAGGATGGGCCAGACTAGAAGGATGGGCCAGAGAGCATGATGGATCAGACATAAAAAGTTGATTATCTGATTTCATTACAAAACGTTTGCTCAAGACAAACATTACCACAGTTATTTACACTAAGACTCAACAGCAACACAGTCAGCCATTGTGAGAATGGAATACAAAGTTCCTGTGACGCCATTCAACGCCAATGGCGGTTCAGCGGATTTCGGGATTACGAAAGTCAGTTTTCACGATAAAAAAAGTCCAGACCAAACGTTTGAAAGCGGAGATCAAATGAATGAAAAAAAGCATCGAATACATCAGTAACATATCCAACACCTTCAATTGTTCATCTGATCTGGTTTTGACCAATTTTTTTTTGTTGTTGCGTGTATGGCATTTTAAAAACATTTTAAAGAGCATTTTATTGACCATTTTTGGAGATATTTTAGGACTTCAAAATTCGCCCCCTAGTGATAAGTACGCAGATTTGTCGCGTAAACTCTAGCATGATCGTCGCGGCGCGGAGCTGCGACGTGCAGCGAGGTTGGTTAGTTGCAGCAGCGGCGGCGGCGTGTCCCCACTTGGCACCGCCACCGTCGTCGTCGCCGCCGAGCCGCGCCGGGCGCAAAGGAAAAAAACCCGCCGAGCAACACGCACTGCAGCCGGTGGCAGCGCTGTGCTTCGGCTTTAGCGACCTCCATGCAGCGCCTCGCGGCCCGGAGCACGATTCGTTGATTGATTAGCGCAGGGTTGTCCAACATGCGACCACCGCTGCCCATTTCTTGTGACCCGCGAAATGTAATTAGTCAAGCGTGAAAGTCCTTTGCGTCAAAAGGAGAACATGGTGCGCCTGGCGCACGTGCCTTGCCGGAATCACGACATCCTTAATGTAAAAATAGGTTAGGTGTAAATGTAAGTTTTTTTTGTTGTTTTTTTTTAAATAGGAAATTTAGATATATTTAAAGTCGCTGCAATGTGGTTTCCTGCATCATGCATGGTACGGTTTGGTATTACCCACGGTTCCATCCTACCCCCCCCCCCCATCGCTCCTTTCCGAGCAGCCGGGAAAACTGCCGAGATCAACAAGACGGTCTGCAACCATATTAAAAGGTTTTTGTTATGCTTATGTTTTGTTGCGACTTGTTGAAGAATTGCGAGTTGGACACCCCTCGATTAGTGTTTCCTGGCGCGTCCCAGGCTAATGTCATGATTCCGGTTAAGTGTAGTGCATTTTTATTGCGATACCTCCTTGATCTTCCCCCGCTGAATGACATTCTGCGCCGCCCTACACGTCCTAGACTAGATCGCTTTTCCCCAACCAGGTATCTCCCACCATGTCTCCCGACACGTATGGTAGTGCAGTACAATAACACAAGGAGTGACTGTGCTAGTTACGCTTGTATATTTCCGTCTACAAAGGTCGATCTTTTTTTAAGTCCGTCTTTATTTTTTAAAATAAACTTACGATGCTTGAATTAGCGAGTTTTTATTTCTTTCCCTTCATGCAACAATGAAAGCTGACGTCTCGAGAAATCTTGCCATTTTTCTCCACAAAAGCGGCCAAACATGAGGACACATCTTAGTGACTTAGGGACCCTGGACATGAAATGGAACGTACCAAAGTGTACCTTCGTTGAGATTTGTACCTCTTTAGACAACAACGCAATTCCTGCCAATGGCTAAAGTTGTGGAAGAGCTTCTTCGAGATTCAGGTAACGCACGTCCGTAGGCTTAGAATCTGCCACCAGATGTCATTGCGGCCTTCACCGCTTCAGCCGTCATTTACGTCGACTTAATGTCCTCGTGCACGATGCGTGTGGCGCAGATGTAAAGCTTCATCTGAGCTCAAATCGATGCCAATCTGAATGATTTTGGAGCTTCCTCGTACAACCGTTTGTGATTCGTAGGGGGCGCTTCGAAGGCTTCGGCGAATGTGTCTTATCAGCGACCGGTTCGAATGAAGTGGAAATAAAAACAAAATGGCGGAGATACCATATATTTATAACATGAACGTTTTATTTTGGGGGGGATTGACATTGAAGACATTGTGCTTGATAAAAAATGTATTTTGTATGAGGTTTCTTAACGTTTGGAACTCCGGTTGTAAAATCAAAATTAGATTTCCATGCAGTCTTAGAATAGTTTCTTCGGGTTGGACAAAAAAAGGAGGCGCCGTTTTTGAAAATATGTTTGAACAAAAGTGCGAGGCGTTGTTAACTTTCCAGATACTTTCAAAGAGCATTCGCCTTCATAAATTCCTTACATCATGAAGCACATTCGTAATGAGGATACAAAAGAGAGACGAAAGAATTGATTAAGCCATAAAGAAAAAATCGTAAATAAATTCACAACCAGAAATCTCTTATGGGCGGATCTGTTGACTCTCGAAATGTAAATGGTATCAAGTATAGTAAATTTCCGTATAGTAAATTTGTAAATAATAAGTTTACAAGGTAAATGTGCTACGCACGAGCCTACAAATATTAGCATATGCGAGTAAATAAGTAGTGCGGGATCGTAGGCCTCCGTTTACTTCACACCGTCAGCTACGGCAATTTCATTCACCGAAAGGCATTTCTTATCGATTGAGACCCCGGCGTGGCGCACGCCATCTCTTCGATTCCGTGGCTGCATCGCACGAAATCAAGGAAGGTCGTTAGAGCTTCGTCGCTTCGTGCTGCCCGCGGCGCTGCGTCGCTCGCGTGCCGGCAGGCCGGGGAGGCGTGGACGGGCGGGCTCCCGCACCCGGGGCTTCTCCGGGGCGCTCGAGGCAGAGAGCGAGGGGCGCTCGAGACAGAGAGCGAGAGACGCTCGAGACAGAGAGCGAGAGACGCTCGAGACAGAGCGAGAGACGCTCGAGACAGAGAGCGAGAGACGCTCGAGACAGAGAGCGAGGGACGCTCGAGACAGAGAGCGAGGGACGCTCGAGACAGAGAGCGAGAGACGCTCGAGACCTGCAGCCGGGGAAAGGACACGCGCGACACCGCTATGTACTTTGCTGATTGGCCGCATGCAAATAGTCGCGCGCCGCGATAAACACGAAACGGAAATCTGATTAAAGAGAATGGTAGGTACACGAGGGGCCAAAGCAATGACGAGAATAAACACAAACACGGTCGGGAGCAAACACGCGCACAGTTAATAATATCAGTTGAGTGGCAAAGTTTAGGTACACAGTATATATGGAATTTTAATATTCTGATTTTAAGCTAAAGCTACTTAATTTCACAAACAAAAAGTAATCTACTGTGAATATCGAATAATTGTAAATGAACATTCTGGATTCATGTTTTTTTCTCTTAATAAAGAGAGAAGTGGAATTACGTTAAAAAAAATTGTGTTGCTCTTCATCGCACAGACCTGAACTCATTTCATTTTCCGCTACCCTCAAAATTATTTTCTTTTTAAAAATTTCAGGTAGAATTTAAAGGGCGTCTTACGCCCACTAAAACAAGAGGCTACAACCGTTCTCTTGCACTCCCGACACTTTTACCGTCCCCAAAATCTGGGCCAAAACGGCGAAGTCTGCGCCAGAAGGGATCTGGCGCAGCGCGTTCCAGTGCTGATTCATTAAATATTGCAGCAGCCTGTCGCTTCGCCGGGCGTAAGAGCGTGGAACGCACGAAGGCGGGTGGGAGACAGCAATGTGGGGCGGGGAAGGGTGACGGAGCGGGGACAGGGGGGCGTAGAAGCGAGCAAGCGGGTGAAGGAACGGAATGAGATGGTATGGGATGGAAGGAGGGTGGCGGTGGTCGCGGCGAAGCGACGGGTCTGGATGGGAGGAACGACAATGGCGGGATGTGACGTAACAGAAGTTGGGGGGTCGGGTCGGGTCGAGTCGAGTCGAGTCGAGTCGAGTCGAGTCGAGTCGAGTCGAGTCGAGTCGAGTCGAGTCGAGCCGAGCCGAGCCGAGCCGAGCCGAGTCGAGTCGAGTCGGACGCCCGTAAGCTGTCGCTGCGCGTTCCCTCTTCTGCGAAGGTGGGCGCCCACAGCCGCGTCACCGCCCGCGCGGTGCCCCACTCCCACTGCATTGTCCCAGAACGATGCCCTGCAGCGCCGGCGGCGGAGGGGGAGGGTCAACCGACGCTTCCTCCTCCACCCCTCCCCCTCTCCCGCGCGCGGCTCCTCTCTTCCTCGCCCGGAGGAAAAAGGAAATCCGAAATGGCTCCGGGGCCGGCCCCAATCGACGTCGCGTCGCGACGCGTCGGCAGAAAAGCCCCGGCTCCTTTTCTCGACGGCCCTCTACTCCCGCGTCGGATGGCGGATGGACGAGGCGGGCAGTGAGAAGAGAGAGCGAATAGGGTTGCCAACCCGCCAACAAATAAAGACATCTTAATAAACCTGTCTAAAATTAACACACACAAAATTAGTACCGGTTATAGAAAATACTTAAAATTTTATAGTTATTACTTTCAAAGTCCAATTTGGCCAGATATATTTATTTTTATTGTGATGTCGAGGGTACCTTTTGTCTTGGTGTCACTCTTACGGAACCGGTAAAGATCCGATAAGAAAGGCATCAACATGATAAAAGCCAAACCGATGAATCGGTAATTCGGTAATTTGTCACTAAATTCGAAGATTACCATTCATTCCCTATATTTTTTTCTTATGTCAGAACGTATTTCTGCATTGTGTGTGTGTCTGAGTTTCGTTTACATCGCCCTAAGGTTGGCAATGCTACCTGTGAGGAAAAGGACGGAATTTCTGCAGGGGTGGAATTGACGGGGGGAGAGCGGCGTCTGGAAAGGCTGCGGGGCGATGGAGGGGGCAGCACTCTCGGAAAAAGATCCCGCGTCGCGGTGGGCGGAGATGACGTAGAAACCCAGCCACGTGGAGACCATTTATTTGCTAGGGAGATCCTTCTCCGGTTACAACAATTCAGCAGACCCAAGTCTTGTGATAAATAGTTCACAAGCACATATAGCGTTAGATACTTCAATGTCTACAAATTTAATTCGCACAGAATAAATAAATAAATAAAATGACACACTTCATAAGCAAATTAATAAATAAAAATCTATATGTTAGAATTACTAGAATATTACAACGCGATTGCAACAAATTACGACCTTTAGCCGCTGGCAACGCTCCAAATGCATCTCTAAAGTTACACACACGCCGCATACACTGACGCCTGAAGAATCAAGGCGAACAACTCAAGATCCGTAATAGGCCATAGATATAGAAATACATCCTACTAATTTCTTGGGTGCTTTTGTTTCTAAGCTTCTTTTTTCAGATTCTATGTAAGCGAGTAGCAAAATTTTGGGTTCGTGCCAAACACGGCAGTGACTCATTTCCAGTCAGCTAAAAGCTTGTACCTGATCATAATTCAGTCGTGTAACTAATTCGTGCTACCAACATCTGGCAACTGAAATAACTTTCTGTATTTCCTTTACCGATTCTAAATCGGCAACAGTATGAATTCAAACCATTCAAATAAATTAATTTACTAAACAAGACATTTAAAGTAAACGTGTAAAGTATATTTGTCGTCTCTCATATTCATTCTGAACCAAATTATTGATGCTGCATGGACTCCTTTTATAAAAAAGAGTAAATCTTAAACAATCGAGGTTACCTACTTCGCGTTCCGTAAATCTGTAAAACAACGGGACTTTAGAAGTCTTTACCTGTTCTCATTTTCATCCGGATGACTAGGCATTTTCATCATTTGAGTTCGAACACTTAACCTCCTTGACAACCCTCTGCTAATTTAATAACTATGAACGAGTCATTGGCTATGACATAAAACTGAAATTTGATTAAATTCGTGACTTTTACATTTTTCAGTGCTTCAAAGAGAATTCATCTGTATTCTTTTACGAGTCATAGCGTAAGCAAAATCTGCCATTGAAGATGGACTTCTGGAACCACGTGCCTCCAATTAACCATCGGCAACACTCTCAAGAGATTAATCATTTTATTTATTTACATCTTCAACAATTTGTTAACATCGAAATCAAGGTAATTAATGAAATTTCTGGTAGGAGCATTATCAAAATTAAATATTAAATGGAAATATATGTTATCTTGGGTTAATAAGCATTCTTCTTTCGTACATTTTCTTTATTCTAAAATTCTGTTTACCTAAAAATGCCACACAAAATATTACGAAAATAACACCGATCATTAACGCAATTTAATGAATTTATGATTCCCTATTAATAGATAATTAGCAAATGAATCTTGCTTGGCATACGAAAAGTCATTTTAATGTGGAAGGCCAATGAAAATTTTGTGGACACGGGGAAAAAGTTCTTCAATCAAATTTTCGGCTAAATACTGGAACTATGAGTTAAGTTTTTATATTTTATTTAAGTAAAACGACCAAATTCAAATGTCGCCTCCTTAACGACAAAAAACACGTTTGAAAATATAGCTCGGCGGTGAAAAATAAAATTGACTCAATAATCTAACCCTGGTTTTCCCCAAACAACATTTTTTTGACGTAGGAACTTTTACCCAATGCCCACTTAATTGTTTCGATTTGAACTTACAAACAATATCAGATAAAGTCAACTCTTCATTCAAGCCAACCAGATTATTGACGCACGATATTCGCTGAAACTCGACTGATTGATTACAGCATCTTTTAACACACAATATTTACTCGGGAAGTGGTAGTGCCACGCAAACCACCAGGCTGGTATCATAGACCATTACGGTGGTTATCTGATCATCGCCAAGAGAAATGTCAATCACCGTTACACAGCTGGGCGTGGCGAAAGTGACAGCGGGGATGGAGACTTGCAGGGGGACCGGGAGATAAACGAGGCCGCAACCGTCATTTTCCACTCTGCACACTGCAATCTTATCACATGCACACGACGCGCACAGCGGTCGAGTTCATTACAATGACGTTTCGAATGCGCAATCTTCCTTGTTAACCATTTTTGGAGAAACTGGTGGTTGATTTGATGATCAATGTTTAGTATTGTAAAGGAAGCTTAGTTTGGTTAAATGGAATTGGTTTTTCGTTTTTCGCAAATAATTTTCCGCAGGCGTCTTTATGTTAATTCGTGTTATGTTATGTATCTTATGTTTATTCGTGAATTGTATAATAATTTGGGCATTAGGTTCAGCAGATAGGTTGTATAAGTTATTGGTTGCCGAACAAAGATCTGTTTCGTTTCGTTTAGTCCGGCCGACGTCTGCGGATCGCAATTTCGGGCAAAATCGGCCACATCAAGTTGAATTGAATTGAATTGCCGTATTTTACGTGGCGAGACAAGTTGACGCTCAAGCACGAATCTCCGCGGCGATGCTTTGAACATTTTACCTTCAACAGTGCTTAAAAAAACTCATCACCTAAAGAAAATGGGCATTCTGTATTACCTAATCCAATCTGTTCTCAAAAATGTTTAACAAATATTAGTAGAAATGGGTAATCATATTTTAAGTGGATTATATGACATTTCTAATTTCATTACCTTCATAACTCTTTGGATTTTTGCAAATCAAGTGGTGTACTTTCAAGATTATATTGCAGATTTCAACTGCGACAAAGGTGATGCGTTTTTTTCTTTAAGCAATACTGTATATCGATCATTGCCCCAAAGCGATAAGCATGAGAAGAATATACACTTCGTGCGTCACCTCTTATACTCTTCGCACAACGCACGCGTGCATGCAGTCATGCGCGCAGAGTGCCAGTGCCCCACCAGCGCCCTGTGCACGTGCGCCGCCGCCAGCGCCCGATGTGGGCCACTGTCGTCAACCTCTCACCGGCAGCCACGCGGGTGACTGGGCGCGGAGACCCCGTCCCCCCGCCCCCGCCCCTGCGATTTGGCAACGGCGCGGCGGCCGCCCAGCGAATGAAAGAGCGGGCACGTGGAAAGAGCAGTATCGCGACGCCAATGAATGGATACGTTGATCAGCTGAAGAGCGGCAGAGAGGAAACAGAGAGAACTGGAGGGTGTACGTGTACTGCACATGACGTAAAAGAGGGATATATCGCTTTCTTCATTTTATATCACGCGGTACTAACTGTAATTTCTCCTGCTTTAATGCTACCCTGAGGGGCACATTAGCAAAGGGGTTTCAGTGAATGTATACTGCGTATTTATGACTTGCGGAGAAACTAAAAACCACTCAGAATTGTCCATAATCGGACACCAATCTCACGTTCCGCTAGTTGCTTTCAATAATTTACCATGTAATATCTTGGGAAAGGGATAACTAGTGTTAATAAGATTAGTGTTAAGACTATAATAATAATAATAATAATAATAATAATAACAATAACAATAGTCGGCTTCCGTGATGCAGGCGGTTGCAGCAGCTGTCGCCCGCGCGGAGAAGGCTGCAGGTTCGAGTCCTGCGTAGGCATGGATGCATTTGCGATTGTCCCTTCATTCCTCATCCGCCTATCACTTCATACTTGTAACTCAAGGTTAACAACCTTGTTTAAACAAAGGGTACAGCCGAAAAGGCAATCATAGCGAGCAAGAACTTTAGTTTCCCCGGGATAATATATGACTAGATCTCTTAGAATAACGTGTAGCGTGATCCTAGATGGCCAATGATCACATTAAAAATAATAATGAAAATCACCAAAAGAGGAAAATCTCAAATCTGCTGCGTGTTAACTACAAGTTGTTTTGCAGACCTATCACGAATATGTAGCAACAAAGCTTTCATTTTGTCAGAACTCTAACTCTTGTTTTCACCGCTCCTAAAATTCGTGTCCCGTAAAAGTGTTGAAGGCAGACCTGTCCACCACATCAAGAGAGCTGTCACACGCTATATTGGCCAACCGATCACGGCAACGTCGTAAATATGCTGATCGCTCCGCACGCTGGCCCTAACAGCCTCCACATTTGGACAGGGCCCGGGGCCATTACATCATTTCACAGATAGGTCGTCGTTTTTCGAGTTGATCGCTCGACACTAACTGTCCACGGGTGCGGGCCGCCCCGCCGCACGCAGCTGATGGCGAAAACAAGCTGTGATGACAAGGTCGCGTCTTCATCAAGCGCAGACACAAAAGAGATTCGCGCCCAGCGCTCATGCCGCTTGCAGGGGGCGACACCGACAGTCAATGCTTAAGCTCACGAGTGGTGGGGAAAGAGAGCGAGATTCGTAAGGAGAAAACTGTGATTGCGATGCGAGTTGGGTTGTATGAGAGCGAGGAATGCAGCTTGGAGGTGCGGAAGTGAGTCTTGACGAAGCGGAAGTGGACGAGTTAAGGCATGGAAACGTATTTGTCCGCAGCTTGGGCAGGAGGGAGTGAGGCGGGCGGTGGCCGTGGTTGGTACGGGAGGGCGGATGCAGACGGCGCGGGATGGGGCGGGAAAGGAGAGGATCGGGCGGGGACGGAGACCAGGTGGGAGGGCGAAAGGTTACTGGGATGGGCGGGGCAGGTAGCGGCTGAGAGGGACGTTGGTGGGCAGACGCGACGTGGCGGGGCCAGGCAACATTCGAGTAAGGACGGGGCAGGCAGCCAGCGCCGAGGGGACGGTCGGGGCGGTGAACAGTGGGACGGGCGGGGCGGGGCCGGGGCGGAACGTGGGCAGGCAGCGTCGAGAAGGGCAGGCGCGGGCGGGCGGAACGGGGCAGGCAGCGGTCGAGAAGGAGCAGGGCAGGCGCGGCGGCGGGCGGGGGGGCCGGGCGGGGCGGGCGGGGCGGGGTAGGCAGCGGTCGAGAAGGGACGTGTGGGGCGGGCCGGGAGGGGCGGGCGGGCAGGCGGCGGGGTTAGGCAGCGTCGATAGGACGTGGCGGGCGGCGGGCGGGGTAGCAGGCGGTCGGAAGGACGTGGCGGGCGGGCGGGGGCCGGCTGAGAGGGGCCCGTTGCCATGGAGACGATGTTCGCCAGCGAGCGCCTTGGCCCGGAAGAGCAGGCGCACGACGGCCTTGAACGCCCGTATTCATGGCAACGCCGCGCGGGGCGGGGCTGGGGCTGGCCTGGGCTCCACGAGCGCCGACAAGCGCTGCGCAGTTGACCATCTCTTCAAGGCAGCACCATATGGATGGAATATGGAGTACCAGCGCACGTTGTAAAACAATGACCAGATCAAATTATGAAAAACTTGGGTTGTGTTCGCTGTCCACCGTCTAAACCAGGAATGGCCAACTTGCAATAACTCAAGGGTCACAACTAAAACCTTTAAATATGGTCATATTTTCTTTCCTCGTGCGATCCATTTATGACTTCCACGTACTGTGTGATCTCGGCAATTTGCCCCGCTGCTCCGAAACGGAGGGGTGGGTGAGTAGGAAGACAGGAAACGTCCGTGCCGTACCACGCATAACGCACGTTGGGATCAATTTTAAATTCAGAATTTATTAGAAAAAGTATTGAATCTAAAACTTAATTATTTTTACATTTAGAAGGTGATCACCACAGGACGCTTGCGCTGGGCGCGCGATGTTCTCGTCCGACATGGATGTAACTGACTTCCTGTTTTGACCAATGATCTTTCGGGGCCACAATAAATAGCAACGCGGGCCTCCAGTTGGACAACCCTGGTGTAAACGAGCAATACTTTTATGCCTCAATCAACAGAACTTGTTTTCTGAATTATGCCAAGGTTGTAAAATGACAATTATGTACACGTTTCACGCAGATATTAAGTGTTCCCCAACTGATTTTGCTTTGCAGCGCGTCCTGTGGCGGTCATCACCTAAATGTAAAAAGAATTACGTTTTAGATATAACATTTTTTTCTAATAAGTTCAGAATTTAAAATTGACCCCAATGTTTCTCTGCGTTATGCGAGGTACGGCTTGATATCACGGATGGTTATATTAACAGCACACACTTTCAGAGCCTCGCGAGTTTTTTGTTTTTTTTTGGTCGTGTTTATCAACTGCATCACCAAGCATCACCACGTGATGTCCAGTTGAATGTCCATCCGCAACACGAAACAATCAATTCAAGTAATTTGCAGCGAGCCGTGAAAGTTGACACGAGTGTCAACACAAACGAGAGATCTATTGGGCACGGGGCAATGTTGGGAGTCCAACGGCTTACAAACGATTTACTGGTCGAGATCGAGTGGCACCCGCTGCACTCGGAATGTCAACGGGCGCGGTCGAGGGCCATTAGTATCAATACGCCCGTGACAGTCTGGACGAACTGCTACGCGCAGCTGAGGAATAATACAGCGGGCGGCCGCTGGACTCTCGCTGATCGATCACCGACACCCAACGCTCGCCCACGTCGCAGGTCTCTCCCCCGAATACGTCATCGTAACCACCTACACCCACACACCTCGGTGGCGATTTCAATGGGGAGGAGATAGAAGGGAAGGAACGAAGTCCTCACAGTTTCTTATTCTGCATGTAACTACCAAATATATTTGCTTTGATGTACGAGGGAAAATAAATAATTTTAGAGTTGTTGGCTTTGAGAATATTATTCTGATAGCTTTACACTACGTGCGCGTTTAAGCTACCGGAAGACGATAGAAATCAATCGAAGTTGCTCTGGAGAGAAAATCTCCGCCTTAAATCCTCACTGTATAATCGCCCACATCTCACAGAGCTGGTGCGACTAGACTGTTCTTAATGGAGCTGCACGGAATAAAAACGGGAACTCCTCTCATCAACTGCCATCTATAGGCTGCATTATATACCATATGAACGCGTCGTGGGGGGTGTCACACTCCGCCGTCAAAGTTCAGACTTTGGCAGAGGAGATCTTGTAATGTGAGCTGACGGCCAAGGGAAACCGAATTGATAAGATCTGTCACTCTTATCCAATCGCAAGTCGAAACACGTAATCTAACTTGCTTGTTTCATCGGAAGTAGTTCATGCAATTGAGACCTTTCCTCATCTACGGCACAAACAGCTGTCACTTGCGCAGATTGTTGATTACAGAAAAGGATTATTGTTCGGTACAGTCAGGCATCGAATTCGCGTAGGTGAAATTTCTACGCATAAGCGCGGCCCCGGGAGCCATGGTTCCTGGACATTTTCACGGGACCCCATAGCTTTCGTAAAAGAACATTTTATGTTCGTCA
The DNA here is from genome assembly GCA_017312745.1 of Gryllus bimaculatus. Taxonomy (NCBI): domain Eukaryota; kingdom Metazoa; phylum Arthropoda; class Insecta; order Orthoptera; family Gryllidae; genus Gryllus; species Gryllus bimaculatus. The sequence goes on along the minus strand of BOPP01000052.1, from coordinate 6,595,606 downwards.
ATATGCTAAATGACTTATTTTCCCCCTTCTTACATTTACAATTTGGGGAAATGTTATACGTTTGGGATAGAAGCCAAGCCATCTGGGAATTCGGATGTAAATGATTTGTCATAACATTAATTGCATTCATTAATTGTATGATTCAGTGCATAATTTCATACTCCTTGTAGTATGTTTTATTTATTTACTACAAAATAACATGAAAATAAAGATAAAGATGTTCAAAGAAGCAACGAGCTTAAAAACTGTTGCTGCCCCCCCCTCCTGTTAGGCTGCGCACGCTTATGATTTTACGTTTTCCAGCGAATCATAAGCATTCGTGGATGTTACACTCAAATCAACATCTCTGGATCTCATTGTTCGAATTAAACAAATTACAAACGAGCAAATGGAAGTATCTCACCACAGAATTTCTCATCCTTCGTAGTTCCCGAAGATTCATACCTGCAACAAAAGAAAGTGGATTGTTTAATCATATATAATATTATTAAAGCCACAAAGCACATTGTAAAATCAGGTGTCACTGAAAAAAAAAATACAATGATTCTAAAACGTATTTAAACTGGTGGCAGGATAATCCCAGTAGTCTTTGCACGACACCCTAGTATCATTTTTTTCTCTCATTTGCAAAGATTAACAGGAGGAAACTCCCCGAGCATGACAGAAGCGGGACAACGCGGAGAGTGGGGCGCCGGCGGCGGCGAACAGGTCTCTCCGCGCTGAAGCACGAGCTCTCACCTCCGCGCAACACGGAGCGGCCACGCCCCCCTCGCATCTCATCCCCGGGAGTCGTGAATGCTACCCTGCCCTCCGCGCGGGGGCACCGGCGTAGCGGAACGACCGGGGCGGGGCGGGGGCGGAGGCGGAGGGGGGCGTGGCAGGCGGAGCGCCAGAGTGGAACGGGCCCAGTCGGCAGCCGAGACGACGCGCGTCTGACAGAAAGTGGTGGGGGAGTGGAAGGGGAACTGCAGAGAGAAGTGCACTAGAATCGCCCGACTGCATCCCGCGGGCAGTTTTCCCCTCACCTTCACATCCCAGCTAATGCTCTTGTTTTTAGTTAGTGGTCGGGGGGGTGGAAGGGGGACTGCAGAGGGACGTGCACTAGAATCGCCCGACTGCATCCCGCGGACAGTATTCCCCTCACCTTCGCATCCCAGCTAATGCTTTTATTTTTAGTTAGCGGTGGGGGGAGTGGAAGGGGGACTGCAGAAGGAACTGCACTAGAATCGCCCACTGAATCCCGCAAACAGTTCTACCTCTCACCTTCGCATCCCAGCTAATGCACTTACTTTTCGTTACCTGGGATGGCATAGCACGACTCCATCCAGTATTTTGGACGGAGTAAACATTTTAGTTGAGTTTGAATTCATAAGTAGCGCATAAAGAAGTTCTCGCGCACCAGTCTTTAAAAAACCTCGGATACAGGTGAATTGGATTCGACTACATATTCGGAATTGTGAATGTAAAGTCCTCGAGGTAATAAGATGCTCGTGATATGTGGTTTCAAGTTTCGTTTCCACAAACTTTTAAGCGGTAGTCTTTCAACGTTGGCCGCGCTCTAAAAGGACGTACAAATATTTCTTAAAAACAGACGAAGGTGGGTAAATTATAATTGATAAATGTGATTCCAAACAGGCCCTGGTAAAACGTAGAAATCAATCTTCGTACTAAAGACGTAAACTGAACGGGATGCAGTCGGCTACGCTCATTTCCGGAGGTAAGAAAAGTGCTTTAGGACATTAACAAATAGATTTGAATGTGTGCTTATGTCCTGGGAAAAGTAAATCTTAAGATGGATTTTCTGCCCCACGTCTGAAAATGGACATTAGAGGAGAATATTAGTACCAGCTAATGTGTATAAAACAACACAGATGGTTGCAGAAATTAAAGCCAGAAGACTAGAATGGCTCGGACATTATCACAAATGGAAGAAGGAACAAACCCAAAAATTAATTTCTGTAAAGAACCCGAAGGAAGAAGATAGAAAGACCCTGTTTAAGATGGCTAGATGATGTTGAAATGGATTTGAGATCAATGGGAGTGAGGGGGTGGAGAAGAAAGGCCAAAGAGAGAAGTGAATGGGCACCGATCGTTCGAGACGCTAAGGCTAAACTAAAGAAGAAGAAGAAGAAGAACCAGAAGGAGAAGAAGAAGAAGAAGAAGAACCAGAAGGAGAAGAAGAA
>BOPP01000052.1:6570273-6593398 GCA_017312745.1 Gryllus bimaculatus | reverse complement strand
AGAAAAGAAGAACCAGAAGGGAAGAAGGGGGGAGAGGGTGGGGCTTATCGAGGAAGCTCGATTAGTGTTATGCAGCAGATATGGTAGGTCCCTGTGTGTGCAAGTGATTTAGAGTTTCTCACGTCCCTGTTGGGATCTTTTTCTGTCCAGGCGGGCAGGCTGGCCCGTCTTATCAAGGATGGTAAGGAATGAAGGAGAAGAAAATCGTTTTGAGATGGTTGCGGCCATGGGGGTTGAGGGTGGGACGAGGCAACGAGAGCCGTTGGAATGTGGCCCGATACGTCTCGAGCGTAAGGCTAACTACAGAAAAGAAGAGAAGAACCAGAAGGAGAAAAGAAGAGAAGAAGAACCAGAAGGAAGAAGAAGAAGAAGAAGAAGAACCAGAAGGAGAAGAAGAAGAAGAAGAAGAAGAAGAACAGAAGGAGAAGAAGAAGAAGAAGAAGAACCAGAGGAGAAGAAGAAGAAGAACCAGAAGGAGAAGAAGAACCAGAACAGAAGAAGAACTAGAACCAGAAACAGAAAGCAAGAGACAGCAGCACCAGCACAGCGTGCCCACAAGAAGACAGGACGCGAGACACGCGACCGGGACAAGAAAGACGTAACGAGAAACACCAGAGCAAGGAAGAGCGGGACAGGAACCGGGCCAAAGGCCGACGGAAGCTGGGAGAGATAGAGGAGAGGACGGACCGTCCAGGGGCGTGGATGGGGGGGCGGAGGGACACTGGGGGGGGTGGCGGAAGACGCGTCCGGCCAGTCGCAGGCAGCGCAGGAACGCGACCGTCAGGGGTCGGGGGCGGGGGTGGGGGCTGGAGACCGGGCAGAGCAGGCCGCGAACCGCGACAGCCAGGCCTATATGGTGGAAGGGAGAGAACTGGCCGAGGGAGCGCGGCCGGCGGTCATAAATTGACGGGAGAGAGCGGAGACCCAGCCAGAGGGTCACATTGGCACAGGCGCAACCAGGGGCCATATTTGTGACCGTCGTGATGAAACCTAGCGCCAAAGTGCGGCTCACAGCACTCGACGCTGTCATTGGAAAATATTTAAGCTCTTCAAAAATAGCCATCAGATAGTCCGAGTCAGACTTCAAAGAAGCTCTGGAAGCGACAGCTTCCTTTGCGTTTGCAAGCAAATGGCGGGGCTCACACCTGGGATCACGGAAATTACTTTCAAAAGTGCATGTTGAGGTCAGATTAAAAACTCCTACCTGGAATAACTAATGACAAATTCCACGATTCACTTATTTTCAAACTACTGGGATATCACGTAAAAATAATTTTTGTTGGGAGTACCGCGAGTTTCTTTACTCTCTGCTAATATTGCCTACATAAATCGTCGGACATGGAATACCCAATGATGGCTTCTAATCCTGAAATGAACTTCATATTTTTTCATACTGGCAGTTGCGCGGAATAGAATGCAAGGGTAAGAAGTATTTTAGGTTTATGGAAAATAAACTTACCAGAGCCCACCACTAATATTTGAAACGAAATTTTTATATCATAAATATATAATATTTAATGCCAATTTCGTGTTTATTTGATAAATACCTATTGCATATCACCAATATTAAATTATATTACGTTGGCCACTATAATCTATGAATCCAACTGGGGTAGATAGGGGTAAACGCCATATCTCTCAATAATTCCCTATCTGCAATCATTCACTAGCAGACCGTATCCATAAAAAGCCTGAAAGACTGACACGCATTCAGGCACAGAGTCATAAGAAATAAAGTCATTAGGATAGTGTGAGCGTTTTATTTAAACGACTGTCAGACGCGTATGTTTAGCAGTCGACATGCAATATATCACGCAGTCGGGTCCAGACCCGGGAGCGAAACACGTCTACGTTTGCAATACCCCGCAGGGGAACTGTCTCTGCTGTCGTTCGAAATGGGGTGCACGAGGATCTCTCCTTGCAGCTCGCTCGACCCTGACGACCGCCCCGGCCCGCGGAAGAGCAAGCGACCTCACGCGTCATCGCCCGGGCAGAGATAATACACCGATAGGCCTCTCACGTTCGCGCCGCCACCGCCGGACGCGCACGACCAATTTCACCTTCGCACGCCATCCGTTCGAATGACGCTGACGAACTGAAGACGCATGGAGCTCACGTGCTACTGGGCGAGCTCGCGGCGCAGCATGGGCAAAAACTCCCGCATATTTGAACATAAAAGAGAGGGTAAATAAATGGGGATTCAAAAATAACGGCTAGAACTGGGTGGGCGTGAGTATGAGGGGAAGCGGAAGAAGGAAAAGCACATAGTAGTAAAAAGGCGAAGAAATTGATATTGAAGCTGCCTACCCTGCATATGCTCCTTCTTATATTCTTCCTGGCTGGGACAACCAAATACTATCACGGAAGTTACTCTATGAAAGGAACGGGCAGTTTGAACAGAAATTCGGAAATATATGGAAAGGTTATGTTTGGTCGATGGATTGCAGGAGGTTTAGTGTCGAAGCGTTTGGATGTGAGTGTCTGCTAATGGAAACCGCGCGACGAATTGAGAATACGGTGATCATAATCTGCAGATAGTTGCCCACGTGCAGAGCTCTGGCTTGAAGACCGTGTCAAAGGCGGCTAACCGACTTTTAGAACAATTCATCTATAGCAAAGAAATGACCTCTATGGATCTTAGAAATCTAATGGACCGATAGTACGTCACTGACGAGTTGATTTTTTTAGAGTAGATTTTTTACAGCTCTCTCACTCTATACAAGTACACGATTCACATACTGACTCGTGACGCACGCACGTCATATCCATTTTAAAAATGCATTTGGGAGAATGATCAAAGTAAATCCATCGTAACATACAAAGTCAGATATTTAATCGAATGCGCGTTTCCTATTTGCATGGAATAATGGAAACCATTTAAAAAATACACCAATTTTCATATTCTACAAGTTATATTTTTCCCACGGATTCATGCAACGTATTCGGATACGTCCATTTTGTAGAAATTAGTGTACTACCAAGAAGCCTATAAAACGAATGTTCGTCGAGTCTATGTACAGAAGGGCAGAAATTATCCAGAGCATCACACTGAATTCGTCATCCACACCAGAAGTGAAATGTCAAACACACGCATGCAACGTAAAGAAGATTGTTGATTTTTTATACGCGCGTAGCTACAATTCATAAATTCTAATCCGGAATAGGACAATTTATTGCTTTGTGGTAGCACATTAAAATGTTATGTGCAAATCATAAAATCCCTAAATTTACTGGAATTGACCGTCGAACTACTGGCTGACCCCGAAACGGTAGATATTTTACGCAGCTTTTCTTAAAATTTTCTTTTAAAGGAGTCATTCATTCGCAGGCCGGGGTTTGTTCAAGACAAATGGTTCATACATCGCTGGAATTCTTCTGGGAATTAAAGATTTAAAAAAAGCATTTCGTTTTGTTTTCAAGAATGGGCTGCTAGTTCATATTACATAAGCAAATGCAAAAATTACTTCGACACACATAACATAAACAACTTCGTACATCTATAAACAATACCCTGCTTGCGTATGTATCACAAGTTGCCCTGGACCAAAGCAGGTGTTTGCGAAAACCGTTTTCAGGTGATGAAGGGCGATCGCGCTCAGCGCAGAGATCGAGGACTGCAATGCTCGCAGCACATTGCGAGGGAAGATCCAACCAGCGGGCCGTCACCGTCTTCATCCATTCGCGAAGGCGCCAAGCATCTTAGCAACCAGCGCATCTTGCTCGGCACCACATCTCGGTGTCCTCTTGCGGCGGTCGCTCCGCCCCCCCTCCCCCCAGCTTCTGGCCGTCGCAACCCGAGGACGGGCCGCCGCTCCGCTTGCGGCGAGGCCCACAGGCGCCACTCTCGGCGGGAGGCCAGCGCAGGGTGAGGGGTCGCCCGCTCCCTCCACTCCGCTGACATCCAGCCCCGCCCGGCGACAGAGAACGCGTGTCGCACGACGGGCGCGCGCGAGAGAGAGCAGACTGAATGCTGCAAAGAGCGGCGACAGCCGGACACGAGGATACGTGTGCAACATAACTCAGAGGAAGGCCTGTGGATGGGCGATGGGCGAGGCGAAAGTGGGAGCAGCACTGAGGACGCAGCGGAGAAAGCGAGCGCTCCGATGCGCGTGTACGCGGGAGAGGGGGAGAAGCGAAGTGGTTGGGAGAGTCGAAGTGACTAGAGATCGCTGAAGTCCAAGCGGCCAGGCACGGCACAGCGGAAACGGCAGATTCGTTTGGAGATTGTGAGTAATGTAGAGGTGGAGGGCTGGGAAGAAAGCGGGAGGCTTGGAGCGAAGAGAGGTGGAGCAGCACTAAGCATGGAACAGCGGGGAGCAGGGAGGCAGCGGATAGCGGTCAGAGGAGCGCCGGAGCGGAACGCGCGCAGTCGGCAGCCGCGGCCACTGGGCGGGGGCGGGGGTGGGCTGGAGACCGCAGAGGGAACCGCACGGCATATGGTGAAGGGAAAACTGCCGACACGCGCGCTCATAAATTAGCAACCAAAGCATACATTGGAAGCCCACAGCTTCCTTCGTTGCCAAGCAAATGCGGCTCACACTGATCAAGGAAAATTACTTTCAAAAGTGCATGTTGAGGTCGAGATTAAAAACTCCTACACTGGAAATAACTATGACAAATTCCAGATTCACTTATTTTCAAATAATTCTGAATATCACGTAAAAATAATTTTTGTTGGAGTAAACGCGAGTTCTTTACTCTCTGTATATTGCCTACATTAAATCGGTCGGCATGGAATACAAAATTGATGGGCTCTAATCCTCGAAATGAACTTCATATTTTCATACTGCAGTTGACGCGGAATAGAATGCAAGGGTAAGCAAGTATTTAGGTTTATGGAAAATAAACTTACCAAGAGCCCACACTAATATTTGAAACGAAATTTTTATATCATAAATATATAATATTTAATGCCAATTTTGTGATTTATTTGATAATACCTATTGCATATCACCAATATTAAATTATATTACGTTGCCCTATAATATATGAATCCAACTGTAGATAGGGGTAAACCATATCTCTCAATAATCCTATCCTGCATCATTCACTAAGCCAGACCGTATCCATAAAAGCTGAAAAGACTGACACCATTCAGTCCACAAGAGTCACAAGCAATGTTTATGAGCGTTTCATTAAACGATTCTGCAACGATTTACAGTCGACATGCAATGACAACGCAGCGTCGAACCCGGAGCGAACACGTCTCCGTTTGCATCCACCGCAGGGGAACTGCTCTGCTGTCGTCTCGAGAGGCACGATTTCCTCGCGCTCGCTCGACCCTGACGCCGCCCCCGGCCCCGCCCCCGCCGAGAGCAGCGACCCCGGAGACATCGCCCGGGCGGATAAACACGATCTCTCTACTCGCCGCCACCGCCGCCGCAGACCCCGATTTCATGCCACGCCACTCGTTTCGAAATACCAAAATAAACTACTCCGCCGGCGAGTCGGGCGCGCTGGCAAAAACTCCGCATTTGAACTAAAAAAGGAAGGGTAAATAAATGGATCAAAAAACGTACACACAAAGCGTAAAAAAGGAGAAGGAAAAAAAGTAGTAAAAAGGCGAAGAAATTTTGACAGCTGCCTACCCTGCATATGCTCACTTCTATATTCTTCTGGGAGACAACCAAATACTATACGGAAGTTACTCTAAGAAGGAACCAGTTTGACAGATCGGAAATATAATGGAAGTCTTGTTGGTCGATGGCATTGCAGGAGGTAGTGTCGAAGCCGTTTGGATGTGAGCTATCTGCAAATAAACGCAACGACGAATTGAGAATACGGACATAATCTGCGCAGTAATGTTGCCTACTGCAGCGCCTCTGCTTGAAGACAGCTGTCAAAGCGGTCCCTTCTTAGAAGCAATCTCTCTATAGCGAAAGAAATGACCTCTACTTGGAAATAATGCGCCGATATTAATTCAATGACAGTTATTAATATTTTAGAGTAGATTTATTCCTATTTAAAGTACACGATTCACAATGACTCGACTGCACACATCCCACCGTCATATACATTTTAAAAATCATTTGAATGAAAATATCAAAGTAAATCCATCGTAAAACATACAAAGTCAGATATTTAATCCAGGAAAACCGCATCACAATGCCATTCATTCCCCTATGCATGAATAATGGAAACCATTAAAAAATACAACCAATTTCATATTCTACAAGTTATATTTACTCCACGGATTCAATCAACGTATTCCGGATACGTCCCATTTTGTAGAAATTAAGTGTACTACCAAAGAAGCTATAAAACGAATGTTCCGTCGAGTCTATCTAATGTACAGAAAGGCAGAAATTATCAGAGCATCACACTGATTCGTCATCCAAACACCAGAAGTGGAATGTCAAACACACGCATGCAACGTAAACAGAAGATTTGTTGATTTTATTACGCGCGTAGCTACAATTCATAAATTCTAATCGGAATAGGACAATTTATTGCTTTTGGTAGCACATTAAATGTTATGTGCAAATCATAAAATCCCTACATTTACTAGAATTGACCGTTCGGAACTACTGCTGACCCCGAAACGTAGAATTTTACAGCTTTCTTAGAATTTTCTTTTAAGAGGTCATTCATTAGCAGGCCGGTTGTATCAGACAAATGTTCATACACGTGGAATTCTTCTGGAATTAAAGATTTAAAAAATCATTTCGTTGTTTTCAAGAATGGTCTGCTAGTATATTACATAAGGCAATGCAAAAATTACTTCGACCACACATATCTATAAACAATTCGTACATCTATAAACAATACCCTGCTTGCGTATGTCTCACAAGTTGCCCTGAACCCAAAGCAGGTGTTTCGAAACCGTTTTCAGGTGAGAAGGCAGGTACGAAGATTTCCCTTCGGCAGCACACAATGCGAGGAAGATCCCAACACCACGGGCCGCCGTCTATCATCCCCATTCGCGAAGGCGCCAACATCTGACGCCCCAGCGCATCTCCCACCCACATCTCGTCCTCTGCGCGGTCGCCCCCCCTCCCCCCAAGCATTCTGCCGTCGCAACCCGAGACGGCGCCGCCCCTTGCGGCAGCGCCCAACCCACTCTCCCACGCAGGTGGGTCGCCCGCCTCCACTTCCGCTGCATCTAGCCGCCGCCGACGGGCTGCTGAAGAGCGCGACACGGACACGAAGCGAAATACCGTGTGCACATAACACAGCAGAAGGCGGGAGGAGATGCGATGGCGCGAGCGAAGTGGAGCAGCACTGAGGACGCAGCGGAGAAGAGACCGAACCGGAAGGGGGAAGGCGAAGTGGTGGCATGAGCGAAGTGCTGAGAACGAAGCCAAGCAGAGAGCGAAGCAGAACAGGGCTGGGAACGAAGCGGGGCTTGGAGCGAAGTGGAGCAGCACTAAGAATGAAGCGGAGCAGGGAGGGCAGCGGTAGCGGGAGCGAAGCGGGAGGGGCGAGGCGAAGCGGGGCATGAGCAAAGTGGAGCAGAGCTGAGAACGAAGCTGAGCAGGGAGCGAAGGGGCGGCGTGAGCGAAGCGGCGCAGGGCTGAGAACGAAGCGAGGGTTGGAAAAAAGTGGAGCTGGGCTGAGAATGAAGCGGAGGCGGGGACGACGCGGAGCAGGGTTGAGAACGAAGCGACGGGCGGAGCGAAGTGGAGCTGAGCTGAGAACGAAGCGGAGCAGAGACCTATGCGGCGGCGGGAGCGACGCGGAGCACGGCTGAGAACGAAGGGGAGCAGGGCTGAGAACAAAGCGGCGGCGGCGGGAGCGACGCGCAGCAGCGCCGAGAACGATGCGACGTCCGGAGCGAAGCGGGAGTGAGCGTGAAGAGAAGCGAAGTCGAGAACGAATCGGCGCAGAGAGGAAGAGGGGGTGGGGGGCGTGGGGCGGCTGCATCCATCGCGCGGTCTCTGCCCGCACGCTCTCCCACACACCCCGCCCCCCCGCCTTTGTGCGCCGCAGGTGGGTCAGCCGCCGCTGCCGTCACTTCCGCTCCATCTAGCCGCCTCCGCGCCCGACACGGCTGCTTCCGGCAGGCGCCGACTTCCGCAAAAGGGGAGGGCGCGCCCGGGCGTGCGCGTGTGCGTGCGTGCTCCCCACGCGGAGGGCGGAGCGGACGCGTGCGCCGGCGCCTTTCAACAGCCGCGCGAGGGGACGGGACGGGACAGGGCCGCGCCAGCCACGAAACTCGCAACCCGGGCGAAATAGCTGCACCGCCATTTCACGGTGAACTCCCATTTTACTACAAACAACTGAATTGACTGACAATATATTTTCAAAAACGATTGGTTTTCATACCGTAATGTCAACAATTGACCATTTTGATGAATAGCGGTTCCAAATCTCGAAACAACTGTCATAATCATACGTTCAAGAATGTACGGCAAATATTTCAATAACGCAATGAGAAATATTACGTGATACTTGATAAATAGGTATTGTAGTCTATGGTGTAACACCCTGAATCGAAAATATTAATTTCATAATTGTCCATGAAAAACGCGAAACTTCACAGACTTCTCAAAAATTATCAAAAATTATCGAAATTTCTGTACATCAACACTAAACACACGTTTCGCTAAAATCACGTAGCTGCTAGTAGATAATAATTTGAAAACCTGGCCTGTGACGACGTGAAATCTAAACTAATTTGGCATGATAACGAAAGGATTAACCAAAGGCTATTAGCAACATATGGCCGGGACTAATACTAATTTTACAACCGAACCATAAAAGCTAACGAGTTCACTTACATCTTTAGGGAACATTCACGTTATGAAAGCACTCAGCACCCCCCCCACACACACACACACGCCTCCCCTCGCCCTAACCACGCCGACGCGGGGGCGAAAGGGCGCCAGGAAGCGGACGGCATATGTTCCTTCTGGAAAACACGCCGCCGGTAATTTATTTTCCCGCGGCGCGGCCCCGAAAGCCAAATTAACGCGCGTGAGTAACACCTCCGCCGTAGATGCGACGCGGCCGATACCGCTGGTAACGAGCTCTCGTCGCTGCTCTGCCTCGATCGACCGTGCCGTGAGGGATGTTTGCAGCGGACGCGAATGGAAAGGCGGGGGCCGCCGCGGCGGCCTCGCGCGACCGACGCTTGTCGCGGAGGAAAAACCGCCCGGTGGAGCTGAAAGGGGCGGTGACTTGAGTCTCCCAAGCCTACTGGTTCCTCCTTTCTCCCTTCCTGAAACCCCACACTTCACACAGATCTGTGTGGTAATTTTTGCAACACGTACTCCGGAGTGTGCGTCAGTGATCGGGTGAGCGTGCGGAGGAAAAGGGTAACCGTAACTGTGACTCACAAGTGACAGTACAAGTTTTGACCCTGTCTCTCTCTAAGCTCTAAAACCTCAGTGTTAGTATGTATACATACTAAGCTTATAAGAAGCGCAAGCGAACACTAAAACTACAACTCAAGTACAGTGTTATCTTTGTATTTGTTTTTGCAGTGCAGGGTTTTGTCTATTTGTAGGTTTAACAAGAGGTGATAACAAGAGCGGAGACGGCAAACTGTGCGTGTGAATAATATAAATGTAGTGTCTAATATAAATAGCAAGCAGTTTGTGAGGTTAGGATTAATACCGAGATTAGCGCCCCCACCCACAAAACTGTACACCCAATATAAAAATAAACGTGATTATTACGTTGTTCTTCATAATATCATTATTTTTTGCAAACTGCCAACAACTCAGCAGATGATTTGCTTTTAGAGTCGCGGAATTTTCGCCATAAACGTTCTGGTTCTTATAGAAGAAGAGTCCTTCAGACTGAAATGACCGTAGGCACGTCAACTAATTCACTCAACAAGGCATACGGATATTCAAAGATGGACCCCAAATTCGATTTAGGAATCTTTTAATCGAATGTACCCAGGTGCACCATTCACACACCCAAAATCCAAATCATGCTTTCATGGTGATTGTGTACTTGAAAAGGTTATCTGATCTTATTATTAATGAATTCTAATTAAAAAAAACAACATAATTTAATGCAACAATAAACTAGGTCTCCAAGCGCACACACTTTTTTGCAATATTTTCTAAATTCTACGTACGTAGTTGCGAGAAAGTAAAATATGAAAGTTCTTCACGTAAATGTAACAAACAATTTCATTTATAATTTACTCTAAAACTTATTACTTATGTAAAAGGTTAATATTTTATTTTTGTATTAGTAACCTGAAATTTGATTTTTAAGCTAGTTCAGTAAACTTCAAGAATTGCCTTCGTGCAGTGTAGGTTACGAGTTCAGCTCCGGTTCGATGTAAGAAGCAGTATCACTATGTAGGACCTGCCTTTCGCACATCACGATTTTCCACGTTCCCAGTCTCCTATTCTGTTGTATTGAAAATCAACTTTTCTCTCGTTTCTTCATTCTCCTGTCACTCGGAACGACGACCCACTAATTTTTTTCCGGTTCGATTGAAGAAGTCATGTATTCATTCTAGATACGTCGATTCTCGCAGTTCGCTAAAACGCCCTAGATTAGTCGCGAGATCAAATATCTCTGCAGGAAGTTGTGTCATAATACTCATAATATTATTATGAAACAACTTCTTCCAGAGATGATTACGTAGCCAGTGGAAAAAGAAATAAAAATTATAAAGAAAAAAGAACAAAAAGACGGGTAAATTCGAAGAAAAAAGAGCAGATTACGAACCCACATTTTTCTGTAAGAATTTTATAAGCATACTAGCAATTTTTAATGGATTTGGTACGTATCGAACCCTTTAATGTACTCAAACCGTCACTTCAACGCATTCCAAATTCGAATTACGTGAGAACAAGGTGATAACTTTTGCACAGCCCTTAAACATCGCGACCTCATGAGAAATATTATCGAACTACCCATATACAAAAAACTCGTGTGACAATATAAGATGCATGTCACTGAATAAAAATTATAAAACAATAACCGCATACACTATGTCTTGCGGACAACAAATATGATCCAACTGGCGCAAAATCCGGCGTTAACCGGATTACTTAACTGCGCTCCGTGAACTCACGGAAGTTGAGAAATTCGAGACAGCACGGATTCCTGGACGGGTGACCGTATAGGAACCACGGTTAGTAACGGCACCGAGCCCCTAGCCGATGGGATAAAAGGCACCGACTGACCGCGTCGAAACAAAAAGCTAATGGACTACTCCAATACGCTCAATGCCCGAAACGGGTTAAAGAACCACGGTTCAACAACGTTACAGATATTTTAAAATAATGTAGACATAACTCCCTATGTAGGCAATGCAAGACGAGGTCTTGCCATGCAAGCAGTGTCTCGACGGGCAGTGCCGAGCGCCGGCGGAGGTAAGAGCGCGCGGACAATAATTCGTCTCCGCAGGCGCCGCCCCGCCCACTTTCACCCAGCGCCCCTGATTCGGCCTCGCCACAGCCGCCGCCCCCGGCCGCAAGCAACGCGGCGGCGCTGCCATCGCTTCCTGGACACGACGCTCATATGTTCTCAGGCGCAAAACCCAGAAAACGGGGCTGTGGCGGGGCTGTGGCGAAGCAATGCGAGATTCTTGGGGTAAGGGCACGTCCGGTTCGATAGAATGAAAAGCGAGTGTGAAAATAAACGGAATAAGAAATTGCAATTCAATCCTTCAAAATTTCATTAACCAAATAGAAAGTTGTCAATTGTTTAATTTGTTCATAGCTGTAGCTAAAATAAACACTAGTACTGTATTCAACCCAATCATTGACATTAAAAGTTAAAACCTCTTGTACGCATAAAAAAAGTCAGCGACAAGGCGGCGTTAAAATTTCACACGTTATGAAAACATTAGCATCGTGGTTTTTACTCCACACACCACAGAAATTGACAAGGAGTTTTTACAAATTACGAAGTTTCTTTACCAATTTTGACTGTATGTACTATGCGTTTTTGCGGAATTTAAACATTTTCGGGGTTTGTTTTTGTTAAGCATTTTTATTTATTTTTGCTTAATAGAATAACTATTAGTGAATATCAAAAAGTACAAAGATACAATCTCCTGGTGTTTTTTGTAACATTCGTCGTAAATTCAATTACGAATTGCGTAAACCCATGAAGTAACATCACCCAAGTGTGCCAAGGTCTCGACCAAAGAAAAGAAGCAGTACTGTCCACCCATTCTTTTCACCTCCCAGCCTCTGGTACCACGAGAAATCGACACAGAAGCACGTGGCGACACAGAATAAATATACGCGTGACGTCAGGTGAAAGGGGTCAGTGTGTCAAAATGGTCTGCATAGAAGCTGTAGACTCTGGAAGGAAACTGAAATACACAGAGTTAGAACGGTAATATGAAAAGCAAAAGACTTCTGGAAGTGTTTGCTTTCATATGAGATTGGCAATTCGCGTGTCTAAGAAATATCGCTTATTCGCTAACGTTTTATTTAATTCTTATTGTTCCATTACACGCTGACGAGGTTTGTCTTAGGCTTGGCTAGCAATTTCAGCTGTTTGATAATTGCCTTAATTTGTACCTCACCACTTTTCCGATGCCTCCCACCTGGCCCCTGCTTCACTTTTCCATGATTTGTCTAGTTTCCAACGCTTTCATTTATACTGTGGACCAGATATATAACTCTGAATTAATCCCGCTCCATTTCTTATGCACCCAACGAACAGTGTACCACGGTGTTCCCGCATCATGTAAAGGAAAAGATTACAGTATGTAACGTCCATTACATGAAATTTGCACACCACTGCAAACAGTTTACCGGAACTCGCGCTCCTTCAAGTAGGTGCGTTATAAACAATATGTCCCCATGTAGATCATTAAAAGCGTATAAAATGGTTCGAATAGACGGAAATTCGGGAGGGCGAAACATAGATGCTATTCAGCATTATCACTTTGAATTTTGATCCTCGCCTTTTGTAGGATATAGTACCAAGACCGTCCCGCTTCACTTGATAAATATTATCATCTTAGATCAGTTATAGAGTGGTTCGTATTTTGATCTACTTCCTTGTTAGTATATGTTCTACAGTTCTGAAGTAACGTTTACTCGCTTTGGAATAACACCAGTGAAACAGTTGATCTTCAACGGACATGTAAAACTGACATCGGAAACACAAAAAACAATGATCGTGAACTTGAAACTATAATGCCTTCGATTGTTACCATTTCTCCCTAACTTCTGGTGCCAGGCGAGTCTATCGGGGATACTATAAATGGCGACTGCAGTTCAGGTTGCGCTCCTCTCCGAATCCAAGGATTCAGCGCCTAACGGGCTTGCACCGGTCCTTCTTCCGACCCACAACGCTGGCCCCGCCAAGCAGCGCGGAGGGGGAGGGGTGTAGCGGCGCGGCGCGGCGCGGCGGTCGCCCAGGGGCGCGCGCCAGAACCTACCTGCCGGCTACGCGCTGCTTGCACAAGCGCAAGAACCGGGCCCGCCGTTCCACGAAGGCACGGCGCAGCGCCACGCACAGTGGTACGGCTCACAGGCGAAAAGCGCACGCAATTCCGGACACAGATTACTAAAAGTAGGAACGGCTTTGAAAGCTACTGCTTGGCCACTGCTGGCGACATAATTGCAGGCAATGTTCACGCATTAATTTTGCCAGTGCGTTCGTTTACAGTTGGCTCTATTGCGGATGTATTCATCACTATATCTTGCAATGAGGTCGCCCTGCACGACGTTCATTTGCGTCCTGACATGTCAAAGTGGTGCTTTTCTAGGGTAACTCATTTATACCTCGAAATAGCTGCATAGCTTCTATGCACTTTTGGATTTGAAAGTGTTATTAAAACAACTTGCTATTCTCGTTCACAGACACAAAATATTCTAGTTCATCTTTTTTAAACCAACAGTCCAGATTGTGTTTACATTTTACCATTTCATCACATATTACCAGACATAAGAAGTTTCGAAAATCTGGTGACTATCAGAAGGAACCTTTCGGAACGAACTGTGAAGGAACCCCGTGATATTTTTAATTAATTGATCTAATAATTTCTTCGAAGTTTTCGTCGCTGCATTTCTACTTGACTTCAGAATCTTTTAATTCAATCGTATTCAACATACTAAGTAAAGAATAAAAAATCTCAAAACTTTAGCGTAGGAATTTTTTTTAAAGAAATGCATTTATGAAGTATTAACAATATCCTCAATCACATTCTTCAGTATTTGACCCCCCCACCCCCGTTTCGAAAATTACAAAAACAAAACATTCAAAATCCGTGCATTTTCATAACAATATAACAATCTACTTAATAGCTTGCAACATCTTTAAAGGGCCGGTTCAGATGGCCAAGATCGTTAAGGCAGTAGTAAAGGATCGTGCGTTCGAGTCCGGCCTCGGGCATGGTTGTATTTGTGTTCGTTCTTTCACCCCCTATTATCACTATATCACACTTACCATTCCGTTAAATGCAATAGTGGTCGCTTATGACCTAGATGTTAATGTAACCTTCAATAACGAACAAAAAGAAAGAAATAAAAAGACATAAAGAAAGAAAGAAAAAGACATAAAGAAAGAAAGAGAAGAAAAAGACATAAAGAAAGAAAGAAAAAGAAAAAGACATGGAGGAAGAAAGAATGAAAGGAAAAAAAATTCAAGAGTTCCCTTGTCGCGATTTGCATCTCCATTTGGTTCGTCGATACCACTGTGCGGCTTAACAAGGAAAGCGCATCGGAGGCGCACAAGAGGCTTTCCATCCCCTCGCGGCGGCGCCCCCAACTTCCAGAGGCGATTTTTCGCCCTCGAGCCCTCTTTCAACTTCAACGAGGAAACTAACAAGAACTGCCGCAAAGGCGCGATCCGACGGAAACAATGAACTTGCGACGTCACAACGGTTTTTGCTGGACGTTGATGTTTCTTTGTTGCATCGCAGGGGAGTTATCAAGCCGACATCAAGGAGATGACTCACCGGAATCCAAGGTGAATCTCACCCGGTAGTCTCAAAAATAGATATTTTAAATAAGCAAGATCCGGTGTGAGAATAATTCTATTTCCCTGGACAGGAGCAATGTGCTTCGTCTTCACGGACCCAAAGTTCGTAAATTAATGTTGTAACCTCTTTGAATGATACAACTCTTGAAATATCAATGTTTTCGTACACATCCACACATACAAGAGTGAACAATTTATTAAATTTCTGTTATACGTCACGAACACATACCATGCTTTTTAAGCAAAGGTAACTTTTTACTCCAAATTTTAGGAGCAAAAATTAACTTACAGATCGATACTTTAAACAAATAACTATAAAATGCTATATTACAAAACTTACTTTTCAATTGACGTAACGCTCACAATCTAGTACAAATCCCAGATTCTTGACTTTTCTGGACAATTACAAATTCATTAATGATTGACTGTAGATGACTTGAGCTACGTTATGTTTTGTTTTCACTCTCCAAACCACAACCCAACTGAAAACCTCCATGCCTTATGCAAAACCCTTGTTACCACCTCCAAATGTTATGCAGAACCCTTGTTACCACAGCCATCTGCGCTATTGAAACTAGCGAATACAATACTTCGAAAACATTTCGTAACTGAAAATAACGAAGAACTCGCCGCACCGTCACCGCCACCTACGAAGAAAAGCCACACCAAACCCTTCACTATTAAATAATCTTAATATTTCGATTTTGGTCGAGGTGTGTCTCACTGTCTCAGAGCCTTTCAAATGCCCATTAAGAAAAAATCATAGTCTTGTCATATAGAACATGACAAGATTCCGGGCTGTCGACAGATCCTAATCCTGTTCCGCCTCCTGAGATTCCGCAGCAGAGTAACGCAAAATTCCCAGGCGTGATACACGCGTGCGCGTGAGGCAGCCCGCGCTCGGATGCGGTTTCACCTTTCCGCCCTTATCGCTCGCCAGAAATCGCCGGCTGCGGTCGCGGATAAAAATAACCTTCCTACAGCATGTGTCACACGGCTACCGCAGAGCAAAATCTCTCGTGTCGTACTACTTACAAAGTCAGTATTTAAAATAACATCAACGGTTCCTAACCGAAGGCTTGTAAGTTGGCTACAGAACAATCGCGTAGCCAGTCTGGATGGCGAGATAGTTAAGGCAGTAGTGCCGAAGCGATCTCGGTCCGAAAGGTCGAGGATTTGAGTACCGCCTCGGGCTTGGTTGGATTTGTGTTCGTCGTTTCACCCTATCATCACCATATTATGTCATCTTCGAAGTTACCACGCCGTTAAATGTAAAAGTTATCGCTACTGACATAGATGTGAATGCGACATTTACAACAACAAAAAAATCCGTTATCCGGGGAGCTTTTGCAGCTGAGGGCATTGGTTGTGAAACACATTATTGAACCTGCCATATTACAGTGAATTGTAAAGATTTTTTGACAAAAACCGCGGAGCCATTTCAAAGTGATTTCGAAAAATAAAGGGTCTTCGACTGCACCACCATATTGTCAAAAATTTTATGATACAGAATGCACGTGGCAGTGTCAGAGACAACGTCCAGGCATTTGCGATATTTCATGTATTTCGTTAATCGGTATCCACACCAGCAGGTCGGTTTAACAATACGATAACAATGACTACAGATACCTTCTCTAACGATTTACGGAACATTAAATACAAGAAATTAGCTGTAGTTTACGCGTGTAAAATACGCGGGCCATGAAGACTTAAATTGTTTGGCTTTCTCACATCACTTGAAAGCACAATTACAGACCATTACTCTACAGACGTGCATGAAATGGTTTCTTTCGGCACGAAAATCTTCAGACAAAGCGTGTGGCGAGGGAACAACGATGATGAACCGTTTAACCGACTGTTAAACCTCTTTACCAATAATGATTTTCGATATCGGAATTGCAGTTTTGGTATCGCTATCATGATATCGATTTTTCAACATCGATTCAGATTCTGCCAATTTCGAAAGAAAAATGTAGTATATCAAAAATCGGAAGTATCGCAGCATCACTGCCGTGACACCAAGCCTGGAATCAAAGGCACGCGGAAGTTGAGTGTGGAGTACAGAGGTTTATAGCCATATGACGAAGGGGCATATAGCATATACATTTTCATTTTCCAACTGCTGTAAATAACCATGAACAGTTTTCATATTAATACAAACACACAACTCACATCATATACTTGTCAAAGTTAGGACGTCGAGTTGTTAGCCATGTCTCGATCCCCGTTCTGTTGTGGCTGTTTTTTTTTTTTTTTTAGCAATAAACTTCAACTAAAACGTGCTGGGAAGATAAATACATATCACGAGTGACCCCGTAAGAGAACAAACTGACAGAATTCGATGAAGCGCGGCGCGTCTGCTTAAAAATAACGTAGTTATGAGCATAAAAGTTATTTAATATTTTGTATTTAATACACAGCAATCTACGCTGCGCAGCGCGGCATACAGTAGTACTAACCCTGAACTCTTGACGTTAGATCTAGGTGCACGAAAGCAATGCTTCGGGATGTTGAAAATCGTGACATTGTATTTCGTTAGCTCGGCTTCAGTGACCTTCTTCCTCCAGACAATCTTACTCTATTGAACTCTTTGTTGAGTGTTGTTACAGTTAATCAACATACTTTCTATAAAATGCTGAAGAATTGCATAGCATCAGCTGCGTTTAATGTTAAAGACCTACATTAAATTAAAATATTCACAAATGAAAGACTGGATTTTGTTTAAGCGTTGGAGATACATTGTAATTTCGAACTTAAATCTTCGTTACTTCCAAACCTATACAGTTTCTATTAGCATAAAAGAGAATAATATTTAAAAATCTGAATGACACACTGATTTCCCCGTATTTGGTCAAAAAAAAGGTCGACTCCCAGGGACAAAACAGACGTTCACCATCATGGCTGACAGTGTTATCTCCAGCTTCTTCTAAGGTTCACTGCGCTACCCATCCTGGTAGTCCCTAGACACAGAGTACCGGTACCCTTTGCACAACCGATTCCGCCATTTTATAGCCAGTTGAACTGTGCGGTACTGTGGGCGAGTTAGAAACCATCAATCTATCAAACTAACGATTATATACCCGAAACTCCCCCAGAAGGCCTCCGACTTATCACTTCTCCTTAATCCATGAACGCTGCCCAGCGGGCCTACCGAGTGAAAGGATAAATTGTCAGCGGTGGTTCAGGTTGCTCTCTAGGCCCTGTGGCTAGAGGCCCTACATCGTGGGAGGCGCCACAGCGCTCTGCTCTTTGCGCGTGGAAGGCGTCTTGCGCCACTCAGCGCCCTCTCCCCCCTCAAATGCCACGGCCGAGGCACGGCTCGCCGCGGCGCCCAGCCACAAAGGCGGCCTCATCGGGCACAACCCAACGCCCACTTCGCGAAAACGCTCGTTGCACGAGGTACTGATGACTATCACTAAGTCATCAACAAAAAGATCAAAACAATTTCATGAAGAAAAAATGTAGCAGGTATAGCATATGTTGCATTAATTTCCCCACATACTCAATCACCACCTGAATTGAGACATTTATCATATCTTGGGCAAAGCTAGTGCCAGACTGAATTTACATGAAATTATTACGATAATTGAATCAAATTGATGCCTTATGATACGTGGCAAGACTCGGGTCATTAGGTCTGCTCTTCCGCCTGACCACGCAAATTTCGCTACGCTCCTTTCACCTACTATCGGAGAAAGGAGGTATTTCTTGGACGAGAAACAGGCGATTTGAATTTAGCTCAGAGGCGTCATGTAGGCTTGAGGATCTTTTACATGCAAGTAAATCTACTAACATGGGACAGCAGGCTTTACTTTCCTTCCGAAGGAAGGGGTACGAAGGATTTTTTCACCCTTAAAAATCTACGGCTTCGATCGAGTTAGAACCCCCCAACCTTGGGTATAACAGTCGGATACGCTAATCGTTACACCATCGCCGCCGGCGAAGTCTCTTCCATTCTATAGCACCACTAGTTTTTCTTTTTGTTCACGACCTAACGGGAAATTTACTTTTTGGATGCATCTCTTATGTAAAGAGAGAGAAAAAAGTCACTATCAAAGGTGAAAACAGAAGACTCCTATATACCCAAAAAGGTTCTATTTCTATCACCTTATCTTGTAAATTTTTTCAGCTATTAAAGATATCGAGAACATCTTAATTTCTTCATAATGTACACGGTTATTTATTTCTTAACTGTGACATTAGATCCGAGTATTACAGATTTCATAATTTGGACTTTCATTTCGAATTTTTAATAAGTACAACTTTTATACAACCCTAATTATTATATAAACAAGAGTTGGAAATTCTGTTTCAACATGTTCAAAGTTCCACAATAAACCTAAGAAGTAATCCAGAGGTTGCAAGTAAGAACGCAAAAGCAGATAAGCTAGTTCGTTAAATAAGATGGGGCGTGCCACAGGTCATATTACAGCATGCACAATGACCACTGCATTGCCAAGCCTGCTGATCAAAAGTTGGAGTAAAAACAAAACGTCCAAAATGGTGAGAGCTGTTATATAAATGTCGGAGTACCACTGAAGCAAACGCCAAGCCACCAAAACTGAAAACCTCAGGCTCGTTATGTCTGAGCCAAACACTACACTCCACGATAGATTAGTTTAATGTTTCAAATACACTAATTGGAAATGTTATTAACAATGTTGTTTTTACATTTTTATCGTTCCATGAGAAGTCATAGAATTTAGAAATAGTGTATACAAACACACATTAAAAATATCGTCAGCAGGTTTCTTCTATCACACACTTAATGTCACTTTAAGGTTCTTCGGTATGAATAATTGATATTTTAAATGATAAGGCACATGTCATCAGGCGGTAGGATCAGAACTAGATTCCCAGGTGGGGAGTTTGTTCAGGAAATACGAATATTCTTGAAACCAATTCACAAAACTTTTTTTTGTAAATTGAAGTTTTTTGTAAAACGGAAAGTTCTGCTTTGAAAATCTGAATTAATAGGCTTTCTTTCTTTCATTATTCCACTTTGCCAAGCATTTGGTAACAGTAAGGACATCTGAATAAACAGTTCTGCTGTACAAAGAATCTCGTTTTAAATACCATTTGGATTATGAAGAAGTGTTGAACAGAAAGTCTACTGTTATCATCATTCAAAATGATTCAACGGCATTGTAAAAGGAGAACACTCGAGAATCTTCTCAAAAGAATGAATATTTCAGAAGTTGGCGTTTGATTTAAACTAAAATACTCCCGCTCCATGATTGTGATAAGAATTTTACAACGTAAATACATAACGATCAACTACTCTCCAGGTGTACCAGGAATAGTGAATTTAGACGGAAGCGGCCTCCATCTCTCTTGCATAACACCATCGCGCAGTGCATCTGGCGCGGCAAAAGAAAAGACTGGCGAGGCGCGTTCCGCAAGCCGCGCCGTCTGCCAGAGGCTGGGGGTGGGGGCGGGGAGGAGATCGCGCGGTTATCGGCGACCCGAGCAGTGCGCCCTCTCCACCGATCTCCACGCCCCCTGCTGCTGCAGTTGCTGCAGCTGCCAGGGGGCCTTGGCATTTCGATCGGAGGCGCCCGCTCGTCCTGGGGCTACCGTTACACTGCCGCAAAACTATTCTTTTCGGTATTTTACCCTCACTGATGATATTTTTAAACTCTCATTGATGGCCAACGGAATAGTGGGCGTGCTCGATGTTCCAATTAATTAATATTTTCCAGAGCAGTATGATGGCTAGACGGAATACTTAACATTAACTCGACATTAACGTTCTTAACAAACTGTATTAACATTTATTTTTACAAAAGTCTCCGATCGTTTTCGCTATCCATATTCACGCCGAGCTTCTCTTTTAAGATACCACACAACCGAAGAGCGACGTTTCTCTTACTGGTATTCGGCTCATAATTCACGTAAATATTTAGTCCATGATGACACTGAAAAGGGAAGTTGAATTTTATTAATTTTACACCCGCAAGTGAAATCTGGAAGACCCGCTTCCATCTTTCGAAACCCGCTCGTCTAGTGTATCACTATTAGTATGTTTGTAAGGTCAACTATAGTTTCTTTTTCTCACAATTTTACGGCAACATTATTTTTTAGTCAGAGAATTTCCAAGGTACATCAAACCCCATAAGGAAGAGGTGGCTCACGGCATCAACTGATGTCCCTTTTGAATCCCGAGAGATCGTAGGTTGGGGTTCCGAAGCTGGCAGGATTTTCGACACTGACTAGATAGATAGCTAGATCGAGTTCTGTCGCTGACTAAGATAATTTAGCGGCCAGCAGTTATGATCTGTGGTTTTTCGTGATTTCTCCGATGGCCCTAACAAACGGGCCACGGACCGCGCGGGATCGTTCTTGTCCAATCCTCTCCCTTTACACAAACTTACACTTTCAGACACTACACCACACAGCTTAAGAGTTTGTCCCGGCTGGGGCGGTGCCCCGCTGGTGGGAGATACTGGTTGAGGAAACCTCCGTTACCCGACGGTAAGTCATCCCGCGGAGGAAGACCTCCACCAGCTCCCAAGGAAAACATACGCTACACTTACGGGACAAATGACCTTACCACTTGACGCGCCCGGAATCACTAATCAATCAATCACCCATGTTTACAGCAAGATTCGCTGTCTTTGCGAACAGAGAAGGGCACAAAAAGCGCACACTCGGCGCCAAGGAACCTCGACCGTCACGGAGGTCCTTCAGACCCGAGCGCGGCGTAATCCGCGGTGGCGGAAGGCGTCGGGCCCGGCGACGGCGCCAGCGCCGCCAGCGTCGCGCCGACCTTGGCGCCCTGCACACGCAGCACTCGCGCAATCAGCGGCGCCGCCCGCCACGGCTCGGGTAACGTTGCGGGGTACCGTTGTCAGTCGCCTCGAACGAAGAATCGCCATTCAAGACACCGAATAAACAAGCGTTGGGGAAATGAATTGGTGGCAATTCAACGCAGATCGGTAACGTGTCAATCGTCAGGGCACCGCAGTTACGATATCATCGATTTCCCCGGCAATTGCTTCTTCTTTTAGAAATAAGGCTCTCAATAAATAAATGAATAATAAAAAAATAAAACTTCCGCCCGACAGTTCACAAGTTACAACTACTGAACCACTTAGAAAGTATATAGCTAATATACCTATATACATAATACGTGCATACCATTTACGAAAACAAATTCCAATGCATCTAGAATATTTCGAACTTATAACCACGACCTCTGAAAGATTTCGGTTTGTTTATTTATTTATTTCGGATCTTCTTATCTCAACACCCGTTGCCATGAGAAGACAACTGACAACGGTAATCCGCTACGTTACACTCGGAGCTTCGTGTGAGCGTATGGATTCCGGGCGAGTCAGCTACCAAGGTCCTTAGACCCGTACATGTAGAGAATACTGTATACTGAGGTGGCGATTTTTCCTCTTTAGTTGGATAAAGAGATTCGCCGGCGACCTATACGTCGGCTTGGGGCGGATTTTCCTCTCTAGATATCTCTCCTAACGGGGCATCGCCCCAACCGGGACAAGTACTAAGCTGCCGACGTGTGTGTGGTAGCGTAGTGCGTGCAAGTGTGAGGGTGTAAGGGAGTGGATACGACAAGAAAAAGAAACGAAAGATCGCAAGCGTGTTGCGGCCCGTTTCTTACGATAGTTCCTCGACGTTCATCGGAGAACCCATAAAACCACCGATCAGAGCACCTGGCCGGTAGCATTCTACCCCAGCCATGCCCGCGTGCCGTGCGTGCGTGCGTGCCGTGCGTGCGTCTGGTGTTGATCGCCCAGTGCGGCTGTTGTCGTCCGCGCGCGCGCTAAGATACGAAGCGGATCGGGCTTGCGCGGGAGTGGGAGACAGGGAGATGCGTCTGGCCGAGCACGGGCTCTTATTGCACCACAATTTCGCCTGAGAGCGCTTGTGCCATGGTGAATCGGGGGGGGGCGGGCAACGCCCCCCCAGGCCTAGAGTTGTCGAGTTTGCTACCTTTTATTTTGGCAGAATATTGATATATATATATATATATATAATATATATATATATATATATATATATATATAATATGTTATATTATGTATTATTTGAAAAATAATATTGTATATAGTAGTATAATTAATTCACTACAAAAATAGTAAAAGAATGAGTTACAAATGTTTATTATTTAACAAAATCAATGACGGCCCCTTCCAAAATGATCGGCTGGATCCACCCCTGACTGGTGCAGATGTTCGGGGTGAAGGTCTTGTAAGGGTTGGGATCCGTTGCCATGTTTGATTAGTAGCTTTTTTTACCC
>BOPP01000052.1:6555712-6569354 GCA_017312745.1 Gryllus bimaculatus | reverse complement strand
ATGCCGCTGTTGCTATTAGCTTCCAATATCTGCTACCTGCCAATCCCATATTCAAACGTAAGATTACATGGTGTTAATGCTAGACGAATTAGCAGTTTTACGAACGTTTACGAAAGTGCGCGAGGGTCAAAGGAACAAGAAGGTAAGACTCCTGTCACATGAGAACACGTTAGTGCAATGCTACGTCCTCCACCATTTAAAAAGTAAATTCGTCTTCGGATCTTTTCCTTCGAAGTTTCAACTTCCTATCGAGTTAATGTAAATGTTGCAGCTAAAAGTTTCACAGAAAAATATACGGGTATCGTGCTCGATATAATTGGCGTGTAACCTGTAAGAGATTGGCCAAATCCAATGCCACGGGGTTAGTGCCAGGCGAATGGGCAGTTGCAGCGCGAGATATGCGCGCTCAGCAGTTGAAGGGAGCGAGGAATGTAATTATCGCGTTGAGAAATGGCGCCGGGGCTGTTCGTGTGATGGTGCGGGCGGCGGCTGAAACGGATCGTTTGAGTAGCGGGGCACGGCGGGCCCCCTCCCGTGACAGCTGCCTGTCTGTGCTGCGCAACTCCAGTGCTTAGGTCGAATTCGGCCGCGCCCGCCCGGCTCGCAACCCCCCCCGGCAACGCGCGCTCGCCTGCTAGCTAGAGACAATTTTGGACATGAGACAATGCTGAAACGTAGCAGCATCCCCCCGCAAAATTGCGGCCCCCGCCCCCGCAAAATTAAAAAATGTGAACGATGTATCAAGAAACTGATATATTTTATTTCAACAAATATCAAAAAATGTTTAAGCTGGCAAAATTTTTTTGAAATATATTTGAAATAATAGTTTTACGTAAATATTTATTGATTAAATAATACAATTTCCATGGTATTCTCAAAAAAATGTGTTTATTTAGTGTTTAATAAAATTGCTTCAAAGTAATAAATATGAATTTCAGTATAACCTATTTTAATGTTTGCGTTATTTGATTCATGTCATAGGGCCCCACCTTGAAAGTAAGGACGAAACAAATTAAAGCAAAAAAGACATAGGACATACAGCGATTTCAAAACGCGATAACTTTCGCGAGTTCTAATTTCTTTTTTTACTTTTAGTTATTTTACCTCACGTCCATACCATGCATAGCGCCGGCACTGCCTGCTACAAGAGGTCCCAAACAGAGAAGGAATATGTCCTCTCACCAAATAGCCCCGTCAGGCAGATTTCCGGCGTTGAAGAGAAATGATAAGAATTGAAGGATATTCTCAAGGACATTGATATTGGTTTAGCGTAGATTGTTGGTTCACAATAACGTGCAGTTCGAACTGGTTTCGAGGTGGTGAAATCTGCGACGCAAAGGAAGTCATAACTCTCTGATCTAGGGACTCAGGGCTGCCCTGGCACCGCGCACAAACCGTCAACCCCCCCCCCCTCCGCTCAGCCTATCTGCCACGGAATTTTGAGGTGCAAAACGCTGCAGTGCAGTGGCTACGGGGACTATTCACTGATACGGCTGCGAAGGGTATAGAGGACGACACAAACGCTGCACGTAACAGCGAGATAACCATAAGCGCATCGAATCCACTTTCCATAATGTCTTTGAAAAACAATAAAGCACAATTTTCCTTGCTTCAGTATCAATATTTTATTCTTAATTTTATGTACTATATGTATTGCACATTTTAAAGGAAGAAAGCGGGCGTTACTCGTAATATGTGCGAATAATAATTGTGCCGTTGGTCCTCCACCCATTTGTACTTGGAGAGATACTGAATACAGATAAAGAGTTTCCGCACTAAAAGCTCGCACCACACGAAGTGAATGTGGTGTGTGGAAGGAGACAATGTTCTTGAATTTTCCCTTCGTCGCTCGTTTAATACTTCATTATTACCGTTTGTCTCTACGTTTCCCGATACCTACTATGATCTTTTTTGAAAATTATTCTCAAATTAGTTTTATTCTTACGTTTTGTAAAAATATTTGATACAGAAGTTTCTAATTAATAAAGCTTGCAAGAAATGACATTTGAGACATACACAGTCTGTGCATATATGACGTCAAATAATCCCGTTTTGTGGTTGAGTGAAGGAATAGCCAATGTGTGGAGTACAACAGTTAAGACATGAAATCAACAACTCCGCTGTTTAAAAACGTTCTCCTCAAAATGAATATGTTCGAGAAATGTCATTTCTCTTGCGCACGACTCATCTAATTAACGCTGCCCGTAACCCAAGATCTGGGATAACCGTGACATACCCAGCCCTTTGCGACATTACTTCGTCTTCTTCTGGCCAAACGGAGCAAAGGAGTGGGCACAGCGGTGATGCCACGGAAAGAAGGCCACGGAATGGTGATCGAAACTGCCGGCAACGTTATCCGGGATGTGGCGTTTCCGAACAACCCAGATCTCACGACGCGACGCAGGCCACGAAGTGTATTTCGCGCCGGCGCAGACCCGTTCCGGACCTCACCGCTTTCGGAACCGAACAGCTCATTTCCGAGGTGACGCATCACCAAGAAAAGCAACTTCTCTAGAAAGAAACGTATTCACATTCCGCTCAGCCATACAGTGCAAGATAGAATTCAAAAGCTTTCGGTTACCTTTTACATAGGAAAAATGTTTAACCGTTTAATATAGGCCTTTTTGAACAATATTTGGCACTACGAGGAAATGATTAGTGATTACGGGCGCGTCAGCTGTTAAGGTCATTAGTCACACAAGTGCTGTGCATGTTTTATCGCGGGACAACGCTGATTTTCACCCGCTGGAAGGTAAGAATGTGTAAGGGGTGAGGATAGTACAATTAAGGAAACGAAAAATGGCGCGCGTCAGTGGCCCGTTTGTTACGACAGTGCTCCGACATTCACCTGGTGATGGTCGGAGAAACATCTGACCAAAGCAGTCGGTCGCTAGAATTCTCCACCAGCGGCTGAATTCGCCAGTTAAGTAATTAGAGTCGAAAATCCTGCCATCATCTTCAGAATTGGATGGATGATTGGTTGTTAGTGATTCTGCGCGTCAACTACCGAGATCATTAGCGCCGTAAGTATAGTGCATGTTTTTTTCCTAGGCCGTCGACCTACCGATGAGAGACACTTCAGCGACATCAATGTTTATGCTCTGAGGCACTTAAGCTGGTCATTATGTTTGAGAAGCTTATTACGAATACATTCATACCAGAAAACCAACGGAAATGGAGATGTCAATTCGGAAGTAAGCTCTCCACCGTGTCTCGGCGTAGGCCCTTAAGCTGGCTCCACACATGCGGCATTCGGCGAATCCCGAGCAAGCGCTCGCCCAATCCCGAGTAGTGTGGACGTTTTGCTTGCAATTCGCCGAGCGCCGAACATTCGGTTTTCGCCCTACCCACCACGTGTCTGTCTTTAGGTCACATCAAAGGGAACGAACATTCGTCGAACACATCAGCATGTTCGGGATTGGGCGAGCAGTAGCTCGCTATTCGGCGAATGCTGAATGTGTAGAGCCGCCTTTAGGATACATCAAAGGGAGCAAACATTCGCCGAACACCTCAGCTGACCGGGATTGGGCGAGCAGGAGCTCGCTACTCGGCGAATGCCGAATGTGTGGAGCCGCTTTAGGATACATCAAAGGGAGCGAACATTCGCCGAACACATCAGTTGCTGGGGATTGGGCGAGCAGCTCGCTGCTCGGCGAATGCCGAATGTGAGGAGCCGCCTTCACAGCCAGCGCTCGACGCGTCTCGCTGCAGCCGGCGGGCGGGCGGCCGCGCAGGCGCACCGCCGCCGCTCGTTTTGTGACGGGACGGCGGCAACGAGCGAGCCAGTGCGCGCGCACCGACCGGTTCTTTATGCTTCCTTTGTTCCCGATCCGGCCCGGCCTCGTTGCTTGCACCCGCTGCGCTGCGATGCGATGCGATGCGACTGGGGACAGCGCGCCACCGGGCCCACATGCGCCCCCGATACGACACTCTTACCCAAACGAAACACTTGTCTTTTTTTAAATTGCGAGTACGAGGCCCTCGATTCTCGAATGCCGAGGATCCGCGCGTGTAACTCTGTTCCGTGTAGCCCTCGCGGGGTATGTAAATCGGGGACCAGAAAGAAAATAAAAGAGTTTAACCCACATGTAAATTGGGGACCAGAGAAAAATAAAGAGTTTAACCCACATGTAAATCGGGGACCACAAGGAAAATGAAAGAGTTTAACCCACATGTAAATTGGGGGTAGACCCAGAGAAAAGCAATTGTAATTTGGATACCGACTACCAATACTTCGCCTTTCCAGGTAAAAGAGGAAGATGACACTTTAGCTTTCTTGTAGCCATTGTTTTTAGAACACAACTCCCCAATTTTACCGACTTAGGACTGGCAATTTGTCTTGCGAAATATGGCGCGGTTTAAGTTCTTTTTAATTCAATTGAATGAATTCTGCTCATTTCGCCATTTTTATATTATTTTTTAGCAGCTAATATTCAATAACGCAGAACATGAAATTTGGGCACTCTTCTAGGCCTTTCTTTGCTATTCATTTTGATATAGAAGCGAGACTGGAAGATTTACAATAAGGCACGAGGTTAAGTTGGGCAGGAGCGTGGCGGCGGCTCCCCTATTGCGCTTACCTCTCAATCAGTCCTTTTCTTTACCTGGGTTCGTTTGGTCTTCAATTTACATGTAGAATTAGAAAGTAAGTTTCGCGAGAAAGAATCACGGAACTATTTGGTCTCCAATATACTTACGGCCAGCCCTGAGCGTGACAGCCGAGACGCGCCCACGCCCCATACCTAAAGATCGGAACGGAAGAACACGAACGAGTAAAACTGCTACGTACTCCAAGTGGGTTAGGGAAAAATTAAGCGCCCGAAATCAGAGCCTGCTGGTTACTACAATGACGGGCGAAACAAAGAAAACTGTATGAAAAAGTAAATAGCAAATTATTTTCCACGATGTTGCTAACGTATTATACATCTGCAGACGCCGTAATAAGAACGCGTGCGTCGTTAAATTTGGCGGTAAAAACCTGCACGGGAACCGGTTCCAATTTCAGGGCCACTTCAAAGCAGGATAAATTCTCTTATGAAAATGCAGGCTTATGGATTCACAAAAGCATCCGTCGAGGCAATAGATTCAAAGGAATAGATGCGATGACAGTACAAGTTGTGCTCATTACGCAAGGTTCGTCGTCACTCAGTAGAGATGATTTCTTGTGAAGCATTACCTTCACATGCGAAAGTTTAATTGTAACAGACACCTTTTTCCATGACCTCAAGACATGATAAAAAAAAGTAGTCATAATCTGCGGGAATGAACGTTCTTTTCTTGTCGCATACCTCATGTAATTCACTTGCGTAAACTGACCAATGGCATTGCTTTTCCTTCCCTTTACTTTCAGGTGACGCCTCGTCCTCAGCGGACCTCAAGCCATCGTTTCACCCTCCGTGCCATGTCCTTCTTCAGGCCGAAAGGGTTTTTTTGTAATTCTCCCACCAGCCAGCCAGCCAACCAACATACGTCACATTCGCATCATTTGGCACACATTTCAGTGTCACCAGGAACTGATCAACAGTGGCACATGTAGCGAGAACCACCGGCCCCACACAAACATTTTAAAAACTTCACGGTGTCTGAAACTGGCAACACCACCCAAATATACACATCACCAGCGAAAGTCCTTTAATATGATAGGATAAA
This sequence comes from Gryllus bimaculatus, assembly GCA_017312745.1. Taxonomy (NCBI): domain Eukaryota; kingdom Metazoa; phylum Arthropoda; class Insecta; order Orthoptera; family Gryllidae; genus Gryllus; species Gryllus bimaculatus. The sequence goes on along the minus strand of BOPP01000052.1, from coordinate 6,563,705 downwards.
CTGTTTGATCCCTTATGATTCACGTCACGGAATCTGGTCACTTTCGAAAGAAACTGCAGAACAATCCAAACTGAGTTCCAAATCGCGTCAAACAACCTACTTCTACGGCCCAGTGGACGCTTCACAATACCTGTCCAAATTATTGATGAGAACCTAGCCATCGTCCTCCGCGATTAACAAAACAACCTTTAATTTCCGACGCATTTTATGTCAACATTTTGAAGCTGAAGAGCTTGAAAAAGAAAAACGAAATTACGGAATTTAATGTAGAAACAGACTTTGAAGATATCGAAGATGCTTATTTTCAACAATTCCTTCTAAAGTATCTAGAAAATAATCATCTCTTGCACATCGAAAATGTTCACACAAATCCTACACATTCAATTTGGCATTACTGGTTATTCTCACTCTTTCTTTCTTTCTTTCTTTCTTTGGACACAAACCATGTTTTTAAAGATATGAAAACCTGTCTCTTCACTGACACAAACGCACGCCGACCACTGTCACGAAATTAAGCCACGCACATTCAAACTATGAAATCTTCGTTCCTGCGGCTTTCTGTTGGTTGTTCTTAACGTTTTGTTCTCCGATAGCACAGCGGCGATTCGTTAACTGGGAAGGTTAAGGGACACGGCGCAAATTAACTTCCGTCCTCTTAAAGACTTCGCGGAGTACGTAGATCGGTGGCATACGCAGCCAGATTGGAAGCCATGACCAAGGAGTTGTTTTGCCCTCGGAGACGTAACAGCGTAACCTCGCTCTCGGCATGCAGGAAATGCCAGGGACCTTTCACCGCTGCCACGCAGCGTTGGCCGAAGAGTTGTCAGTGAGCGCATACTACGTCCAGCCGCTCCTGGTGTTGCGTTTTAATACTATACTTCAACAAGGACGGTATCATACAGACATTAACTTAATTGGAAGTTCTTCCGTTATATTTACGAACCCAGCACTTTCCAGAGACACGACAGTTCTAAAAAGAGGTAAAATAATGACTTGAGTGGCAATGCCGTCTCTTTCCTAACCGTTCTTCACGATGGGATGCAGACTTTTAGTTGGCATACCTTTCCAAGTTCCGCATCGCACGTGGAGCATTTGTAGTTTTTAGAAAAGGTGATGCAGAGTTTCTTTCGAAGAATACATGGTGCTGGAAAGTCAATATTTCCTCAACTACAATCAATTCCTCACAAAATCGCAACGACGATATTCAAACATGCATCGTAAATCAAATTCAAATCATTAAAAAATGAACATTCAACTGTGATACACTTAACAGATACCAGAAAGCAATAACCAACTAGGTGCTACGTCTTAGAAGGTCAAAGCTAGGGTTCCAAGGTTCCTCCTGGATGTAGAGTGGCATATGAATCAAGACTTCGCTAAATCCGGGTCTCGCGAGAGGGGAGCCTGAGTAACAAGAGACGTGACGCCATCAAAACGGAACTCTGTGGTTGCCGGTGAGGGAGACTGCAACGGCTAACAGCACATGACTGCACACTTGCGAAATGCACAGTAGCATCACAAAGAACGTGCCGTACAATCTCATGAACTTCCCGATTCTATAAAGTTAAAAGTGACAACTGTTCTTGCTCACAAACAGCATTTTAAAACAACAGCTACTAAGTACTACTTAACATCGAACAAGGCATTCTATGTACGAATTAAAAACGCAAATTATAACACGTAATTGAAAACTATCTAGTAAATCAATAAAGTAATACTTTCCATTCGCATCAAATCGAAATTCAATATCAAATATACTAGGTCGAATGAGTGGGGGCTTGGGATCTAGGGCACTTTTCAAACAAACTCTGCCCAATATTCAGCATACTTACGTCGTTTAGTGGTCGTCAAACATAAAAGTAGTACATGCGTCCAGGTAACGCATTCAAGCTTTACCCTCGAGAAATACTTTTATTAAATTCTTTCACATATCCATGATGGAACATTTTAAAACGACATATTACGTCAAAACGCCAATTTATACATGAATGTTAGTTTGTCGTCCTTTCCCAATAGATACTTTTGCCTACTAGGCTTAGGATTTTCAAAACATACAAATATTTCTGCCAATGTCGCTTTCTTTTCAAACGTTAAGTTTTTCCAACGCGTTCGTTCTATTTAAACAAGTGTCACACCAAGACGCCAAACTCCCGGCAGCCGATGCCAAATCCCGGTCCGGATGGCCGAGGTCGTTAAGGCAATAGTGCCAAAGCGATCTCGCTCAGAAGGATCGCGGGTTAGAGTCCCGCCTCGAGCATGGTTGTATTTGCATTCGTCCTTTCACCCCCCCACCCATATCATGTCATCTTCACAGTTATCATACTGTTAAATGCTATAGCGGCCGCTAATGACCTAGACGTTGATGCAATCTTAAATAATAAACAAAAAAATTCTCAGAAAATATTGAATCCTGCAACGTGACCATTTCCAATAGCCTTACATTGTCTTGCAGTCAATATCTTTTGATTAGCATATTTCTGCGCGCTTTTTCTTCAGTGTAGTCCACAGATGCGTCATCGGCGGGGGCCTGTCTTCGTCACCCCTCCAGGCGCCATCTCCCCTTACAGCACACGCAGTGCGCACACGCGGTGCCAGTTCGAGTGCAAGGGAGGAAATGATTCCACAGAGTGCGCTCCCGAGTACCGTCCCCGTCTCACGGCCGCTTAAAGCTATCTCCCTCACGCTCCGCGTCAGGCGAATTTTACTGGTTCTTCAACCCGTCGTTCCTATACTTTACTTTACTTCAAGTAGGTCCGTCAAAACAAGGTTTTCTGCAATAAAGAATTGCGAACAGGACCGGATGGTCAAGTTCGTTAAGGCAGTTGTGACGTAGCGATCTCTGGCCGAAGGAACGCGCGTTCGAGTCCCGCCTCGGGCATGGTTGTGTTTGTGTTCGTCCTTTCACCCCCTCCCACTATCATCACAATATCATGTTATCTTCAGTTACCGTACCGTTACATGCAACCGTGGTCACTAATGATCTAGACGCTGATGCGGCCACAACAAAACCTAATTCGTCAATTCAAACCAAGTACTCGCCGAGTTGTCTCGGGTCTACAATGTGAAGTGCTTAACGATCGGAAAGCATAAAAAACGAATATGAGTTAACTGAAAATTTTCAACTTCACTGATAGATGCATTGTTCACGAGTATTATCAGCTACATTTCTGCCCTTGCTTGCAAGGCGTACAAAGATCTTCCTTGAATGCAATGCTTGACTGCAACTACAATGAAACAAGCTTGCATCACGTACAATGATACGAAACTCCAGGAAACAGCGTGGATATTGCGGCGTTGGCGACACTGGCCGCGCCTTGCAGGACCCCAGCGCAGCGGTGGGGGAGACCGGTAATCCATCACTAGAAATGCATTACACCCCCCGTCGCGCTGCGCCATTTCATGGATTACTACGACTAATTCAAGGGGGAGAGAAGGAGAATTTAGACGCCAAAAATTTTCCATTGGCTGCCATCACAACCCGTAGCTAATAAACGGAACTTCTGATATCTATTACGTCAAAAGTCTATCAAAAATTAATGCGTGCTCTTAGTTAATGTTGTGTATTGATAAAGCTTTGATCATTTAAACCTTCAATCGTGTACTTTCTTCTTATTAGTCACGGAAAGATTAGGTTCTCTACAAAAGTGAGAAACCATTCCCGTAAAACATGAGTCAATGCCAACGACTCATATGCGCTACTTCCCTATTTTAACGCAAGATGTCCAATTATTTTGGTACACAGACGAATATAGCTTGAGGTGCAGACAGTGCTCGCCCGCTCAAAACTTATCGAAACAGCCCTTCGATGTGCAAGAGGAACGATGAGTGTAAAAGCTCACAAAACCCTACTGAACATCGCTACTAAGACGCACACACAGAGGAACTGAAGTCACGATTCTTTGGGCTGAATCCACTCTCATGAACAAACGCTGCAATATTTAAGTACCAGGCCCAACAATTTCGGAATATTTCAGTTCTTAGAACGACGACAGTGCACCATGATCAGCATACGAAACACGGGCTTTTATGAACTCCCAACTTTTCAATTGTAATATTTCATTTCGAACAATAGAATTCTTCCTCATCCCCCATGAAATTTCTCAACTATCAGGCCTGCGGCGCGTCTCGTAGCCCCAAGAACTACTGACTTGTTTAGTACTACCAGGGATAGCTAAACGCAAGGTGGATTTCCAGGGAACATTCCACACAGCACAGCCTCGCGTCACTTCTTTGCGCCCAAGGCAATCGTGACAATTATTCCGGGGGGGGGTGACCGAGCGCGGTCGCGGGTTGGGGGTCGGTGAGCAGGGAGATGGCATTGCCGAAATAATCTGAGCTTTTCTGATTAAAGATCAGGAATCTGATATTCTTCCTTTCCATAGGTACATGCAATGGGAAACCACTACTCGCAGAACTCGAGCTGTACTTGCTGTAATGTACAAGTGAACTAATATTACCATTCTTTAGTTCTAGAATTCAACTGGAATGTTTTTACTTCCTCGCTCTCCTACATAAAAAAATAGATTTCGCCCATTTTGATACAATTCCCTTACATTGTTGCGGTGGGTGTCGCCTGAACTGTCTCCGGTGTTTGAGGTTGCGGAATATTATACTCTTAATTCTTACTAAATGTCTCCATGTCCCACGGGAAGGAACACCGCTACCTCCCGACAACAGCATGCATTACACTTTTGGCATGACGAAAAGACATGGGTGAGCTAGTCCGGCGCGCAAATTTTTGCTCGTTCTGCACAGCACCACATATGCCACAACACAGGCACACCATATGATAACAAGCGCTCTTCCGTTTGAAAAGCCAGACCAGACGCTGGCCGCCAAGCTGCACGTCAAGCGAGATGTGATGATAAACATTTTGAAAATGGCATAAAGCGACAGTTGTCAACAGTGACCAAACCAAAAATAATTCGAAGGTGGAGTTGCAATAAGATATATCTACGAATATTATAAGATATAATACAATATCTACGAAAGTGCTTCATACCTCCGTTTCAATAACTAGCACCAAGTTCATAATTTTGTAAACAGGCCGCATTTAAAATTCCCGCTAACATTGTGACGCAAACTAGTGCACGAAACTCATTGGCTGAAGCGGGATAAGCGGCTCAATCGCTCACCCATGTCTTTACAACATGCTTAAGGGACTGATGAGCGTGGCAGTGGACGAATGCACATCCCTGGCAGCAGCAGCCGCCGGAGACCGCGACGCGAGGCGGCCCCGCTCCCACGGGAGTCGCGAGGTTTTGCCCGCGACCCAAAAGCGGCGCAAACACACCGGCGGTGCGGAGCGGAGCACCGCGTCCGCCATATAAGGGCGCCGGTCCGTGCTCCTGCTGCTCGCCGCCGCCGTCACCGCCGCGCAGTCTGCACTGGCAGCGCCGCGCGACACACTACCTTCCCCGAGCGGTGGAAACATGCTAGCCGCAAGGGGGTCGCCCGACTGCATCCCGCGGTCAGTTTTCCCTAACCCCCGCTTCCCAGATAATCCCCTTTTCGCTTTGCTTGATCTGAGAGGGCACAACCCCACTGCATCCCGTTTTGTTCATCCCGTGTTTCGCAAGGGGTAAAATGTTTTGTTAAGGCTTTCGGCTGCCAGAGACACGCCGCGTCGAGGGCAGTGATGTCGATGTTTCGACCAGCATATCGTGGTCTTCTTCAGGGCTCGAGTGAAGTCCACAGAGGGATCACGTGACTGAACGCGGAAGCCTACGATTACAACGTCTAGTTAAGTTTCTATTCATGAGTAACGCATAAAGATGTTCCCACGCCAGTCCAAAGAATATCTCAGAGGTGAACATTGCAGAATCTTCGTAATGGTCATTAGTCAGCGTGCTAAGACGATACTTTTGATAGGAGGTTTGAAGTTTTGTTTCCACAAACTTTACGTTTGGTTTTCAATGCAGGAGGTGCACTAAAATGACATGCGAATGTTTCTTGGGAACAAACAGAAGTGGACCAATTATAATCGATCTGTGCGATTCTGAATAGAACATAGGAAACGTACATTATGTGAGAGAAAATTATACCGAGAGAAAAGCAACGTCATGAAGTCGGGCTATCCCTTTTTGGGGAAGTAGGTAAACAGCTTAAAAAAAAGTCGACCGCGGAATGCAGTCGGTACATGCCTAGCCACAGATCCTTATTCAAAGACTAAATATAATTACAGTGAGAGGGGCACTTCATATCAGTTTTCCTTTTACGTTCTACCATACGTTATACTTCTTTGGGCTTGCCATTTGAAACGCGTGACGACTCCAACAGTTATGTCCTAGTGACTCGCAATAAGAGCAGCCTCTGCAGTGATCAAGTCACTGAAACAGTCTAGTTTCTATAAATATTGCTAATCTCACGCTTTTCTCATTATGATTATTATTTAACTTTTAGTTTTTTAACATTTCGCAGTTCTGGACCTGGCGGTAACTTCGCATTTCATTTTCTCCCCCATACGTCACACAGTTTCTAGTTTTTTGAATAAATCAAGAATTTTTGAAAAAAAAATATTACATCTTTTATTTTAACTACACCTTCATCGTATTATATTTATATCGTACGGTTTTCATGGATGATGTGATACTCGTATGATTTGAATGGTGGAGCAATGCTGAACTTAGAGACTGGGAAAACAAGAGAACCTTGAGACAACCTGTCGAAAGCACAATCCACATGGAACGTTGAGAATTTGTACCCGGCTACCTAGCGGTGGAAGGCAAGCGGTCTGACACATCGAGGCCACATCACATCTCCACATGATCTATCTTCCGGAGAACGGCCTCCATGACGCAGCACAAGCGCCGTGTACACGAGGACACGTAGTCGGCAGCAATTCGCGTCTTGGAAACATCAGAGGACGCGGAAGGCAGTGGATAAGACATCGGAATGTCCTGTATCACTTGTCGGTTCCGAGTTCTGTAAGATTTCAGACAGGGCAGTCCCGGCTGAGGACACTAGTATCGCCGTGGAATTGCGGAGCGTAGAAGACAGCCGCGTGATTGTTATATGAGTAGTACGGTGTTAATTCCATCGAGTGTCGTTTCCACGTAATATCGAATACAGATTCGTTTAATTAAACTATTATTATTACTCGCACGTGTTATGCTCATAATCGTTATCAGAATATTTTTTTGTTGCTAATCGCAAGTGGAAGATTTTTTTTGGGGGGGGGCAGCCTTCGTACACAGCAAACTCTGAGATAGTGTAATAATGTACGTTGTGAACATTTTAAATATTCCTAAAGTGGATTGCAATCCATTAAAATAGAAAATTAAGTGAAAACATTAAGGAGAGGTTATGTCAACATGCATTACGCCCACTATCAGTGATACACATAAATCTGTACGTATAAGGAATAATGGTTCTCACTTTACATTACAATTAAATGTTAATTTTCGTAAGATCACAATTGCGTTTGCAATCTTACGGCGAGTGCTGAACATCTCGTCTGCGCGCGGCGCCATTTCCTTCCCCGTCTCGGACAGAGCCTGTCGCGGAGGGCAACTTCCACGCGTGCAGATCTTCGAAGACAGCTAGCCGTCTGGTGTAAACGGAGCTCCACGTCGGACCCCCGCACCTCCGCCGCCGTCGCGCGGGGCGGCGGCCCGGGAAACGGGATCGCGCGGCGAGACGGCCGGTGCAGCGGCGGAGGCGGCGGCGGCTGCTGCTGGTTCTGCACGGCCCAGCCCAGGCGTCGGGCGGCGAACGGTACGTTGCCCTCCGCGCCGGAGCAAGGCCGCGGCTCCGAGTGGCAGCGCCGGCCCAACCCCCGGGGGCGACACCTGCCGGCGGACGACGCGCGCCGGGCGTATACCGACTGCACCCCGCCGTCAGCTACCTACCACCCCAGAAAGACGTAACCCGACTCCATCCCATTCTGTTCTTGGGCGTATACCGACTGCATCCCGCGGGCGACCTTTCTAAGCCGTTACTCCCACCAAAGACATAGCCCGACTGCATCCCATTCAGTTCTTTGGGGCGTATA
>BOPP01000052.1:6535746-6553602 GCA_017312745.1 Gryllus bimaculatus | reverse complement strand
CACGTAACATGTGCCACAGTTACACCTTCCGGTTTTTATGGAATTGGAGTCTATACTGAGCATCAAAAAGGAAAATAATATCGGTTTCAACTATTATATTTAACGCATTAGTTACCATTTGAAAAATTGGACTGAACATTCTATAACAGTAAATACCCGAATAACCAGTATTGTTCCTCTGCTTTCAGGGTACTGATCCTAATCTCCACCAGTTTTTTCGCCCAGTTGCCCTAATCCTTCGAGCGAATGCCGACACGGCCCGTTGTTTTGCTTCTGGACATACATTTTGCTTCACTACCTGTGCACGTTTTATTGAGTATTGTAGCGAATGTAGATATTCAAATAATCGTTTTCCATTTTCTCGCTGCAGTAAGTCGATTCCTTTTAATCGAACAAAAACCTGAATCTGTACCTGATTTGCTTTTGCAGATAGTTTCTTTCATATACGAGCGAATATTTCCTTACTCATTCTTGCCAATAACGCTCGTTGCTTCATGTATTCATAATAATTCACCTTAAGTAACACTACTAGTATTTGAGTTAGGATAGAGATCCCAGAGCTCTCGTAGGTCACACATTTTTTATCTTTTTTTAACGTTAAACAAATAAATACTGAACTTATAACAAATGACGCCATCTGAATGAGATTTGGTCTGTTACTATAAGGGTTGCAAAACAAAAAGGTTTAAAATAAACGACCCAGTTAGTATTTTTGGGTTTGAATATTTTTTTGAAATACAGTTTATATAAAAATATTTACTAATTTTTATCATTTGAACAGTCAAATGATTAATTTAAGACCACCTTTATATTATATACTATACTGTGCGTCTAAGGATTTCCCCTTCCTCCGGTTTTAAGATTTCAAACGCGTAACAAATGCACGACATGTAGCAAAGTTGTAAAACAAGTTTGCATCTTACTGGAAGTTTATTTTGTATTTGTGTTGCCTTTGTATGCGTTTGTGTTTCTTGTGATGAAATAGAACTAGTGAATACTAGCCAATGAAGTTTATATTATATTGTCACATTACTTTATTTTGTGTTGTTTTTTGTTTTTTGGTACGAGTTGCTCCATTACATTTGAGTTTTTAATGGACATTTCGATAAATAAAAAGTTTCACTATTTTATTTGAAATAATTAAAAAATAAAACATTTAAATGAATTATTACTTTTTTTTCAAGAGTATTTTCCGAGCTTGTATTAAAAAACGAGTGCGTCTCTTTGGATTGGCGAAAATTTAACCTGGTCACTAGGCTAGAGTTCATTGGGCGACTGAAAGTAAATCCCGAGAGAATATGAACGAGGAGCTTCTCGGGATTAAATGACGAACGATTTATTAACGTAGTTTCGTAATCATCATTAGATTGAGGTCGCGCTTATTCCAAAATCCAAATGGCCAATACTGCCACAGAGCTGAAGTACGAAAATCCCACTGTCGCATTACAGATCCCGCAATTCAGTTTGTCATTAAATCCCGAGAATCTCATTCGTATGCAAAATACTCGCAAAAACCATGTACGGAATCGATTACTCGACTTTCATTGTTACCAATTGCATCGTACTAGCTGGGCTTGCATACCAGTTTTATTTCAGATACGACCGCTACCAGGCTCACATTGTCACCGGTGCAAGTGAGAAGATTGATACAGCGCTAGCATTCTCATTCCTGATTAAGTCATTTAAATTACATGACACTGAAACCATCATTATATCATAATTCGAAGATATTCAAGAATTTTTAACGATAGACTTTCATACAACGTAAAACCGTATTGCACAACAATAATGAAAGCACCTAATTCTTGAAACGATTGAAACATACAATGAATACGAGTATGCGATTAATCGAAGTTTCCTTCACTAATATTTTATGTTGTTATGCGGGTATCCTTTACGATTCCTCCTTTCATAGAATATCACAAATTGTGGAATGCTGCAAACGCAAAATACTTGTATCTCCCTTTTCAGAAGTATTTTCGTTAATTAGTCAAGAAACACAGTGGTCAGAAACGGGGCCTCGATTTTTGTCAAGTTTCACCATTTCAACCAAACATACGCTTTGTGTAGTAACCAAGTTTAGTCGTGTAGTTTTGTTAGTAAAAGTAATTTAGTCCTCAATTTCTTTTACTATTCTAAGCAGCATAATGAATATTTGCTACCGCAACATTTTATTTTTCTGGAATGCGGAATAGGACTTACTGCGGAATAAAACTTACTAGAGCACACACAAGTGCATAATAGTGTTAAATTACCCATTCAACCAGTGTGTACAGTGTGTAACTAGAGAAAATGTTCAGCCCTAATGCACGTGCCGCTTGTTGGAATGTCATGATTATCTTCTAAGAATATTCAATAATGGCATTCGATTCATCCGGGCAATTCTTAACTCTTATCTTCCGTCGCTTTTAATTTATAATAAAAAAAATTAAATACGTGTGGCACTAAAATATATGAAGCAAATAAAGGCATAGAAAAATGCAATTGTATCGATTTCCTTTACGGACGCTTAGAATTTCCATTCATCAAATACGATCTTTCAATGAAATGTTTTTATTGTGTACTAAATGCACAAACTAAAAATTAAGTGACGAAAATTTTATTTGTTAATCGTTCTGAAAAATTGTAGTTCTACATTATTACTTACTAAGTTCTGAGCGCGGAAATTTGCTGATATCAATAATCGCCTCTTCGGCTATTTAATTTAGGCCTTTCGGCATCCCGCAAAAACGGCGTTTCTGTGAGATACAGAGCACAGAAACAGCACGAAAATATCTACTTTCAATCAAACTATCAACAAAACGAAAAGCTGCGATCGTGCTTTCAGGCCGTGACTCTGAAGCTGATTTCGTGATTCAAAGTTGCTAAAGGGAAAGCAGTTTTCGTAACACAAGGCCGAAGTGCAACTTGGCCCTAGGTCTGCAAAATCCCCCCCAAGAACGCTTACGCCAATCCTTTATTGAAGACCTATACAGCAACAAACAAACACCTTCTCTTCCTGGCACGGAAGCGGCCTTTAAATCCCACGTTAAAAAGCCCACTGACTACTTTTGATGCATTGGCCACGGACGTGCTACACAAACAATTTAGCGTGAGATGCACACCAGCGTAGATCACAAGCACCGCCACGAATCCAAAACAGCAAATCAATGATTAGCAGAAGCGCCATGCAAACACTGCTCCAATGAACTGTTTGGCGATCAACACGAGTTCGTGAATAAACGTGGAAGAAAAATCAGTGATCAATATCTGGAAGTTCTCCAGTACGTATGTCAAAGGCTCAAATTCACGAATGTAATAAAAAGGCGGTAAAAAAAGTTTTTATTGATTTATGCAAGTGTGTGGGTGTGTGCAATTTAGTGCAACATTTCTCTAAAAAAATACTCCTGAATTGATATCCACAAGGTGAAATAATGAGACAAACATTAACATAATTCGATATGTAAACAAAACCTGAACCGGTGTCAAAACAATCTCAATAAACTTTTCCAACTTACGACAATCTTTAAATATTCTACATGCAGACATATTTTAGCTTTCACTTTATTTTCCAAAAGTACGGCAAGAATATTAACTTTCAAAAATTCACGAAATATTGGAAATTACGAAATCTGAGGCGGGTACGGTTAGCCATAATTAATACAATGCAATTGACTTACAATAAAGATGAAAAGCATTAAAATACATGGGAAAATATAGAAAAAATCACATTACCTTCATATCTGCAATGATCTGCTGGAAAAGCCCTCCCAACGCGCTGCATTCCCTTTCGATGTTTGGTTCCATATTGATCTCGTCTGTGGCAACTGGCTCCAAAATGTTGTCAATGGTTCTATTATTTATGCGAGCTCTGAAGGATCTGTATTGATCATTTGGACAGCAACAACAGGCTTCATTGCTGCATCGAATTCAACACTGGACACATTCTGGTTCCCATTACTTTCAGTAGGCAGCAACAACAAAACACAACTGCGAGATGCAATCACTTGTGTTTTTGGTACATTTAACGCACACCGAAGCTCAGAAAAGCACTGATTATGTGAGCACAGAACCAGGACGATAAGAACGACTCGATTAACTGAAAACCGCGATCCTAACGCACGCCAGAACGGAACAAGGATGAAGAGCGCCGACCTACACTCGGGACGCAGCGACGTCCACGCGCAGAACACCTCCTATCCACACCCGACCAGCTCCTTCTATCTTCTGCTCAGGCTGCCCCGGCACCAACCAATCATTATTTCTCGCTAGTCGCACGTCGACTGCACACGTCTAAACGCTATCTCTTGTCGGAAAATCTAACTACATATTAGAGACACTCCGAACCAGGCCATTCTGCAGTAACTCTACCTTGTGGGCAAAAAAAGAACTAAAAGAGTTCAATGATGGCGGAAGTTCGAACTAAATTATATCCATTTTATCGTGTATATTATAAGGCAAATTAATGTTTGGCTGGCAAATAAACTAATATAAATGGTAAGTCAATAAATTACATTTGCAATCCATTGATCCCATTAATTAACAAAAATTCAATAGAACATTTTTTCAACTAATCCCAGATTTTAAATCGTATAAAGAGGAAAAACTAGATTAAATGTGAAGTTGAACTAGTGTCTGTAACATTCATATTATAACGAAGACCGTTTTAACTGATCATTTTTGTGAAAATTATTATAGTCCTACACATGTACAAGCAACACGTTTTTGAAACTGAAATTTAAAGTCCTCATCAGGTGATCACAAAAGTTTTAATTACCAATTCTTATTCTATGATTAATAAAATACCATAATTATTTTATCTCGTACAAAAATAACAAAGATTAGGATGTTATGAGAATTCTGTATATTCTAAATTACCAGAAATTTTTAATATCCAAAATCTTTCAATGTCTGACCCAATTAGGAATAAAATATTCTCTAAATAATTGAATTTGACATAAACATTAACCAATGTCCTCTTACAACTTTTCATCATTCATTTATCATTAATTTATTTGTAAAATATCATTACTGCAACAACTGTATAATATTGTGATAATTTTCAAATGCAGTTTTTGGTATTTGTGACAATTTTAATTTATTAAATCAGTGTTCATGTTTCAGTTGTAATTTTGCAAACTTTTTCAAAGCTACATCGTTCAAAGAACACAAAAGCAATAACTTCATAATTAAAAATAGCTGTCATCACACAAGAATTGTGTGTATATAAAGTTATTTCTGTAATACTGGAGATTGTTCTGATGTATGCTCAGCATCCATGAAATTCAAAGTTTCAGTTTCTAGTCTTACATTGTAAATTTGAATTCCTCAAAAATGAGTATTTAATTATTAATGCACCTTTTGTTTCCAGCAATTTTGAAAGGAAATCCATTTGTTTTGGTGAACTTCACCTGTGACTCGTATATTTATCACCATTTCTCTTTCCTTTTTTCCTAAAGATAAATATGATGACTAGTAATATTGTGAGAAAAGGTAGCATTGTCATTAAAACGTTTGCATTTCTAAAAATTAAAATTCAATTGTTTTTCCATTCCATCTGCAGGTCCAATTTAAAATGTGTACTAGTTGATTGACTAACTTTCAAAATGCAGAGGCTTTAATTAATGTCTACTGTACATTTTTGAATTTTTAATAGTTCTGCGAAGAGGGTAAACTAAAATGCTATGAACTTTGAAAAAGGAATTCTAGAATTAAATTTTCTCACAAATGAGTCAACATTTTCTAAACTGTTTTCTTCTTAAACTAATTAAGCAGAAGACATGTCAAAGTTGAAATTTGATTCACATCTCAGGCTCTATTAAAGTTGAAAACATCTTAATACTTTGAAGATATTTTGTGTAAATACAATTATCTCGCAGAAAAAATCTACATCAGTTTGGTATCCCATACTTTCTAAATATTGGATTCTACAAAATTTTCTCAAGAATATGTTAGCTTTGGAAAAAAATTTCTCAATAATGATTTCATTGACAGGAATTATTAAAAATGGATCTGTGAGCATTGTTTGCCAAGACTAAGAAATTTGTGTTCATTATACAGATTACGCTTTTAAAAAAAAATTTAATGACATACACCTAATAGCAAAGTATACACTTAATAGTCCAAAAATATATTTGTTTTTATGTATGGAGGATTCCACAACTGTGGCAACAAGAGAGGTGGGATTAATAAAAAAAAAAGTTTTTCTGATTAAATTTGAAATGATATGGAATTTGACTGATGTTACTTTTTTTCACTAAAGAAGTGTGTGTATGTAGAGAAAAGGGAACATAGAAAAATAAGAAGAAAAAGGAGCCAATTAGAATTTGACATTGCCAATGAAAACAGTTACATATGTGATAATAGTCACTACTATGTTAGAATACAAATTTCTTTGATGAAAGCATCACTGTAACAGAAAAGTGAAACTCTCTTCATAAAAATTATTTAAGTGAATTCAAAATTATAATAATAGAATTTTAAGCACATAATGTGCCAGAAATTCCAGAATTATATGTAAATGAGTTCGGAAATAGTTGGAAGAGTAAGTGTTATGTTCAAACATAACAAACTGTATCTATTACATTATTATTTAATAATAATAAAATCTTTAAAAAAGCACAAGATAAGAAGAATTTGAAAAGCTAAACATTTTTGCTCTTCAGTTATTGAAAAGGTATTTGAATTGGTAAACAAATTTCGGATTTAATTTTTTTTGGAATAGTAGCAAAATAGTATCACACCCCTGACTCTTCTCCTACCCTACTAGCAAAAGGAGAACTCAAGAAAACGTGTGTATAGTGAAACTACGTTTAGCTCTTTAGCTACATTAGCTCTTTCATACGGCACCTTAATCTGCTTCAATTCTCATCAGTGACTTTTGATGGTCTGAATAAAACCATTAATGGACAATTCTCCAGAACACTTTTCAGGCAGCATTTGTAGCACACACAGACTAAACATATTGGGAAGCTCAAGTTTTGTCAAAAAAAAAGATGAGTTAAAAAGGTACTTGACATTATACAAGGTTATTAGAAAATTTCAAGTTGTAGTTCTTTTTATATTGATCATGATTTTCCATTTCTGTCCCGAACATAAAAACATCACACAAACAATCCCCGTGAATGTAACTTCATGTTCATTCATCATAGCAACATCTACTCTTGCCTTAAAGTAGAGAGCAATGCTTTCTGGTTCATCATGTGTAAATGAATGTCCATAAGAATCAAATTTCTTGCCACCTCCCAACACTACCATTAGTAATTGTAGGATGTTAGTACATATTTTCCTCGCATCTTACGGGGGGCGTCCCACTTTCAAGAAGGCATAGCTCCATTTGTTTGTTGTTTCTCTTCTGTTGGTTGCAAGGTATGAAAATTACATTATATTATTTCCTTCAAAATTTATTTTACCTTAACTGCATCAACATAGAATATGTTTTTAGTTAGTACTTAACATGTCATTGTAGTCTTATGTTATTTGTATTATGTTGCTGCTTTTTTATAGCCCCGATGAAAGAAATATATTTTCCGAAATGTTGGCAAATAACCATATAGTCATTTTACGTTCCACTGACCAAGCCTCATAAACCAGACTTCATCCATAAGAATCAAGTTGATCTGCAAATCAGACACAAACAAAATCATTGACACTATCATCAAAATTGAGGATATTACCAATAGAAACCACCAGTTGGTATAAGAGTGGTCGGTAGAGCTACACTGCTCTACTGAGAGACCTTAACCTACCAAGGTACAGGGTCTACGCCACAAGTTTTGGCTTACTTAACTTATCCCTTCCCTTGCCCCTTCTCAATCTTTTATAATACGAGTATGTGAGAATTATTTTGGCCTTAATACCCTTTCAGTACTTTCATATACCCTTTATAGATCTTATTTTTCTTAAAGCTTAAACAAATACAATTGTTTTCATATATTAAAGTTGTCTACTCTTCCTTTCCACCACACAGATGTTTTAGTGTACCTAAAAGGAGCAGTTGCTAATTGATACCTTTGTTATATAATTGAATTGGTATCGAATCACTTGGTGTTTTTGGATTATAAGATATAAATTCAACAATTGATTGTCTAGTGGCAACAAACAATAGCACTTTAATCACTATCAAATATCACTTCTTGTGCACAATTAAAACATTAGCAGAAAATTTCTAAGTTTTTAAAATGTTTAATTACATCATTCATGCAATTTCAATACTTACTTGAAGATAACCAGAGTTGGATTCCAAGATCAGTCTTTTTGTTTGAAAGAGATGTTTGAAAAAAGTAGAGAAATAACATAGTAAAGAATATTTCCCCTCAACAATGAAGATTTTGTAATTATAGCCACAAAAGTATTGACAATATAAAAACTAAGGAAATTCTTCAGATTGGAAGAATAAAAAAACACATCCTCCCTCACACACTTCATTCCCTTCAACAAGAATTTCAGTAATATTTTCTATGTATCAAAATTACTGAAGGGCTTGACAGCAAAGATTTTTTCATTCCAAAATAGAACTTTTGTTTTACATTCATTGCAATGAATTTCTGAACATGTAAGTAATGGTGCAGGGAGAAACAGTTCATTAAACCAGCATACAACAACTCTTAAATTTTTTTGTGCATATTACATTAAAGAGTAACTTTTAATGATAGGACAAAAGTAGGAAAGCATCAGGAGTTTGTTGAACACACATCTTACCACGCATGAACAATGAATGGTTTAAAGCATCCTGTATTTAACAAATTATTGAGGAACAAATACCTAACATCTCATATCACAAACAAATTTCAGAATGCGAAAGGTAAAAGCGCAAATTTTGACATAAAGCTTGTAGGTACAGTTGGTAGTCAGTTGACATTTCTACAGGGAGTTCAACGACTACATTTATTATGTTACAATTGCTAAAAGTACTGAAGAATTTCACAGTACCAAATTCTCTAGTAACAGACAATGTAGGAAAACAGTCTCACATTCTTCCACATAAACTCAAGGAGTGTCTATGTAAACAATCACCTTTTACTATAAAACAAATATTCTTATATTTTTATAATATTAAACACAAATACTGAAATTTACAGGGCAAACTGATCAAATGCAAAATTCAAATGTTTATGTAAGTACAAAAAACTGTTGAAATTCAAACAGCATGCCAACAATTTAAATAAACCACTGGTTCATTACATAGATATGTAAACTGCATGCAATGTACATTCATATTTTGAGAATTATACATGTTCAAATTAAAATGACACTTGGCAGACATTAAGATCACTGTCATGTTTAGATAACTTGCAAGCTACACCTCATTAAATGAGTTGTCAGAATGAATTTCTCATTACTACAATCACATTAAAATAGTGTGGCAATTTTATGTCTGACATACCACAATATCTCTCCTTTTCTCTCTCTCTCATTTATATACACAATATTTCCTCAACTATGTCAATATTGAATTACAAATGTGAACTGCTCTGCATGTTATTTTTGAAGTAAAAAGTATTTAAAATTGTATACACATATATATTTTAACAATTTTCAAATACAATTGTCAAAAAAGTAACATCTGCATTTACAATTGTGAAGTATGGCTATGTCCAAAAACAGAGAAACTAGAAGATGAAGAGAAATAATTTAATGCCATTCTGACCAATGCCAGAATTTCGAAAAACAAATATATGTATCATGCCATCCATTTACACACAGAGGAAAATACTAATACAAAGTTCAAGTGGCACACTATTAGAAATATTGAATAAAACAAAGAAATGAGAAATTTGTAAGAAATACACTGAAATATTTCGAGTGATTCTGATTCATAATATCACAGCTATTATCAACTTCAAGCTGAAAAGTCCAAGCAAGAAAGTCACATTTCATTCGTAGCAATGTATGACGTCATGATGGTTTCAAACTTGCCATTACCATGTAGTGAGATTCCTCGTGGGAAACCGGTGGGGGAGTAGGAGGAAGGATGGGTGCACCCCGAGGAGACATGGGCACATAGTCTGGCTCAGGCTCCGGGGGCAGCGGGCCCCTCGCAGACCACTTGCTCCACGGAATTGGCGGCAGAGGAGAAGAGGCCAAGGAGGAGCACGAGGCTGAGTAACCGGGAAACGATCCTTGTCGTAACGCACTCAGCGATGGAAACCGGCTGGTCGGAGGACTTTTGCTCTTCTCGTCCAGCGCCTCTTCACTCATGCTGGAAGAAAAGTGATTTTATCTTTAGTACTAAACTCCCATTTTTCAATGGCAATAGAATTGTTAAGAAAAGTTTTTACTGACAAAACTATAACAATATTCATAATTAAAATATTTATGTGGCTCATTATCAAAAAGCTATTGAAATAAAAGCAATGATACAATTATGACTTGACAAGAAAAAATTCAAAGGGATGTTCTAAGAAAAAACAAAAGAAGCACAACGCCAAAAAATTATGTTTCCACAAGAAATACTTTTCAAATGATTATCAAAAGGTAATTACACAAGGGACATTTCCAAGATCAATTCCTGACTCGTGAAGCGAAGAGGTGTATAACCAAGATAAATTTTTTTGTCAAGCAAGGAATAGAGTAATCATCACATCCTAGGAGGTAATAATCAATAACTGATTATTTTCCATGGGGAAATCTCTGATGGGTAGTTAGGGTCCCACTTCTAACATGCTGTTGGCTGAAATTTCGATCGCAATAGACTGTCTAACTGTCAACTAACTTATAAAGCTTTTCTTCAGGAGATTCATAATTTGGAAAGACACTGAGCATCACCTCTTTGACAACCAAACTTTTCTTACCTGCATTTAGCTTGAGTATGGAATTTATGCTTCCTTGGAGGAAGCGGAGGAGGAGGGGAATTATCTTCTAATGATTTTCTCCATCCTAAGGAGGCTGGATTTTCGTAATGATTCTGTGTCTGCCCATCTGTCATGACAGGGAAAACATCATCCATTATTTCCTCATAAATTCCCGATGCAAGAGAGATACCCGATTCTCTTCGAGGTGAATAGGTATTAGACACAGAATTAGTTCTAAAGAGAGCAGCCACTTGTTCAATGTCTTCGTCACTTTCACAACTTCCGATGTGTTGATATTCATGAAGAGATTCATTGTCTGCCTCACTGCAACCTGGGGTTGAAAACAGCAATCCTAGACCAGCAGATATAAGACTATTGGCCACCTGCAAACATAAAAAATATTTTGTTCTTACACAAACACACTAAGAAACTGAAAATTACTTAACTTTGGATCACTAAAGATCACTAGTTTCAAATTATAAAATCAAATCAAGATTTTCATATTGACTATTGAACTGTATAATCATGAAAGTGTTTTAAAATCCTCTTTCACATGTAAAAAAGTTTAAGGAAGTAAAAGTTTGATTTCATCAGATATCCTAATCCATATAAATGGTATAATTTATTTTTATACAGAAGTCATTTTAAAATGGAAACAGGCAGTACATGCCTTCTTTTAAAAAGAGAAAAATAGTCTTTCTCATCTCCCAGCAAAAAGGACTCAAATGCTCATAATGACTTAATTTTATTCATTACCAGTTAGTAATGAGTTCATTTATCATCATTGTAATATCAGCAGGTGGTAACAAAACTAATAGTTATCAATGTATATCAATAATAAATATTCTTCAGGATCTCAATAAAGTACTATGTTACATGATAGACAATACAATATAATACAATAAACAGCATTTAAAGATTTGAAAATATTGTACATGTAATATTGTACATTGTACATGTATCTTCTAAACCTGATTCATGTACTCAAAATCTTCCTGTAAATCAATATTAAAAAAAAATCATGAATTCCAGTAATGAATTGAAAAAGATACAATAATCTACTTATGGTCCAGAAAATCCCATACCAAAAATACATTTTCTTGAAATCTACTGCTTTATTACAAGAAACTTCCATTGTTTATCAATGATTTGCACTTACACAGCAGTACTATTAATACTAATTACATTAATTAAAAAAAGTCAGAGAATTTAAAAAATAGTCTATTAAATTTATAATAAATAAAAATAAAACAACAATCAAATTTTATCCTTGGAAGAAGAGAGAAATAAAAATTGTAATGCACTCGGTAATCTCTTTAGAGTTGATTCTTACAAATTTGCACAAAATATTACTTACTTTGCCTTGAATATCATGGCCTGAGTCATCCGAGGCTGTGGATACTCTAACTCCTGAATCACGGGATCCACTATGTGATCGAATCAATGCAGGATGACGCAAGAACTTGCTAGGACTTCCTACTGTCGCTTCAGCAACACTGCAATAGCATCTTAGATCACTTTCACTGCGACTCAAGCGACGCGAGTTTTGTAGAGAGACTGGTTGCGGAAGGAGTTGTTTAATCTGTCCCCTACGTAATAGGCAATCCAGAAGCTGAGGTGCTTGTAAACAAAATATGTACATTTGACCAGGGCCAGCTGGAAATTCACTGAAAAGAGATGCACAAAAAATTATAATCATGTACATTATTCCTATAGAAATTGAGATATATTACTCTGGAAAATTTGATGATATTTAGGTCAAGGGAGTTAACTTTTTGTGAAAGTGGAGTTTTGTTGTTCAGGGAGTTACACATGACAAAATCTATAATGTACATTTAAAGTCTACAATCACAAAGGAGAGACTTATTATTTTTCAAATATTCTCTGCTTTACATTAACCACACAAAATTTTTTATTTTCATCTTTTTTGAATCTCACTTTTATGACTTAAACCCTTTCTTAGCATTGAATTAATCAAGCACAAATGCATCAACAAAAGTAATTTTGGGTTTCTGACCCTACCATACCTGCTGGTATGTATCACACATATCTTGTTTTCATCTTCTGGTTTGCCAGTGGCTGCCAAATGAAACTGATGAAAGTGAGACCAGTCCCAAGAGGCCACAGCTTCCTCTGAGCCGTTTCTACTCAAACTTATATGACATGCTCCTACTGTCATTACACCATAAAAACCACTCAGTCCAGCTGATTGCGTGAGAGTATTATCAATCAAGGACACTGAAAACGTGCCTTCTCCTGAAATATGAAGAGATAATATAAGAATTTAATTAAAAATTAAGAAGTTGGCATTTTTAGCATCCTAAATATTTAAGCTTCAAAATTCAACTTACCATGCTGGGCATATATATCTGTAAAAGAAAATAAAGCACTGAGTAAGTTGCATTTTCTACAAACACACTTATTTTGTATTACAAACATTAAAATTTCACAATTATTAAATTTAGACTTAAATAATACAGCACTATTTGTCTCTTACAATTTCTTAAAATTCTTTCAGAGGAAGCATATCAGCAAGATTCTTTTCCGCTTTCTAATCACATACAAATTTTACTAAGAAATACGTTAATTTCTTTCAATAAGGAATATTAGTAGGTACATATAATTTTAAAACAACTTTTAAAATTGACTTTGATAAGCAATAAGGGGAAAATCTCGAGTTTTCCACACAATTTGATTTGAAAATTTGGCTGAAGTCTACTATACAGTACAACAGAAGGAAGTCGTTTAAACCGGCAGTTCCCGCTGCTCCAAAAGGGGGAAATCCATGGTGGACGGGATGAGGGGTTTTTAGGGAATTATGAAAGGAACCTTTCGATGAGGAGGGCTGGTGAGCAATATGCCTAACTTAAAACATACATATAAAAAGCTAAGCAACCTTTAAGTTTGTTTAATTGCCAGTGCAAAACCTTATTCTCCTTTTAATTCAGACATGAAAATAATTTGCTCAGATCATTTAGAATCTCAAACACTTACCAAAAGGCTGTTTAGGATGAAGTAAATTGCGTATATGAGCCATCCATTTTTGAGTCTCTGTTTCAGAGTTTCCGGCAAGAAAAATAAGAGGCCTACGGGTCTGCCCAACATTGGTATAGACACCAAAAGCAAACTGACGTGATCTGCAGAATATCACATAGTAAGAACATGAGTGATTTTATGAGATATTTAACAGTAATGAAAATTGCTTAGCAAGTCTCACCGAGAGCTGGAGTGACAGAAGGTAGAATCAGATGAAATGTGAATAGTATTTGATGAGTTACTTCCTATTTGAATGCATACCCCTGAGTTTTCAGATGGAAGAACTACACACCACTGTTTCTTCCATGCCTGAACACAGGAAACAAAAGCAATATTATTTCTGAGAATCAACTGAAAAATGCAACATTCAATATACCCTCGAGCACCACAACAAATTACCCGTATATCTTACATAAAATAATACAGTATTCCTAAATATTATAAACTTGAGATACAAAATGTATTGCAAACAAAATATCACAAGAAAATAATAATGCAAAAAGAAGTATATGTCTCACCTTCCATGGAGTGAATCCTCTCTTCCGAACTTTAGCTGGCACTTTTACATCTAAATAACCACTCAGATCACTTGACATCTTGCTTAATTCGAGGGAATATAACTAATAGCAGATGTAATCAAAGATCCCTGTAAAAATGAAAGCAATTCTAAGTTAATTGTATTTCGCACATAACATTTTTAATTTCCATATTGAACCAGAAAATAAATACCAACTTAAACAAGAATCAAAATAAATTATTAAAATCCTCAAACTTAAAAATACATATTACTGTTAATTGATTACTTTATGGGACTCCACTTCAAAGTCTGATAATTTATTTCTTTGTTATTCCCTTCATATGCAAGGACAATAGACTTCCGAGCTGCTGTTCCAAGTCTACCCAATGCTGCTAAGTCTACAGGACGTATCGGAGCATTTTTGTCAATGCAGATGACTACAAAGTATGCATGAAATTGAAAAGGATCTCCAGGATATACTAAAAAATCTCCACCATATTTCATTCCACTTGTAAGAAAATAACCTTTCTGCCAAAAGTGTCTGAATACATTATAACGTAGTAGCTCAGTAGGAGATGATGGGAAATTCCATTTCACATCAGATAATTCCTCATTTTTCAACCATGGATGTGCAGTAAATATTTGAACACAAATGGCGCTTTTAGGAGGAGGTTTAACTTTACTTAATTCTTCTTCAAGCACTTTATTTCTATCAATTGTTACAGTTGTTTCCGTAGGGATGGAAATTTGCTCGTCACATTTTCCCTTACTTTTTCCTTTCTTCTTTTTTGTTTTCAACCCCATTAATTTTCTTTGCTTGCCGGCCACAATATTATCTAAATTTCCAGTTATCTGCCGTTTTCTTTCTTCCATTAAACACTCAATTTGCTCGTCACAAATTTTCTCACAATATTTATCATACTCTGCTTTTACATCACTACTTGGAGATTTCAATAGAGACGCATGATTTATCAGTCGGGCAACATTATTTTCACGAAGTAATGTCGCTTCTTCAGGAAGCAAGGCCAAAGGAAGGCCTTTAAAATGATCTTGATAAGGTGTCTGTGCTAAACAACCTACCAAACTTCCCACTATTCTATGTTCTTCTCTCAATTTCAGCCAATCTTCTGCGTTAAATATCAGGGGTATTCCTTCTTCGGTAACTATTATTTCAATCATATTAACACCCAGCAAATAGCATTAACTAGATATTCATTACGTCTTTGTGAACTGCACAATTCAAATAATACTACAATTGTATTTGGCAGGTTCCACGTGACAAACGAATACGGGCGGGTCACGCAGCACATCGCACACCACGAGGTAAAACTGAAGCATAAGCGCAATACGTTTCGCAGCTGGTACTGCTACCTTTTCATTGCTTGTCAAAGAGAATGCAAAAATCTATATAGGCGGCTTGTGGTGAGCACTGCGCACGCGCACCATTTGCTTCCTTTAAAGTTTGCGATTCGACCACTAGGCGCGCCTTTATCAAAGTGATGCGTTGAACTTGAAGTACAGTGAGTACGATGGGTTTCGTTGGATTAATTAAGTACATGTCTACAAGGAACAAAAGAGTTTATCGTTTTGTTTGCAGTTCAGAATTTGGTAGTGTGATTCACATTAAGGGATGCATCAGAACATTAAATTTTCATATCTAGTGCTTCAAGAACGGGTTGAAAATCGATACCAAAACCACTGTCGACACGACTTATTTTTCCACATGGCGGGTGGTATGATTTCTAGTATTCACAAATTCTGTATTATATGCGCACGTTCTCTTGAGCTCCGGAATTCAGACCCCCTTTCATTTAAGAATATTAGTTGAATTAAGCAATATATACTCTTTGAAAAATAGAGCAGTTGAGTATCGCAAAGAACAAATATCTGATGTCTATAAATGTTCGCTCTAGTGTAATAAAAACTATTATCCTTCGAAAACATGCTTTATATTTAAAATAATGTTATTGCCACCAAAATAACTAAACCTCCACTTTTCCTCCATCTAGCAAAATGAGAGCCTCACGAAAACGTGCGTGGATAATACTATAAATCAACAATGATATGTTGACTTTAAAACATATTTTACTCAGGGTGTAGCCAACATTTCGCATAATTAATTCATTTTATTATATACATCATGACTGAAATAATTTGAAATTTTAATTATTTAAAATATTAATTGTTTGAAATTTTAATTGTTTTAAATTTTATTATCATAATCATCACGATGGAAAATTACTATTTATGATAAGAGAGGTAAAAGTGGTATTTTATTTTGCGAGTACGAAAAACTGCGACCGGAGGTCGACTGGCGCAATCCTACGATCAAAATAAAATTACTTTTACTGCATGTGTCATACACTATTTTTTAAATACAATTTTAGACATTAATTTCATTTTAATTTAAGTACACAAATGATACATTAAGGACAGTAGACGCTGATGCGATACCATGAAAGTTTGCCTGTAAATCGTCTCACTTTTAGCACTTGTGCTAGAAATCGAAGTTTTGGGATATTCCATAAATCCTAAAAGTAAGTTTTTAGTAGGGGCCGTCTAAACATATATTTTGATTATTAAACAATTATTTAAATTTTTGTTTAATATATTTTTTTTTAAAGCTCACTTGTTTCACACAATATTTTATCGGACAGAATTCGGCTCAACTTGTAATTAAAAATTCTTTCAAAGATAACTTCATGACTGAAAGGAGGGGAAAAGTAAATAGCAAAGGAGGGCGATTTTCCATTTACGAATACCACATACAATGTAGTATGTTTATCATATTGCTATGACCGTGGTATACATTAAACAATAATTTAAAACAAAGTAGATGAGAAAAGTAAATCACTTAGGACATGAATGCGGGAAAAGTGACAATAAGACCGAATAGTTCGTTCTAATAACAGCCATTATTTAAATAGCTAAGTTTAGGATCTACACAGTGAATTAATACGTTCACTGTCCAAGGAATCATATGAGATACACATGAAGTATTTTACTAAGAGCTGGCATCATAAACGATTCTTTATCATATTTTTGTAAATAGGACATGTGTCTTCCGATTTCAATATTGAGTGAACTCGTTCTAAAGAACATGAAACATTCGTTGTCTTACAAAACGATTTGTTATTTTAGGCATGTCCCGTCATTATTATTGCAGTTTATTG
This sequence comes from Gryllus bimaculatus, assembly GCA_017312745.1. Classification (NCBI taxonomy): domain Eukaryota; kingdom Metazoa; phylum Arthropoda; class Insecta; order Orthoptera; family Gryllidae; genus Gryllus; species Gryllus bimaculatus. The sequence goes on along the minus strand of BOPP01000052.1, from coordinate 6,536,104 downwards.
ACCGAGCTTCTGAGGATCTCCATATATTGTATATCTGGTCAATGAACGTATTAACAAATAGTTGTCATCTGATTTACCTTAACGCGCGAATAAACAGGGAGTTACGTCACACACGACCAAATGGCACTCCACATATCCAGAACCACTGTTTCACTAACCCACTCACTTTCCGGAGAACCCCACACACCACACACACTCGTCACTCTCGACCGAATCGGAGGTCGAAACAAGCAAAAACGTGTCCGCCGTCGCCACTGCAACAGCAGCTTCCGCACGCGTGCCGCACGCGCCTTCTCTGCCGGCACTGACGCCGACGAGTGGCCGCGCCGCACCGCGCCGCGTCGGGCGCCACCGCCGC
>BOPP01000052.1:6506164-6528664 GCA_017312745.1 Gryllus bimaculatus | reverse complement strand
CTCGGAAAGACATTTTCTTGGAGAACTCATTGTTCAATACTTGTTAGTAAGGTGTATTCTTGATCAATGAAAACAATCAACAAATTTGGTATTTATATATCACAAGGGGCCTGCAGCAGCTAAAATCCTGCTGAACAAAACCACAGAAAATGGTTTTCCAAAACGTAGCACGCACAATGATCACGAACAAATTAAATATTCTCGTATAACACTGCAATAAATTAAAAAATATACCTAAACGTCTTCACGAATACTGCAATAACGTAGTATAACAAAAGTTACCAAGAATATCAAAAAAGTATACCACATACACAATATATTAAAAAAGTCGCTTTTCCGAAACGCAACACTGGAATAGTAAATTTTGGTGGTCGGCTTCTTCTTTGGAGCCTTTACGCACATGACGTCAGCTGCTTCGTAGGCATGAGAATTCTTCGGTACCCGAAGTATGAGAGTAGGTGGAATAACACAATCGAAACTGTTTCGGTTTCTTTCTTTCTTATTTTCTCTCTTTTCTTTCTTTTCTCCCGAGCTCCTGAGTATCTAACAAAACCATTGGCACCTTTCACTTGGCTGGAGGCAGCACAGTTTTTTGCCAATTTCTTCGCGCATTTGAAATTAACAATATAGATTATTATTATTATTATTATTATTATTATTATTATTATTATTATTATTATTATTATTCAATAACAGACATAATTTACTATCTACATAGGCAATGATACTTGTATTACAAATTGACGAATGTATGACATAATTAGGACTGCCATGCGTCAAATGGTATTATTTCCTGTCTACCTTTCCCATCGTACACTCAGCTCTGGAAACGCATTCGCGACCCGAATGAGAAACAGGAATGCACGTGAAGTAACAGGAAATTACATTTCCTCTCGATTTTATCACATACTACTTCGCAACACTGAATTTAGACCTCGTACGTCAGACTCGTCTAGTACGCGGCTTACAAATAGCCCGCGTTGTGACGAACAGTTAACATGGTTAAAGTTTACACACAACGTAAGAGAGACACCTTGGAGATGCGAAGGAGCCATTAACACATACATTCTGTGTGGTCGAAGTAGAATATAGTCATGACATTTCACCTACGTCGTACAAGTGACCTTGATGTTATTCACAACTTTGAAAGTCAGACATTCTGTTCGAAAATGATAGCTATGTATATAGTTGATTTAAAAATATAAACTAATTAATTTAAAACTATAAATTATTTACAACCAGATAGGATAGAAAAAGTGGGAAATTTTTACATTTATGCTGAAACTTCACAAGAACACATGCTAACAGCTCTCAATCATTCTACATAATAATAGGAATTAGAAAATTTAATTACTTGATAACTATCTAAAAATTTTAATTACTGTAAACAGGAAATCCGGAAATGAGAATCATAACATGCTAGAAGCAAACCATATATTTTTTTTGAAATTTATGAATCATTACACAACGAAATAAATTAAGAAGTGATAGTAGGTCCCATTGAAGTAAGAAGTGCGTTTACTCGTTTTTCGAAAGATTCTTCGGTCATACGAGCTTGTATATTTTCCTTCCAGGAAATACTTCTATTTACCCGTCGAGAGCGAACTTAGCTTTACGACTCTTGACGTAATAGTGAATGCTTAGCATGCAGGATGCCACATATTTTGGAAAGGCACCCAGGAAACATAAAACATTCGTAGTTCCTCGAAATAACAGAAAAAAATGTTTATGGAAGAAGTTGACGCTATGGGAAAATGCAATGAATGCTCACCAAGGTTCACAAAAGTACCGAGTTTTCAAAGAAGTAAATTGTTCTTACAAATCCTCGGCATTAAATTATTACAAACTTAAAAACTAAGAGTCATTTAATTACCTGTACCAATGTGTAGTTGTACAAATATGTTTTACGCCAAATTGATGTAAATTTACATTCCTACAACTATTATCAACACTTTTTAGTTTCAAATAATTCTTTTTAAAGAGGCAACTACACTTGTGAGGACAAACGGAATTTGACGTAGTCTGCGTATGTGTTTGTTTATATACTTGTATATAAATGAGGGAGAGAGAGAATAAGAGAAAAAAGAGAGAAAAGGGAGAGAAAAGGGAGAGAAAAGAGAGAGAAAAGAGAGAGAAAAGAGAGAAAAAAGAGAGAAAAAGAGAGAAAAGAGAGAGAGAAAAGGGAGCGAAAAGAGTGAAGAAAGAGAGAAAGAAGAGAAAGAGAGAAAAGTGAGAAAGAGGGGTGAGAGTTGTTTGAAATTATTTGCGATTGTTCGCAATATGAATATTCAGAAGAAATATTAATTGAAAACGAGCTTCTTGGAATCTCGTTCCCATATCTATAAACTCAGTACTTTTTCCATAATCATTCCCACATTACGATGGTAAGAACATTTTGAACTCAAATTTGTGAATATTAAAATATGGATTTGTTAACGCCGCGGCTTCTTGAATTTAAAAACGAAATTTTAATTTTGGGGGTAATTTACATAATGCACTTGGACATTTTCCAAATTAAAAAACAATGGCTCCATCGTTTTTGATTAAATTTTATTGTTGGATCGTGCGAAGGACGTTTCAGAGAATGGTATAGGCCTCATGTTCGTTGAAAATCGTGATTTTTCAAAAATTGCACGAGTTCAAATTTTTTTCGGCGTTTCCCTACAACTAAAATATTAAAGATAGAGATGTTTTCCCTAGATGAAATCTGTTCCTTAAAGATAGAGTTTGAAATAAGGTCATGTACAATATTTTGAAACTTTGAGGACTTGAGGAACACGGAGGAGTAAGTCCGTGCTGTGCTAGCACCAGTAGTTCAATAGATGCACAAGCATTTAAAGAGAAGATTAAGTTCTTTGGAAGTGCCTAAGAACCTCTTTCTCTGACACGGTTCTAAGACACCCTTTCTATTTTAAATATTATTTCCCAAGTTTTTATTCCTCGTATGAATTTAATTAGTTTTCGATTTTTTAAATTTTAAATAGCTAGTCTACCAGGCGGAAATACAACTCAAATACGTGGCGAGCTTACGTAAGAGGATAACGGCTACAAAAGTAGTAGTACGACAAAGGTGAGGGACACCGAGAGACAACTAAGATGACAAGATGATAGCACAGATAAAAACGTTGGCGAGATTTATTCTCACAAGATATGACTGATTATGATTTTTAGGTTGATTCCATGCTAGTGGGCTCTTTAAAAATCTATAATGTAAACAGAATTTAAATATTACACGTTTTGATTAATAAATTAGTGCCTCCGGGTGCGTCAACCGCCAAAATCATTAGTCCCGTACGTGTAGTGCATGTTTACATCACGAGATGTGGTAATATGCGTCCTACGTCGGCTTGTGGGGACTTTCCCCAACCAGGTATCTTCTAAAAGCGGGAAACCGCCCCAGCCGGAACAACCTCTAAGCTGCCGACTGGTCTTCAGAGAAGAATGATAGTGTAGCGCATGTGGATCTTTGTAATTAAGGGGTGAAGATAGGACAAGGAAGAGGAAAACGAAATCGCGAGCGGTCCGTGGCCCGTTGGTAAGGTACTGCTCCGGCATTCGCCTGGTATTGATCGGCGAAACCATCGGAACACGAACCCAGGACCTCCCAGTCAGAAGCACAGCAGTGACATCAGTTGATTCCCTGATTACACATTTTAATGGAGAACATATGTACATGTTAGAATCTTTTATATAACTAGGATTATATAAACTGATGTTCTGAGAATTCGGGGTTATTAAGACGTATTGCTGAGATACGTAAGTCCTACTACTTATGGCTTTTGAAGAACGTCGATGTGACATGATTATTTACTTTGTTCCTACACAATCTGAATCTATGACTGAAATCCAGCTTTGACCACTAAATTACCCAGCTGACCCAAACGACTGTGGTAGTTAGCCTTGAACATTAACCAGTAACCATCTCTCATATCCGCAATTGTCGGTATTCTCGCGCTGAATTGCACATAAACCTGTTAAAAGCGAGGTTTCGTCACGCAATGCTACTTAACACATGGGTTTCGTATACATCTTTTAATTAGTTCAACGGTGTTCTCACAATCATTTCTTGCGTGACTGCTTAAAAAAACAGATGTATAAATCCAAGTGGCGTGTCGCAGTGCTCTTGGAAGGAGACGTGGAAGCAAAGTCTCGGGTCTACGACGGCTGGTAAATGGAGAGCCAGGATGAGTATGAGATCGTGCTGTGTGAAAATCGTACGGTAACACGCAGTGACGTAGTGGAATGGGCGAGATGGAGAGTGACATTTCTAAGCGACACAAATTCGGACGGGGAAGCACCTAGTAATCTAGAAAAAGCGTCGAACTACGACAGCTTCCTACATTATTTGTAAATTTGACATTTTCGAAAATTCAGAGAGTTCAACGAATAAAACCCGCCAATGGCAAGTAAAGTTTTCTGGCGAAAATTCGCCGTTTCCCGGAGTACGATCATAGTACTTTCTCTTCTTACGAAGTAATATTGTTTTCTTCTAATTCCGCAACGACGTCAAGGGTGAGTGTTGTGTTTAGTGTTTTCGGACGCGTCAACTAATTTAGCTATTGTTCCCGCGAGTGTAATGAAAGTTGTAACATTGGAGGTGGCGTTGTTTCACGACCAACGACCTGCACGCCGGCTTGCAGTCCATAATAGTGTAGCGTCGTGCCACGCTCAAAACAGACAACCACGTGGAAATCGGCGAAGCATCACCGGATGTTAAACAAAGGGCGGAGTGATGACGCGCTGGGACTTTCCGTGGACGTAGCGGGCCCGGAGCGGCTTTGGGGAGGAGGCAATGGGGGCGGCGGGTGGAGCCAAAAGGGCTTATATAAGGCCAGGAGAACAATGCCCCAGTCTTCTTGTGATAGCGGCGTCGGCGACAGGTGAAGCGCGTGTCTGTGCGTGTAGGTGCACTAGGGCGAGGGGCCGGCAATTCATTGTCGTGACTTGCGAGACGCGTAGATGGTCTCAAAGTAGAGCGGCTTCATACAGGGAACATCGGTGGTACGTTGCAGTGTGGTAGCCGTTCTTAAATATCTCTCCTTGTAGTGGGTCTATTTATTTAGTTTATTGTGAGTAGGGTAGTTGTTAAATTAAAACTACGGTCTAGACTGTTAATAAATCTACTGTTTTACAAATCACTCGCGTCTGAGTTCGAATACACCCGTATGACGCCACAATAGGGAGTTTTAGCGCCACGCGTAAGGTAGCGGCGTTACTACACTATATGCACTAAGTCACGTGATGGACCTTGAAGTCATAACGTCTTACCTTAGACCTAAGGTACGACCTTATACCTTCATAAATAGTGCACGCCTGTAAGAGCCTCTACGGTCCCCTTATAAGCGGCAAAATGGCCGCCTAAAAACAGGAAAAGTTGAATTTTTCCTACTCTAGAAAACCGATTCTCGTATGTGAGGCAGTTACAATTATTTCTTCCTTAACGCTGGCAAGAATTCCACAACGCTGGCAAGAATTAACGGGATATATTGTAGAGGTGACAGGAAAGAAATTCTCAAAAACGGAATTCACGTCATTTCTTCGCGATAGGTTATGTCTTACGCTCAGAACGAACGCTGTTTTAAGGTATTTCCTATATTTTCGAGAAAAGCAGACTGCATATTCATCACGGGGGGCCACAATATCTAAAACTCCATGCACAATGTATCTTTGATGTTCTGTTGACTCGTAACGGGATTTAAATGTCTCACCACTAGCCTACACTCTTTGATATATTATGCAATTTCCCTGTTCAACGCTTGAAATGCTTCCTTTGTTATAACGCATAACGTAATGTTGCAATTGCTACAACTCTTCGGAAAATTGTTCATTACGACCGTATAAAGGCGTTACTCACGTGATCAATAGAGTTTAAGGATGTCTCCTTACGCCTGGCGCTAAAACTCCCTAATGACACAGGGAAATCGCGGTACGTTAGCGGGGCAGAAACTGATGGTTCGTCCTCGGACCGAGACGGTGGACACCTGAGTAGCAGTTCTGAGATATTGAGGGTTTAACTAGAACTTTTATAAAATAACTCAGAAACCGTGGATCAGTAAAATATTTCTGGAATACTTTTTTATACGTGTGTTACAGCAACTTCTAGCAAGTAATGAGATAAGTATCCATATCTTATTACTTTTTGTTTTGGTTACAACAATTGTTCTTGTTTCACCAACATTGGTTCTCTCCTTTAAATACTCTCTCTTGCAAGAGAATGACGTAGTCAATCCAAATAAATATGCATTTTTGAGTATTATAATTATCCAATTTATAGAAATCACAATACACCACATATTTTTCATCAATCGAAAATGACTTAAATGCACATCATTCTCTTTTGCAACAGTTAATGTCAATGCGCACTTTGGCCAGGACAAACTTCTCTCTTTTAGAAATTTACTCTTCGCTACTTTTCCTCGCCTTATTTCCCACATTTTCTTTCTAGTTTTCAGGATATATTTTGCTTTTATTTGACATTTTATGCACGGGGGACATTTTATGCACATTCTCGTCTCCCGTAATCTCTATAGTTACTGTAACAACACTAGAGTTGGCCACACTGATTTACCGCGATCATAAGAAAACTTCATTACTTTACGCTGGTTAATAGAGCTACTAACCAATGAGACAGAAGCTTGGATTCACTTCGGGGTTTTATTTACTTAAGGCGCAAAACAGTTAAAACCTGTGAGGGATAATCCTCAATTCTACCGAGGTTTCTGCGATACTGAACACTGAATTTTTTAAAAGTACACTTGCATATAAGTCCACACTGCATTTAAATAAATTCCATTAAAATAATTATATTTGAAGTTATATTTAATGCTAATAACACAATTCCACAAAATATGTGGGATAGTTCCTTGTTCTAGAGAGTACTTCAATTCTTGAAATCGGCTGATCTGGTTTACTGGCGTTTGCGCAGTTTCTTGCCTTCGTATATAGGAGACGCACGAAGAAAATATATGCCTCCTATATATGCCTTCATATATAGGAGACGCAGGTAGGAAGGGCCACGTATCGCACGCCACCCTTCTTTCCTCACCGCCTCCCACGCCCACGCCCTTAGGGACGAGTGGTGGACAATTCTGCACCTCCATGATCTACGTAGAACAGGGCTAGGAATCTAGAGTACATACATTCTTGGCTATCCGAGATGAGCCGCGTCTCGGTCAGTTGGGCTGACATTTCGGCCATCTTGCTGTGGCCTTCTTCAGAACAATATCGCTGCAGTAAAGCCGCAAGATGGCCGAAACGTCAGCACAACTGACCGAGACGCGGCTCATCCCGGATAGCCATGAATGTATTGACTCCGGCCGCGGAAGGCTACAAGCGCACAATCTAGAGTAGAGTTCACACGGGAAATCTGTTAAGAATGTGAGCGATGCCCATGGGAAAGGAGATACCGCGCAAGTGTTATCTGCGATTACCATCGCTATTCAGGTTGCCTAGTGCGGGATAGAGATTGTGTATCTTAATATAGAGAAAGCTGTGTAATGCTGCGGAACATCGATTTCGAGATTTTGCACGGAAAGACACACTTAGCAATCCCCTGATACGGACAAAATGTTTGCTTTTTTCCCTTTTATCCTTTAGTCCTTTACCCTCTCCGAGAAAAAGTTATATCCAAAAAAGTTGGAGCCACTTTTGAGAAAATTTTGAAAATGTAGTTGAAAATCAAAATATCAATTTCAAACTCGGAGGACCTCGAATTTGATCAGATCGATCGGGTAAGAATCAATTCTGAAGAAAATCGTCTGATCGTTTTAGGGGTCGACCATAAATTACGTAACGCAAGAGAGGGATGAAGGGGTGTGAGGCAGCGTTACACTGTGTTACATAGGGGTAGGAGTATTAATTATGTGATACATAACATTGATTTTTTAAAGAACATTTTTCAACATTTGTTGAAATAATTCCATTTTGATTTCAGTACTAATACATTAAAATATTAACTAAATAATTTAAAAAAAATAAATAAACTCAAGTTTCTAATTTCTGCTTTAATTATCATTAATATTAATATACAACACAAGTAAAATAAATACAAATTGTTTTTACTGTGCTATTATTTATTTTCACTTCTTGCATTTACAAAGGAGGATGTTGTCGCAAGTGTTACGTAATTATTTAGGGGGGGTCAAGTGTGAATTTGGAGTGCGTTACAGGGACGAGAGGGGATATTGAAAATACTCCAAATTTGCGTAACGTAATTTATGGACGGCCCCTATGGCGCTTGCGTTGACCATAGACGAAATTAAAAAATCTCCGATTTTTTCCTTGCATTTTTTCCTCGTATGTCAGTAAAAAAGTGGTGATGATCCCATTTTCAGCAAAATCTCTGTATTTTCAAAAATTGAAAAAAATAACATTGAAAAAGTATAAAATTAATGATGGAGATTTATTTCTTACATAAAATATGTTCTAAAAAAGGCCAAGAACAATTTTTTGAAATAACGAATTGTTTTCGCGTAATTTCTGTTTGAGGTTAATGCATTGTGCAAACAAATTCTCCAAATCGTCTCCAAATTTTTCCTTAATATTTGTTTTGTGGATAGAGCAAAGGTCGCTTAAAAATGATGGTCGTCTCATTTTTGTTGATCTATCTGAATTTCCGAAAATTGAAAAAGTTAGAAATAATGCGAGAAAGTAGCATGTTGTTCTGTTGTAGCATCATTAGTTCATGGGAAATCAGTACAAATTCATCGAAAAATTAAAGTACATACTCTTGGAATCATTCTCAGCAAGTGTCGTGGGAGCCATGTTGATTACTGTTGCCCCCGTGTTCTGTTTCAAAGTCTATTTCGTAGTATGGGTATCGCGAAGTAATACTGTACAAACAATAAAAAGTGAAGGTAACTAGTTTCCCTACGGGGGGTGCTGAAAAAATGTTTAGACAGCGCCTAGTAAAAGCGGCTACTTTTAGAGCGTGCAAATTGTGCCAAAAGGTCAATTTTTAGCACTAGTGATAAAAGTGAGGCGTCGCTCAAATGTTTCAGTAAAACTATTAATCCGACTCAGGCAACCGTTTCGCCTATCAGTTACTACTGACCTTAATGTAACATGGTGATTTGTATGCTTGAATTAAAATGAATATATCAATAAGGCTAAAAATAATGTACGGCACACGTAGTAAATTTTATTTTATTTTGCTCGTAGGACTGCATCAGTCGGGGTAGTGTCGTAAGATTTTCTTCTTACAAAATGAAATTTCACTTTTACTACTACTTCATAAAAACAGTAATATTTTCCGACCCGTTTTTCAGCTCCTTTACGCTTTGACTGAGATTGTAAATCGCTTTTCGCCCCCCAAAAAAAAAATTAACTCTTCGGTGTTGGTACATAAACATCAACTTATTATAAACCTATGAGCAAGTAACTCACAGAGAGGACTAACAAAAAGGCGAAGAGCCCCAGGCAAAGTCTGTTTCGTTCCGTAATTGAACGATTGAAAGGGCGTCTGTCACCACGCGTAACTCTACCACCCGCGGTGAGGTGACGAAGTGAGGAGGTTGTTTGCAGAGGGAGCGGAGGTGTCGGAAATTTGATGATGGTCGGGTAGGGCACCCGGATGTCGGCCGGGAGCAGCACGCGCGACCTTCGGTCACGGCACGGCGCGGCAGGCGCCGCTCGCGTCAATCGCGTGATTTATCGTGGGCTGCCGGGGGCCCAAGCCCGGCGCGAGCGCGCCCCCTGGTGGCGCACACGAGTCATCCCATTCGCGCCGTTCGAGTGGGTCTTCTATAGAGGGTTTCCGTATAAGAAGGGACCACTTCGACAGTCTCATTCGCGCCGTTCGATGGCCATTACTATAGAGGGTTTCGTATAAGAAGGGACCACTTCGACAGTCTCCATTCGCGCCGTTCGATGGCCGTTCTATAGAGGGTTTCGTATAAGAAGGGACCACTTCGACAGTCTCCATTCGCGCCGTTCGATGGCGCTTTACTTAGAGGGGTTTCGTATAAGAGGGACCACTTCGACAGTCCTCATTCGCGCCGTTCGAGTGGCTGCTGTACTATAGTGAGATTTCGTATAAGAAGGTACCACTTCGACTGTCTCCTTTCGCGCCGTTCGAGTGGCGCTTACTATAGAGGGGTTTCGTGTAAGAAGGGACGACGTCGACAGTCTTCATTCGCGCCGTTTGAGCGGCTCTTACTATAGAGGGGTTGCCTGTAAGAAGGGACAACTTCGATAAGTCGGGGAACAAATGAACGTCATGCACTGCGATAGCATTGCAAGAGATAGTGATGAAGCCATTTACACGAACATGACATTTATAGGAGCTAAGTGGAAGCAAACTGTTATGGCCAAAAAACGTAATTTTCGTAAAAACAGATTTATTCCAGTCTTGCACCAGTACAGCGTTGTCATTCACTAGCGAGTTTTCAAATACTTCAGCAAAAGTACCAGGGAAAGCCAATATCGCCATTAAGCAGGAAGATGTCCAAGGTTCGCTGCCGTAGTCTAGATTTTACCTTCCAGAAGAGAGAGCCACTAATCACTATACTGTCGGGAGGCGCTGACTTTCTGCTCGCTTGGGAGCCGCTTTATACCCCGCTGGGGCTAAGGGATTTTCGCGGTCTGTATTGACTGATTGATTGATTGATTGATTGATCACACAAAGTTTCAAACGCGTCAACTGCTGCGGATATTATTTTCGTGAGTAGAGAGCATGTTATATCCCTGGAAGTGGCGGTGTTCTCCCTAATGGAACATGAAAACCGGCGCCGATCTACATTTCGTTTCGCGAAAAGAGTTTTCACCTCCCCGCATCTCCACCAGGGGGCATCACCACAGCCGGGGAGAGCTCTAAGCTCTCGACTGGCCTCCAGACTGTGTGTGCTGTTGTACGGCAAGTGTAAGTGGCAAGTGTAAGTGCGATAGTGTTTGTACGGGGAGAGGACAAGACAAGAATGAGGAAAGAATGATCTCGCGCGGTCCCTGACCTTTTTGTTTGGGGACTACTCCGGCATTCGGGTGGTATTGATCGGAGAAACCACGGATAACCGCCGATCAGAACAGCCGGCCGGGGGTCTCGAAACCCAGAACTTCGCGGTCAAAGACACTGCAGTGATGCTGATCTGAACCATCTTTGCTGGCGCAGAATATAAAGTAACTGAAACTGGTTTCAGTTACGTTAGGTGAAGAAACCGTTTGAGTATTGCATGGTTTATTCGAATTTGACATAACGTGAGCGCCTCGGGCGACAATTGTTTAAATTCTATGACCGCCGCCAGGGACCGACACAATCACGGGATCAGTAATTCTTGTCCGCTACAAGCGTTGTACCCTGGCTGTGCGAGTATCTGACCTGCTTGGGGTGGAACAAGAACTACGATGCCATATGCCACGGCACTCTGATCATTTTCATCTTTATTTATCTCTCCCCAATTTTGTACCTGTGAACGTTGATTTAGGAAACAAATGCACTACACCACTCGTAGGTAACCATTTTGAAAAGGGGGGCCAAAGAAAAGGAAAATCATTAGGCGGACCAATATAATTTATTATAAAAAAAATACACATTAATAAATGCTTGTATGTTATGTGATACTAAGCCCTATTAATAACTGAAATATTATGAAGGAGAATGTGATAAATGAAATTGTGATTGCATTTCTAAATGTTTCTCATAATTTGGTTCGAAGTGAGATGCTTATTTTTAAAAGAGAAGTTATATGCTCATCTGTCAATCTATTTCTAAGGCCACTCTTTCCGATTTCCATTGTAGAAAACAACAGTTCACATATATATGATCAAACAAACATAACAGTAAATTTCTGGGAATGAGATATTCTTGGCAAGAGATAAAACAGAAAAAAAATTCTGTACCTTTATTCGTCAGATTAGGAATAATGTCTCCCAGGCCTGATACATTTCTGGGTATCGCATCTGGCCCGTGAGCCGTAGTTTGCCCCTACCTGCACTACTAGACTATAATACTGCAGAGAAAAGAAAGTTCACAAAGAGATGAATATCACAGTCTTGGCGAATGAGTGTGCTCCGAAAGAAAGAGAGAGAGAGAGAGAGGGGGGAGAGAGAGAGAGAGACAAAACATGAGGCAGAGAGGGGGAGAGAAACAAAACGACAGGCTGTGAGAGAGAGACACAAAATGAGAGGCAGAGAGGGGAGAGACAAAACGAGAGGCGGAGAGAGAGAGACAGACAGGGAGACGAACAAAACGAGAGGGAGAGAGATAGGCAGCGAGAGAGAGCGAGCGAGAGAGAGCGAGAGAGGGCGAGAGAGAGCGAGAGCTAGAGAGAGCGAGAGCTAGAGAGAGCGAGAGCTAGAGAGAGCGAGAGCTAGAGAGCGAGATAGAGCAAGAGCGAGCGAGCGAGCGAGAGCGAGAGAGAGAGAGAGAGAGAGAAAAGCGAGTAGAGGAAGAGACGCAGCGAGACAGAGAGAAGAGAGAGAGAGAGAGAGGAGAGAGAGAGACGCAAGACAGACAGGGATAGAAAAAACATCTAAACATATGGACTTCCTGAACCAGAGTGTAATTGAGGCTGTGTGATAAACAGGCAGTGGCGGCTCGTTTCCTCAAAAGTTGATGGTTTACCGAGTAATGGCATTAAAGGTAGCGAGACTGGTACACAATGTATTCGTATGTACGATTCAGAAATAGTACATTGTGCCTAAAATTTCATATTATTCTTCGAGACATCCCCGTTTACACAAAATCATTTATCATTATTTAAAATTATGAATAAAAACATGGAAACTTTCAAAAAAACTAAAATGCGATTTTCATCTGATATAATATCATCACAGTTCGTAGTACCAGCAGGAGAGATTCAGAGGCACTTTGCGGAGAGGCTGGAACTACAAACTTTGAACTCCCTGGAGGCTATAGCTATCTGCCGGGTGCGGTGAGACCCTTGTCGCAGCTTCTGTTGACATTGACTAACATCATGAAGACACCCCCCCCCTAAGTCCCACGCTAAGCCCCACCTCCTTGTCTCTGAAAGCCACTGGTTTATATTCGCCTGTATTCCAACGCTGAAGTCGAAGGTGTAGCAAAGCTGTGTAAACGCCTCAAGCAACGCTCTGTGTAAACTCGCAGTAAACGTGCGGTTTAATTTCTTGTATCTGATTTGCAGTTAATGCAAGAAAATTATGATGCGATTATGACTTACGAGAGTATTAATGAATGGCACAAATATTCTTATATGTATATAAAGATACAATGACGAAATTTTTTGGTTGTAACGCAAATATGCTACAACCGATCCGAGCGGCTACTGATAAAAATATGTTCATTGCTAACCATTTACAAATATTTTGTTATTAACCAGTTACAACTTTCCCTAACAAAACTGAGAAATTTCCGAAAATTGATTGTTCATCAGAATAAAGCAAAATGAATGATGAAAAGACCCAAATTACGATACGTAGGCTACATTAAAAACACAAAGTGAAATTTTCCAAAATTGACTTCGCGAGCTGTTCGGCATTAAGATCTCCGTCCTTGAGTCTCATGACCCTAAAACATTGTTATTTCTTAACAACGCGGAGCCTCAATCGATGTTTGAGGAACTAGGAACCGTGTTTAACAAAGTTTTTTGCAGTTTATTACAAAGAGATATTCGTGACCACAGGTATACTATTGATCTGACTTATACAATGTGTACCTTTCACATTCATCAGAGATGACGCATTGGACGCTCAAAAAATAAATAGTGTAGGTGTTTGTTAGTGGTGATTGGTTACACAGTTCATAAATACTTTATTTACCTGCTAGAAGATAGTAGCACACCTTCAGTGTACAGTGACCCTTGGAGATGACCGTAAGATTGATTAGCGATTCCGGATGCGTCAACTGCTAAGGTGAAAATGTAGTGAATGATTTTTATTGCGGGAGGAAGCGGTGATCTCCCGCTAGATGGCGAGTTCCGGCGCCAATCTACCCGACGGCTTGTGGGGTTTTCCCCAACCAGGTATCTCCCACCAGCGTGGCACCGCCCCAGCCGAGAGAAGCTCTAAACTCTCGACTGGTCTCCCGGCATGCGTGGCAGAGTAGTGGATACAAAGTCAAGTGTGTGAGTAAGGGGTGAGGATAGATCAAGGAAGAGGAAGGAATGATCGCGAGCGGTTCGTGGCCCGTTTGTTAGGGTACTGCTCCGGCATTCGCCTGGTGTTGATCGGAGAAACCACCGAAAACTATTAATCAGAGCAGCCGGTCGCTTGAATTCTCCTGCAGACAGTGGACCAATTCTGAAGGGCTGAATTCTGCCTAGCTATGTGGCTAGTGTTGGAAATCGTGACAAAGTCGGAAGTGGAACCCAAGGACGTCCCAGTCAGGACCACTGCAGTGTTATCAAGAAATGCCCTGAGCTACCTAAGCCGATATGATTGTTATGGATATGTATGTTGAATTATTTCTCATTCACAGATACTTTTCATTGTTTAAATGCGGTTTAAATGAGGTTTAAATGCATTATTTAAAGGTTTCAATAACTAAATGTTTGAAAAAACTCTGCAGATTGATTATTCTTAGAAAAATGAGTTTTGTAAAGTTAAGTAGTAAGAAAAATCAATATTAAAAAACTACTGTTAATTATGGTATTTAATATTTATAGAGTACAAATAGTGACTGAAAGCATGTTTGTAGCTGTATTTTGTTTACAAAATTGAGAAAAACCTCGTTAATGTTATTTTATACACGTTAAAAATTTATTTTAATTCTCACCTTACATTTTATTTGATTCCCCATATAAATCACTTCGTTATGCGCATTTGTAATGTAATTCTCTTCTGTCCGTAAGTCGTTCGTTTGCTCACGAGTGCATTTCCTCCCCCATTGGTCCACGCTGCACGTTGTCCCCATACATCATGTTTCATCTCAGGACTCAAATGTCTGTTCGATCGCCCCACCAACCCCACCCCCTGCCTCGCCTGTGGGCGCAATCGGCGATCTCATTCGTTCGCCTTCGCGAGCGTTCTCATTTATCTCCGGCTTCAAATGCGAGTCTCGCCCGGCCGTTTCCTTCTTTGCGTGTAACATGGAAAATATACATTGAATCAGTATTCTGACAACATACAAATCGCAGGCGGTGGGGGCACGTCGTTTTGGTTAGAACATCCACATCGATTTTACGACGCCGCAGACACCCTTTCTCCGCGAAAGAATGGGGAAAAAACAAAATATGAGCGCATTTCGGCGCCGTCCGTTGCCGCGAGCGCAGCGATGGCAAAAATGCGGCAACGGAGATGGGGGCGTTTTCAGCAATGAGGCAGCTCTATGCAGCGGGCCGCTAACGACTGAGGCGTGGGAGCGCTCGCGAGGGAGATGGCGGTTGCGTCGTTGCGGAAGCAGTTTGTTCTTGACGGCGGTGAGGCGCGAGATGAGAAGCGGAGCAAGATCTGGTGAAGGAATAACTGATTCAAATTTTTTTATGCCGCTGTTTAACAACTTGGTAACGTATATGATTGTTTGAACTATAGGGGGAACTGTAGGAATAACACGTAGGGACGACACAAACACACTCAAACATCCATGCTCGAGGCGAGATTCGAATCCGAGACCCTTCGGGCTGATTCTACGAGAGCTACTACATCGGATCTTCAGGGCGGCATTGCTTTTATGACCTAGGCGGGATTCGAATCCGTGATCCTTCGAGCCGATTCAGCTACGGCCCGTCAGCCTTAGCAACCTCGGCTCTTCTGGGCGGCATTGATTTGAATTACCTTCGCCAAAGAACATTAAAAACTGTATGTGAAATGGGGGGAAATGTAACCTGCGTTCCTTTTCTTAGCTTCATAATTCATTCCACAACTTTTAATATTGATAGTTGAATAATGGGCAAAAGTACCAACAATGCGCGGTTAGCAACATTTGAAAACTAGACATTTTAGCTCCTGAATTATAGAAAGCATTTGCGTCGATAAACGAACTGGAGATTTAATTTTTTAGAACTGCTAACAAAATACAAACACACACACCCCTCCTCTACTCCTACTATAAGTAGCAAAACGAGAGCGTGCGCGTAATGAGGCGACATTTACGTCTACAAGAAAAACAAGGGATCATCTCGGAATTTGCTCAATGGATCAAAGAAACTGAACGAAAACCTGGTCGAGATGGTTATTGACCCAGAAGGTGAAGCACATTGTTACAGGCGTATTTAATCTTATTAAAATTATACAGAATGAACTAACTTGTTCCTTAAATATCTTTGTTAAAATAAACATTGTTTTTCTTGATGATAGTTATAGTCACTAATTGTTCAGAAGCAGGTATACATTAGAAAATATTTTACTTGGCTCTTACATTTGGGTATCGATTTCAATTGTTTAATGACGTCTGGTAATGACTAGTAAAGTAACATAATTGTAATGTAGGTAGATTTCTTGCAGTGAGCTGTTGATATTGGCACCTCATGAATGTTATTCATAAAACGAATGTTGTAATTATATATTATATATTCCGACCGTTAAATATGTAAGTTTTAACAATACTAGAGATTCGTAAATAAAAGCCAGGCAATGCTGAGATTCCAAGCTCAATGAAGTGAGGGTTGCAGGAATCGCAAGGACGGCATTCAATTATTATACTTTTCCTGCAATCTAAAAGGTTACTTCAGATTGAATTTTCCAAGAATATTGTGCCATATCTCACGTGGAAATGTACAATAGCAATATACACGCCACGAGTTACGCGATGGCTGACTGAATTAGTAAAAGTTCTGAACGCTTATCGTAATGAACAAAATTAATTTATATGGATATTCCTGAATTGAATACTTTCGGGTGCGCTGCTCAGGTGGGTGGGGCCAGGCGCATGTGGTGTTAATGACGTTGGCATTGAGAGAATTGTATAGAGAATTATAGAGAATTGAGTATTGTTCTTGATGATGACAGAATCGCCAACGGGTAGTGAAGACTAGCATATTGAAGCAATTGGCGGAAACAGTTTCTGTCACCAGAACCAGTCGGTAGGATTGCGAATTAGGAGGGACGACATGTGTATCCTAACAATCGCATACGTTTTGTCTCTTCAGAATATTTATTAAACGAAGGGAAACTAACACACATTAAATGACCTCTTTACAAACAACTCGATTTTCATCTCTAAGATAACTTTTATGTTGATAACAGAAGATGCAACTGTGCGGCAAACTTATTTGCGGCAAAAAAAATCACCAAAGAAACAACAGAGAGTTAGGAAATCAGATGAAAGGGTCGATATTCTTGCCTCAGCTAATAGGCGTGACCGCACGAAACTTAACTATGCTGTCCTCAGCCAACTCCTGGTCTACTCTTCCTTTGCCCATCTGCAACCATTGCCTAGGATGTATTGGCTAAGGACGGCCGCGTGAGAGTCCGCTGTACTATCCTTTCTGAAAGCATTGGCCATTCGCTTACGTATGTGCATGAAATTAAATTCATCTTCAAACCGAGCTCTGGTGTTATGGATAAATTAGCCGAGTCGATTTAGAATAAGTTGAATACGCTCTGCAACATTTTCCATGATTCATTTTTGTGGGGAGGACACCACCATAGAGTTCTTAAACAGCAGCCACAGGGTGTGACCACGGTAAGGATAACCAGATTGGAGTCCATTGGTGTCTACTGAAGAAGGTAATACAGCAGGTAATTGAGCCTAAATTATAGATTTTTTCTAGAGATCACATTAGGAACAGGAAACAGAGGGATCGCTGTGTTGATCAGTTTGTTTGCAGAGTTATAGACATGGAAGAGACCTCGAGAATATATCCGCACCGGAAATGTGAATTCTGATGCCTGCAACGGCAACAAATTACGTAAATGTGTGGCAAATTGCCTACTCCTCTGGGATCATAATCAAGTTTTCACGAAGTCAAGTATCGAGTTAATCCGCACTCCGGGAGTTGGTTCCTTCCGTTGAAAGCAGTTGAACTCTTAACAGAAGCTCTCGGGAACTAATTGAGCATAATCTGTGGATTGCCTGCTCTCCAAGCACTCCTACCCCTATTAACAGCTTCAAATGACTTTCAGGACTCGACGTTCTCAAAAAAATCTGTGGACACAGTCCATCACAGCGTTATATCATTTTGACGTTGCTTAATTATTATCGCTTTACCTATCTCCTCAGCAACCCCTGATTCCGTTTCTAACTCATGGCGAATGTAAATATATTATACTGCCATATCATCATCATTATTATCATCATCATCGTCATGAGCAGCAACAGCAGGGGCAGTAAAAGCTTCAAAAATTACACAACACTACAGTATTTCTCGCGATCACCACTTCCCCTGATTAGAATCTTACGCGAAAGTTTGAGATGCTGTCAAGGCATCAAGCGGAATAGCGGAAACTCCGCTGAAAGCGACAGGGACTAAAGGGATGAAGGAGCTGTCGAGAGACGTTGCCGACAGCGGCAGCAGAAGGCGCTGAGAGCGGGTCGGAGCAGGAGGGGGCGGTAAGGCGCGCGACGTTAAGTAGCCGTCGGGTCAAGGGCGATGGCCTCGGCTGTGCGGGTGCGTTTGAGGGAGGGAAGAGCGACGGGAGATTGGACAGCGAAGGTGAGGGAGGGCGAGGGCGTAAGGTAAGTTGGTGGGGAATGGGTTGGGGAGAGGCAACAGTGCGGCGAGGATGAAGGTGGTGAGGACGATGGGGGTGCCGGGCAAGGCGGTGAGGGCAGGGGGTGAGGACGAAGACGATGAAACCGAGGGGGATGGCCAGGGCAAAGACGGTGAGGGCGAGGGGGCGAACAGTACAGAAATGGGGAGAGGGTGATGAGGGCGGGGTGAGGGCGAGAGGATCAGGGTGAGGGCAAGGGGATGAAGGCGAGGGCGAGGGTGGTGGGTCCTGAGAGAGGTGGTCTGAGGGAGGTGGGTCTGAGGGAGGTGGGTCTGAGGGAGGTGGGGTCTGAGGAGGTGGGTCTGGGGAGGTGGGTCTGAGAGAGGTGGGTCTGAGAAAGAGGTGGGCTCTGAGAGAGGTGGGAGCAAAGACCAATGGGTGAGGGCGGCGGGGGCGCCGAGGACGGCGTAGGACGGCGAGGGCGCGAAGGAGCGGCGAGGGCGGCGAGGGCGGGAGGACGGCGAGGGCGGCGAGGGCGGCGAGGGCGGCGAGGGCAGCGAGCGGCGGCGAGGGCGGCGAGGGCAGCGAGGGGCGGCTGAGGGCGGGAGGGGCGAGGGCGGCGAGGGCGGCTGAGGGCGGGCCGAGCGGCGAGGGCGGGCGAGGGCGGCGAGTGGGCGGCGAAGGGCGGCGAGGGCGGCGAGGGCGGGAGGACGGCGAGGGCGGCGAGGGCGGGCGAGGGCGGCGAGGGCGGCGAGGGCGGCGAGGGCGGCGTGGGCAGCGCGGGCGGCGGCGGGCGGCGAGGCGGCGAGGGCGACGTGGGCGGCGAGGGCGACGTGGGCGGCGAGGCTGGCGAGGCGTGTGGGTGAGGGCGGCGGGGCCGGCGTGGGCGGCGAGGGCGGCGAGGGCGAGGGAAAAGGGCCGCCCCCTCGGTCTGTGCGGTCGCGCGAATTGCTAAATCGATGACCGCCGCCGCCGCGTCTCCCCTCGTGGGCTCCCCTTTCACGCGTGACACGCACGTCAATATTCGCTCCGGTGCGCAGCCGGCGCTCAACCCGATGGCGAAGGCGCGTCCGAAACGAAAGCCGGAAAAGCTGCACGCGTTTTCGATGTTGGCCGATTAGCTTCTATAAAGCGAGAAAATGTTTTGCTAAGTATGTGGTAGAGTGGAAACAGGACACATGTGCCACGCAATACTGAATATAAATCACACTTTTAAGTGAACTTTGAATATCTACGGTTAATGCGTACAAAACACTTATGTTCTTTCGCCTTTATACCATCGGAAGTCCATCAATTTTCGATTTTT
The DNA here is from genome assembly GCA_017312745.1 of Gryllus bimaculatus. Classification (NCBI taxonomy): domain Eukaryota; kingdom Metazoa; phylum Arthropoda; class Insecta; order Orthoptera; family Gryllidae; genus Gryllus; species Gryllus bimaculatus. Next base: position 6,508,857 of record BOPP01000052.1, on the reverse strand, counting down.
TCATCTGTTCTTTCTCAACAAGACGAACAACATAGAACGAGAGTATTTTTTTGCTACTTCCTCGTAATCTACAAAATTCAGACTTATGTATTTCTAATACAGTGCAATATATTGTATTACAATATTGGAACCAAGTTGAAACTAACTCTATCAATTTTCCCCTCTCCAATGTTTCCTGATATTCCACAGTGACATGATAAACAACTGAACCAATTTCGTATAGTGCCTACTGATGGAGTGGACGGACTATGTTTTGTAGAAGGTAAAATCGTGGGGGATTTCCGTCGCTGGTACTTGTAAAACAGTTACTAAACCATTTGAAGGAAAAACTCCACACGAAAATTTTAATAACAGAACGAGCGAAGTTCACAAAATAACGGGTACACCAATGTAAACAAAACAGTTTATTGAGCATTCGTTTACGTTAACTCAGATCACTTACACCATTACAAAGCAGTTCAACAATCACCTTGAAGAAAACTGAGTTTGTAGCTGTCTTCGTACCCCGTCTGCGTACCTAATTACACCGCAGCTCACCACTTTCCAACAGACTAAAGAAAACCACGCACTATAACGTAAGGAGTAGGTACTTCGCTCCAAGCAGGAGCACTAATCACTTCCCCAACCCCGTTGCCAGCACCTTGATTGGATTACCAAGTATCGCCTACTGGCACTCGCATCCCCTCTTATGGGTGACGTCACGCCGCTTACTCACCTCGAACCTTTCGTTACGGTGGCTGCTTCTCAGAGCAGGTGAGTCCCCAAAACGCGCGGTAACAGTCTGCAGGTAGGCATTTTCAAATGTCCCCTCACATACATAACTAGAAGTGAGCAGATATAATAAGCATCCACATGAACATCGCTTATTCACTTATTCACACCTGGTTATTCACCGACATTTTCCACAGAATTGGGGACGACGTGTGAGATTTTTTTCTCATAAAAACAATTTTGAGAGCAGATAAGACCTATAATATGTGACATATAAGAACTATAATATTCTCATTAAAATATTGTCTTCTTTTGACGACACCATTAATTTAAACAATACATTTGTGACTCATAATAACTTTCATTTGGATACAGCATGAAAGGATAATTATTAATTTCAATGATTATAACTAATTTTCTCTGTCACTTAGAACACAATTCATATATACAGTACCGACCTCAGTATATACATTTTTGTGAGATTTTTGACTTTACTTTTTTTTTGGCCTCACGTGCAACCACCCGGTCCCTCCCCGTCCACTAAATTTTGAGACTGTCTGTCCTTGTGGAGTAATAGTTGCACTCGTTATGACACTAAGTCAATCCCGATGTAATATCCTAATTGGTGTCACACTTGGAACAAACGGTTAAGATTGCACTGACAATTAACAGTACGAGTACTAGCAAATAGATCCGTATAACTTCAAAAACACCGTTGTAGCACGTGCTACTCCTCAAGCGTGTAATCTCGTTTTGACGGAAATGTAATTTTTATTTTCTACACATTTGCGTTCTAGAAAATCGCCCAGAAGCAGCACACGTCAACTTGCTAGCAAATGGTGGAAATTGTAGAATATTTTGTTCATAACATTTGAGTCTTTCATGAGTTATTTTTTCATTAAGTCGATAGACTTTTACTGCTAAGAGAAGTATCGTTATTAAGGATGTGAATAATATATGTTAACAAACAAGTTTTAGAATGAAAGGAAAGTGGTTGTAGCGATTGTGGTCATTATGTGTATGCGAACTAAGGAAAAACCCCAGCCGGCATCGATACACAGGAATGAAGAAGGAACTCACTGCCCGACGACCAAGCCGTGGATGATCAATTTGATTATCTTTATGTCTGTTTCTACTGTGAATGGTCGGGGGGCAAAGTAATAAAAACACATATCAACTTTTATTGTTTATTTAACAAGCATTGTTTCTTATTGTGTAACGTTTCGATTCCTTATTTGGAATCTTCTTGAGATTACGGATGCGACATTATGACGATGTTTTCAAAACATCGATGTTTGGCGCTATAAGATTTATTAATGGATGAAACATTTCAATTATCACAATTTTGTAAGATTTTGAATATGAAATAATCTCTGATGACACCGTCTATGTTTTCGAATCAAACAAACCAGGTTTATACTACTACGATCATATTATCCCCGGCCCGAAATGATCCTGATGTCCAAGTATTTCCTTCGTCTTTCATCGTATTTTGCACACGGTTTCGCGTTTTATAACTTTATTTGGAGTTAAATTGTAATTATAAACTAATGGACACGTCCCCTGGCAAATTAATTTTTTGCACACAAATCTAATGTTTCAATCTTCAAAACAATCTTTAAAACAATGATGTTAGAAACATCGATGGTTTTTGTCCAATGTATTATTAACATCAGAGTTGTAATTTTGAACATCGATGTTTTTTACTCAATGTCACAACAATACTTGAGATGATTCCTATAACTACGTTGCCCAAAAAATCGTGGTCAACTAATATATTGCGACATTTCTTTAAGAAGTGTTAATCGTTTTTTTCGGAGGTAAATGTAAAACTTTTCACAATCGTGGTTAAAGAGACGGGCGAGAGCCAGGGCAACGGCGAGAGCAAAGGCGGTGACGGGAGAGGGGGCAGGGGCGTGGGCGATGGCGAGGGCGGGGACGAGAGCGCGGGCGAGGGCCAAGGCGAGGGCGGGAGACAGGGC
>BOPP01000052.1:6458361-6489365 GCA_017312745.1 Gryllus bimaculatus | reverse complement strand
GTGTAGTTTGGTGCGTAGTTTGGCGGATGCTTTGATGTTTGTGGTATGGTGAGTGAAGTGTGTTGTGGTGGGTGCGATATGCAGTGTGACACGTGGTGTGGTGTGGTGCGTTTTGAGGCGGAACCATGGCGCGGTGATCAAATGTCGATTTACCACGACTGGAAGCAAGAAGTCTGGGGAGCGAATGAAGAAAATGACGTATCACATTAAAACGCCTGTCAGTTACACATCAGGAAATCTGTTTTCAGCTAGTTGCCAGTCGTCAGTAAGTCTGCTAGTCACTTACCAGTACCAGTCGACTGTCACGACTTCAGTCACCATTCATTCACCAGTTGTCAGTGAAAATGACTTTCTGTCTGTCTGTATGTATGTCTATCGCACTGTTTGTCTGTATCTCTCTCTCTCTCTCTCTCTCTCTCTCTCTCTCTCTCTCTCTTCTGTTTTTTCAACTTTTGAGTCATTATAATATGCATGAATATATTGCAATAATATATATATATATATATATATATATATATATATATATATATATATATATATAGGTACTTATGAATGAAAATAATTAAGGCTGCAAATTAGTTAAGTTGGTGTTTAAACGCAAATATAAGTTTCATAATACAATAAGAGAAAATAAACAACGAAAATGCATACTCCAAAGAGATACAGGTACACTATGCACAGAAAAATGAAGGAAATATCGGAGACGTATAAGTATGAACGGAAACGTACTTATATGATTTGGCTAATTTTTCTGACCACCCATTTTGATCTTACTTCATGCTACTATAATACCCAGAAACGGATAGTTTTTTTTAGAATTTTCCCATTCGTTACTTTTTCCAGTCTTGGACACTTCTAGTTTCAAAAGAAAAATTGTTACACTTAAACTTCGTCGCTTACAGACATGGAACGTAAAATATCTTCTTCCTCATTTTTCCGTTCAATTGACGAATCAGAGGCGTCCTAATAATTGTAGTAGGGCAACGACACGAAAGTACTCGATAAAAACAAATTTACAAATATTCTAATTTGCAAAACAGATTTCTACGTTATCTCCATAATATGTAATTTAAACTCAATTTTGAAATTTTAGTTTAATTTTAATGAGTAATAACTAGACGTTTCCAATCTTGCTCAATAGTATCAATGCCGCTTTACAATTTTTTTTCATATTTATTTCTGCGCGCTGTTTTCTCCATGACTGCGCCGCGGCCACCGCCGCCGTTCCCGGCAGCTCCCTTCAACACGTGTTTGGGCGACCCCTTCCCGCGCCGACCACCTTATGGCGCGCGGTGCCATGTAGGCAGATGCGCCGCCGTGCGTTGCGGGTCACGTACGCACTGGCCGCGTGGAGCGCATGCTGAGGCAGCGGCGCCGGCGGTGGCGGAGGTGGAGGAGGCGTCGTTGGTAACGGGGAACGGGAAAGCAACGGAGCAGATGGTTACGAGTGTGGAGGAGACAACGACGGCGGTGTAGACGACCTGGAGCGGCGGTCGAAGCGATGCTGTCCAGCCAATGGAAATATTCGGTTGAGGTGGTGGTGCGATGATGGTGGTGATGGTGGTGGTGATGGTGGAGATGAGCGGCGTTGAGAAGCTGTGGCAATCATTCAACTCTGTGGATTCTGAGGTAGGATTGGAGATGTTACCGACGGTTGTCGCCGCAGGGGAGACGGCAGTGTTGGTAATGAATTGAACTGAATTGATACCTTACTTTACGTGGCGAGACTCAGGGCTGACTGACCACGCAATTTTCGCTACGCTCCTTTTACCCACTAGCGAAGAAAGGAGATATTTCTTGGGCGACGAAACATGCGACTTGAATTTAGCTCAGAGGCGTCATTTAGGTTTGAGGATCTTTTACATGCGAGTAACAGTCGGCTTTACTTCCCCTCTGAAGGAAGGCGTACGAAGCATTCTTTCGCCCACGGCTTCGATCGGGTTTGAGCCCGCCAAATTGGGTATAAATGTCGATACGATACGCTATTACACCATCGCCGCCGCAAATAGTAATGGGGGTGCTGAGTGGAAAAAGTTAAGTTGGGCGGTGTAAAGTTGGTGGTGGGAGGGGAATTTATGGCGTCAGATGTGGGACTGAAGGGGGCGGGAATGGCTGACATTAATCCCGTAAGTTTAGTGCACGTTTTATAGCGGAAAGTCGCGACATGCGGCGCCTAACTACCCGTCGGCTTGAAGGACTCTCACTCACCAATCTCATCACTAGCGAGGCTCTGCCCCAACCGGGAAGATCTACACTGGTATGGCAATGTAGAACATGTAAGTGTAAGTGTGTGCACGTAAGGAGTCAGTAAACGAAGGAAGAAAAAGGGGAAGGGGAAGAGAAAGGAAATATCGCGCGTAGTGGCCCGTTTGTTAGGTTACTGCTCCGGCATTCGCCTGGCGTTGATCGGTGAAACCACAGAAAACTACCGATTAAAGCATCCAGCCGCTAGAATATTCCTCCAAACAACTCCTAGTTATGTAGCTAGTAGCTATGTAACTACGAAAAGTATGCCACCATCGAGAGTGGAACCCTAGGACTTCCAGATTAGAGGCAGTGACATCAATTGATGCTCTGAGCGACCTAAAACGGTTGGAAAATACACTTCTAATGACATAGGGCACAGACACATCGAGACTTACACAATGGAACACCACGCCCTGATCCACCTAAGCCGGTTGCAGAGGTGGAGATGGATTGTGGCGGAGGCTGTGGGGGATGAGGCGGGCGTTACGGTGTCAGGAGTGCGGCCGTGGCCGCTAGGAGCGCTGCCTGCCCCATCGCCACAAGGCACTGGACCGCCGGTGCAAGAGGGAAGCGAATCGACAGAAAATTGCTCACGGCTGGCCAAGGTTGCTGATCATGGGCGAGAGCAGAGAGCCTGGCGGACGCCATTGAAGCGTATCGCTGCTGGAAAATTGAAAGATTTCCCAATGCTTAGCAGAGTGGAAATAACCGGTCGATTAATATTCCCCCAAAGCACTATCAGGACTTCATGTTGTATTTGGTATTCATGAGCAAAACAACTGATTACAGCTACGAATTGTACGAATATTGAAAACAAATTATAGGCAAAGGCAATAGTTGACAATAGCTTATGGCTCTTATTGAACTGAAGATTAATAAGTCCGTAAAATGTTTCAGATATAACAGAGCTTGCAGCACAATTTAAGTGATACGAGATGTGTGAATTTCAGTGAGTTTAGCAGGTAAGATATTACACGACAAGGTGAGATGAAAGCAACTATATTAAAATACAACAGAAAAACAGATTAATACTGAAAATAAATTCGCGTAAATTGTCGCTATTGAATCTTTTCTTGTCAGTTTCTTATCCAAAAGGAGGTATCACTATCTTCAAATTGTTAGCTGCCTTATCCCATTTTCCAATCTTACCTGAACCGTATTTGGTAGAGGATTCTACTTGTGAAAGCGTACCTCTAGGATTCGAGATTGGATTTTTTTCCTTCGATTGCTTCATTTCCATGCTAATTTCCAATTTCTGCACTCATTTTTCATTTTTATTTATGAATGATCGATCGGCCGACAAAGCCCCGGTAATCGACAGACTGAGATTGATGGAACTGTCAATCAACACACACGACATAAAATAAAGTAGTGACAATAGTATATTTTGTTCGTTATCATAAGTGATCAGAAACTATTGTAAATAGTACAAACTATTTGAAGAGCTTTCTTTTCGATATGAAATTATAAGAAGATTTTTAACATAATTTATTCATAACCTATACGTATCAATCTATTTCCAAGCAGAAGATAAGAAATTATCAATTTTACTACTTCATGCAGACGCAGAGGTAAATAATGCATTAAAGTTTTCCTTTGGAACGACGATGCCATATGAGTAGATATATCTCAGTTGTGTTCTATCACGATTCATTTTTTTTCATGGACTAATTTGAGAAAGTAGAGTCTGTTAGAGAGTATTTTCCCATTTCTCTGACATTTACTAAACTCCTAGACTGGCCATTTGATATTTGTGTGAAAATATCGATTGTAAATTCATTCATAACTAACAGCTTTCACGTTTTTCTCCTCCACGAAGCAGAACAAAATCAAACAAATTTTGAAAGGTTACGTAAACAAAGTAAGCCACAAACCGCTAGCATAAGTTCATGAACCAAACGTAGGATGAGGATATTGAAATGACGTATGTACACTATCGGTGGCACGTGTACGTATCGGAGCTCTGGCATTTCGTGCGGCAACATCAAAGCGGAGGCTGGGGCATTTCCCAGAGCCTCGGAGGACTGCGCGCGAGCTGTCTGAGATCATCAAAGTGCGCAGCGGCGTTCACCGTTCGCGCAGAATTAGCTTCTGCGCGGCGCAGCAGTGCGGTATTTGCGCGCGTAATCCGCCCACCTTCTCTAATACCGGTCCGCCCCAAGAGTATCTGGCCTCCACCAGGGGCGGATCCGCAGACTAATTTTGGGAGGGGAAATTAAAAATATTTTGAGCGAATGGGTCAATACAGATTTTGTGAAATGTCGCAGGCTGCACTCAGGTTATGCTGCGATACGATTTCATTAGTTTTAATGATTATTGAAAATATTTTGGATTGAAAGTTTCGTAACAAGTTAAAATTAAGTGACAGAAAAATTTTAGGGGGGAGGGGAGTTTCCCTCTCTCTCTACCCTAACAAACGGCCACGGGCCATGGACTGCACGTGATTATTCCTTCCGCTTCTTTGTCCTATTCATACCCCTTACTTATAAACACACACAAAAAAACAACAACTTACATGCACTAGACATGCACACAAGTTGGGAGATCAGTCGGGAGCTTAGAACTTCCAACTGGGACGATGCCTCGCTAGTCGGAGATACCTGGTTGGGGAAAGCCCGCTAGTCGACAATAGGTTGGCGCCGGATCTCGTCATGCGGCTTGGGAAACATCACAGCCACTTTCCGAGCAAGAAAACATACATTACACTTACGGAAGTAATGACCCTGGTAGTTCACGTGCCCGGAGTCACCAAACAATCAATCAAACTCACCATCTCACACGCCATCGCCCTGCTAGCTCTTCGCATTAAACTCCACCGCCACCACCGCCAGCACCACCATCACATATACGTGCTGCTTCTGCCATGGCCTCCGCCTCCACCGTCTCCGACTCCTCAACTACCACCCCCACTCCTCGCAACCTCCACTTCCGCCTCCTCCGTCGACCGTCTCTCTCACTCGAACCGCCACACCATCTCCCCTCCCTCACACATCACCCTCCCACCACCACCACTCGCAAACCTATGCTTCCGCCTCCTCACCGTCTTCTCACTCGGACCAACGCCACCATCCCCCCTCCCTCCAACACTAACCTCATCAACCCTCCCACACACACACTCGCAACCTCCACTTCCGCCATCTTCGTCGACCGTCTCTCTTCACTCGACCGCCACACCATTCTCCCCCTCGTTCCCTCACACAGTCTACCCTCCCACCACCACACTCGCCAACCTATGCCTTTCCGCCTCCTCACGTCTTTCTCACTCGACCAACCGCACCATCTCCCCCTCCTTCCAACATCTACCCATCATCAAACCCTCCCACCACCACCAACCACTCGCAACCTCCACTTCCCCTCCTCCGTCGACCGTCCTCTCACTCGACCCCACACCATCTCCTCTCACACATCTACCTCCCACCACCACCACTCCACCTATGCTTCCGCCTCCTCACCGTCTTTTCACTCGACCAAACGCACCATCTCCCCTCCCTCCAACATCTACCTCATCAAACCTCCCACCACACCACCACCACTCGCAACCTCCAACTCCGCCTTCCTCCGGCGACCGTCTCTCTACTCGACGCCCACACCATCTCCCCCTCCCTCACACACTACCTCCCACCACCACACTCGGAACCTATGCTTCCGCCTCCTCACCGTCTTTCTCACCTCGACCAACCCACCATCTCCGTCTCCTCAACATCTACCCTCATCAACCCTCCACCACCACCACCACTCGCAACCTCCACTCCCGCCTTCCTCCGTCACCCTCTCTCTCACTCGACCGCCCACACCATCTCCCCTCCTCACACAGTCTACCCTCCACCACCACCACTCGCAACCTATGCCTTCCGCCTCCTCACCGCTTTCCACTCGCCAACCGCACCATCCCCCTCCCGCCAACATCTACCTTATCAACCTCCCACCACCCCACCACTCGACAACCTCCACTTTCCGCCTCCTCCGTCGCCGTCTCCCTCACTCGACCCCCCGCCACGATCTCCCCTCCTTCTCACATCTACCCTCCCCACCACCACACTCGCAACCGTATGCTTCGCCTCCTCACCGTCTTCTCAACTCGACCACCGCACCAGTCATTCCCCCTTCCCTCCAACCAGTCAACCTCATCTACCCTCCCACCACCACCACCACTCGCAACCTCCCCTTCCGCTCCTCCCGTCTCTCTCACTCGGCCGGCCCGTCCCATCTCCCCCTCCCTCCCACATCTACCCTCATCAACCCTCCCACACCCACCACTTCGCAACCTCCACTCCGCTCCTCCGTCGACCGTCTCTCTCACTCGACCGCCCACACCATCTCCCCCTCCCTCCACACATCTACCCTCCACCACCACACTTCGCAACTATCTTCCGCCTCCTCACCGTCTTTCTCACTCGACCAACCCGCCACATCTCCCCTCCCTCCAACATCTACCTCATCTACCCTACACCACCACCACCACTCGCAACTCACGTCCGCCTCCTCCGTCGACCGTCTCCCTCACTCGACGCCGCGACCATCTCCCCCTCCTTCTCAACATCTACCCTCCACCACCACCACTTCGCAACCCTATTGCTTCCGCCTTCTCACCCTATCTTCTCACTCGACACCGCACCATCTCCCCCTCCCTCCAACATCTTACCCTCATCAACCCTCCCGACCACCCCAACCCACGCAACCTCCACTTCCCCTCCTCGTCGACCGTTCTCTCACTCGACCGCCCACACCATCTCCCCCTCCTCACCCATCTACCCTCCACCACCACCCACCGCTAACCTATGCTTCCGCCTCCTCACCGTCTTTCTCACTCGACCAACCGCACCATCTCCCCCTCCTCCAACATCACCCTCAATCAACCCTCCCACCACCACCACCACTCGCAACCTCCCACTTCGCCTCCTTCTCGACCGTCTCTCTCACTCGAACGCCCACACCATCTCCCCCTCCCTCACACTATCTACCCTCCCACCACCACCCACTCGCAACCTATGCTTCCCCGTCCTCACCGTCTTTCTCACTCGACCAACCGCAACCATCCCCCCTCCCTCAACATCTACCCTCATCAACCCTCCCACCACCCACCACACTCGCAACCTCGCTCAGTCCGCCTCCTCCGTCGACCGTTCTCTCTCGCTCGATCACCCGCACCATCTCCCCCTCCTTCTCACATCTACCCTCCCACACACACTCGCAACCTTGCTTCGCCTTCTCACCTCTTTTCATCTCGCCAACCGCTACCATTCCCCCTCCCTCCAACATCTACCCTCATAACCCTCCCACCACCACCACCCACTCGCAACCTCCACTTCGCCTCCTCCGTCGACCGTCTCTCTCTCGCTCATCACCCGCACCATCTCCCCCTCCTTCTCACATCTACCCTCCCACCACCCACCACTCGCAACCTATGCTTCCCCTCCTCACCGTGCTCTCTCTCTCTCCGTCTCTCTCTCCTCTCGTTGACTCCCGCAACCATCTCCCGTGCCTCCACATCTTTACCTTCCCACCCAACCCCACCCACCACCCCCACTCTCCAATTTCCGGGCCCCGGGTTCCAGCCGGGTTTTTTCTTTCACTGCCGTTGGCCCCGGGGGCGGCCGCCAGTGGCTGCCAGGCAGCGCAGCTGCGCGTGCACTTGATCGCGCGCCGCACACAGTACGGCTGGCGCTACCGTCGCTCGCCATCACGCCCCCGCCGTCGCGATGGCACGGCGACCGCCGCCCACGGCGCCAAGCGGCGGATTTTACGACTCGTTAACTTTCTTGCACAAAGCAGGTTCCTTCAACCTTCCACTTTATCACTTAATCAGATGCTGGCTAAAGTCAGCGAAACATCATTACTCGGACTGAAAATTCCTTGCTAAAGGGAATGCCAACTTGTGTGATATATTATTCCCTTTCATAATTTTAATTAGCGCCCGCAAATTAATGTATTTAGTTCGCACCAAGGGCGTTATACGGGTTCTAATGATTGAGAGGTGACAAAAAGGCCAAGAGCCTTTGCCTCGAGGGCTTTTTGTCGCCAGAAAAGCAGTTAACGTGCGTGGCACATACATAATTTTATTGTTTACGTAATAATATTGATTTGCATTTACGTATTTACAAACTAACTAGATGTTAACTTGACTCGGTTTGTCTTTTCACATTTCCCTTTTATTATTCCCTCCATTAGAAAATGTGTAGCATCAATGTGTAGCATCACTGTTTTCACATTTCACTCGTTACCACGTCCTCAATCCCGGTAAGTTATGCAGTGAATATCGAGCTCCATAAAGAAGGCAGTAACAAGTAATAAAGTATCAGTAACAATAAATATGATTCTTCAAACCTAATTCAAGGGAATACCATCCAGAAAATACCATTATTCTTCTATTTCCCTCGTGAAATACCAATAAACTTGTATTTATTTATTTTCCGAGACAAAGTATTAGATATACAATGTGGTTTCATCGCGATTTGAGTGATCTCGTTTTTTCATTTGAGCATAGATAGATTTCTTCATAGTAAATATTACAGCACTGCAATGAAGTTTTTTGTGCCTTGGCTTGTATGTTTATGTGTATGTGTGTGAGTGAGCGTGTGTGCGAGTGTGTGCGCTCGCGCGTGTGCGTGCGTGTATGTGTGCGCGTTTGTGCGTGCGCGCGCGCGTGAGTGTGTGAGCGTGCGTGCGTGTGCGTGGATGTGTGCGCGTTTGTGCGTGCGCGCGCGCGTGAGTGTGTGAACGTGCGTGTGTGTGCGTGCGTATGTGTGTGCGTGTGTGTGCGCGCGTGTGGGTGTGCGTGCGTGGGAGTGTGCGCGTGTGCGTGTGTGAGTGCGCGCGCGCGCGTGTGTGCGCGCGTGTGCGTGCGTGTGCGCGTGTGTGTGCATGTGTGTGTGCGTGCGCGCGCGTGTGTGTGCGTGTGCGCGCGTGTGTGTGCGTGTGCGCGCGCATGTGTGTGCGTATGTGTGTGCGTATGTGTGTGCGTGCGTGTGTGCATGCGCGTGTGTGCGTGCGTACGCGCGCGCGCGTCTGTGTGCGCATGTGTGTGAGTGGGAATGAAGGTACGGGGCGTAGCCCACTTCGCCTCTCAGCTGTCGGGCACTGGCGTATTCCCTCCAGTGAGCACGTATTGGCGTCCCCTCCTAGTCCCGTTGCGAGCGCCCTCTCACGATCCACCCTAAGCCCTGAATGGCCTCCTGACATGTCCGATGCAATGTGTGAGCAGGCAGAGATAGGGAAGGGGAGTGGATGGAGGGAAGGATCCCGCACGGTCCGTAGGGTACTGCTGATCGGAAGCGACTTCGGAAATTATAAATCACAGCTGACGGTCTATAACGGTCTTTACATATGTTTATTTACCATTATACATAAAAGATACACTTCTTTTGAGGAAGATATTATAATCCTCTTCAAATTCGATTTTTTTCTATAATTTTTTAAAATTAAAATACCAATATCTCAAAACATTTCATTACACGTTTCGTTTAAAAAAGGGAACTTATTACCATATATTTTGAACAGAAAGATGACGCATTGAAAGAACAGAATTAAAATTTAGTTTCTCAAACCAAAAGACTTTGAATACCCCTTACTGCCACATCAATTGTCTAAACGCATAACTTTCAGTCAAAGTCAGACTGCCTCTTTATCGAACCAAATCATTTAGATTCTAATGAAACTCTCAACATTTTTTGCGCCCGGCACGGTCAACATTTAGAGAAATTGAGAAATGTGACTTGAGGCCGTAGATTCGATTAGCTCATGAATGTTCGTGAATGCATTCATGTTAGCTCATGTTCGATATTGACTTCAACCAAAGCAATATACTTGCCATTATTTTCTAACCGACAATACGATGGTTGGCACAAGCAATTGCTTCGAATATCTTACAGACAATTTAATTTTACTTAAGATTTGGAGATTGTGCACGTTTCTGAGGATTGAGGGTCTCCAGAGGAGCTAAACATAAGAAAATTCATTAAGAAATTTAAAAAAAAGTGACGTTTTATGTATTATGGTACAATTAACATAACTCGAGGCATCTTAAGGAGGCCGTAAATAAGGTTCTAATGGCTTGGGGCACAAAGTGTTCGAGATAAGGAACAGCAAACGTGTGCAAAGGATTACATTTCCCGTTGGTTTCCTTATATGATAAATCTACACAATTCAACTTAAATTTGGCGGACCGAGGATTATTCTCTATCCATCAGTAGCAGATTTAGGATGTATGTACAAAAGGAATCCTTACGAATCGTAAAAAAGCAGTCCGAATTCTTTAGCGAATTGTACTCGCATATGGATAAAAAACAAAACATACTACATTAAGAATAAGAACATAAGAACGTCTTAAGAATATATTCGATGAATTCATTCCTTCTAAAGAACATAACTCTCATACAAATAATGAGTTTTTTTCAATATATCGATGGTTGAGAACCAGACTATTCTAAATACACTTCACTAAATTCTTCAGGAGAGCCATTTAATTCTCTTTGTATGTATTGTAAGTAAGGAATAGGTTAGTAAGAAACGCGTTTGTTGCAAGCTCATGGAGAGGAATATTTACAATTTGGTTTGATGCACACATGTAGAGACGGACATAGAACACAATGAAAAAGAAATTTCATTTTGTTAAAAAAAGGACTTACAACAGACTGGTTCTCAGCCATAGATATATCAGGGATATTTGCGAGTGTGGAGAAAGACAGAGACAGGTCTACAAGAAGAAGAGGTACAACGTAATAACAGTTACAAGATCCAGCCAAGATAAAAGAAATGCGTGATTTCCAGTAAAAATGAGGCGTGAGCTTCATCCTTTCTAGCAAAATACCTCGATTCGAAATAAGCAGAAGTAAAATGAACTTATAGAAAAGAATATGAACTGACAGAAAAAAGAGATTATCCTTTTGAGTCCACTGTAAACCGTTCTGCATCTTTACACGATCTCTAAATAATTTTGTCGTTTTGGCTGGTCTGCGCATTTTTAGCCCTGTCGTGAGTTGCCTGGTGGTAAATCGAGCTCTGACTTGAAGCTAAATCGCTGGCTGTCAGGCCGACAGCGCTGTTAGCCAGTTCACGTGTAAACTCGTATCTTGTTTGCTTGCAGTCAGCATCAAAAATAGTTCCCTATTACAGGCCGTCGAATCAACCGTTTATTTGTGTTACAAAAGAACGAGTTTATGATTGTTGTGTCGGGAAAATTGCAGAGAATCACCTGCGTTTCCGCTTAACAGTTCTTCATTGTTAGTCTGTCTGGGAAAATGTTTTGATTTCATTTTCCGCGCACAAACATTTACTAAAAATATTAAAAAATAATTTGACGATTTGTGTTTGTTGTAACCCATATATTTAACCACTAATTAAATGACCTCGCAAATACAAATTCAGTATTACCTTAAATGCGCAATTAATATTTAAAAGCTCTCCTAAAAAGATAACAATTCCAAAACTAGAATAGTGTAGAACTAGAATTTAAGACTGACTATCGATATCAAAATAGCTACATGATCTCACTTTGTGTACACGTTTGACACTCTGCATCTGCCTATTCTTCTACACCGTAAGGTTCTGTTGTTACGCCTTATCATCTATATATAGATTCCTTGATTGTAAACGGGAAACCAGAGTGGAATTCATTGTGTGAACATCCTTCGCTTTAAGTAATGACTGCACAAGGCAAACTTGGAATCGTGTTATTACATCCCTTTTCTGTGAAATTCATGGCCGCTTACGACTCTTCCAATGTACACTGTGAAGTATACACGTACATTCGAATTTTACGAAATCTGAGAAAAATCAGAACGTTAAGAATTCACTTTTTTCTTCAAAGAACGTCAATAGGGTCTGGTCCCAACATATTTATTCACGCTTCCTAATTTGTTTGCCATGGACTTTAAACGGTGTCGTTAGAAGGTACGACGTCGTTGAACCGCCCGCCTCCTCGCCTAAAACTTTATTTCATTGGTTATTAGTAGAGGTGGATTTGAATGAAATGTCTTTTTTCTTTTCACTTTATAATAATGCGGTTTTGTATAGAAATTCGTTTTATGTTATTGTGAAAAGAAATTATCCACCTTTATGTCATTTTTTGCAGGTTGCGTCGATTTTGACTGATAAGTCATTATTTACCTTTTTACGTCATTTTTACTGCAGTTTTTGCTGATTTCATCGATTTTAATATCATTACAATGGAACTTGCTTCAAACAATATTTACGATGTGCAACAAATGTTCATCATAAAATTCCTGAGTAGGTAAATGTAATTTTTCTCGTTGGTGTATTGTTATGTCAGGGGCTGAGAGTACTATATAATAGAATGTTGCTGTAACGCCTATCGGTGCCATTGTCAATTCGGCCGATTTCGCAATAAATAATGGCAGATATTTTCTTTTAAAAAACAATCCAAACCAAAGTTTGCAAGCTCAGTTCACTTGAACAAAGGTAAGAAGCCACGATTACATCACTAATATATGCATCAGCTTGAGTTGTTCATCCGAAGTGATTTTTATCATTATTTACGTCTTTTTTATTTGTTTTTACGGCATTTTACCAGCATTTTATTGATCATTATTGGCAATGTTTTAGGTCATCAAAATCCGACTCCTAGTTATTAGTGTTTCTGGGCACGTCAACGGCTGTGGTTATTAGTCCCATAAGTACAGTGAGTGTATTTCCCGGGAGGTAGCAGGGTTCTGCCGCCGCTGGGTGGTGAGGCCGGCACGACGCCATACGTCGGCTTGCAAAGGATTCCTCCCCCAGATATCTCCCCCCGCGGGGCACCCTCTCATACGACACACGATCTCCTGGCATTTGCAGTATAGTACAACATGTAAGCAGTGTGTACATGTAAAAGGAGATATGGAAGATGGTATACGATGGAAATATTTGCGCGCGATCTACGCCCCGTTTGTTACTGTACTGCTCCATCATTCGCCTGGTATTGATCCCAGAAACCACGATAAACTGTACGGATCAGAGCAGCAGGCCACTAGAATTCTCCTCCAGACAGAGGCACAATTCGACCTAGCTATGTAGTTAGTGTAGAAATTTCTGCCACCCCGGAACCCTAGGACCTCCCGAAATTCCTGTCATCATCAGGACTTCCCGATCAAAGGCATCGACATCATTGACATCAATCGAGCCCTGAGCCACCTCACCCCGCCTACCCAATGTGAAAATCCTCATCACGAGGTCTGCTCGCGGGCGCCACGTCCTTGCTTCATTCGTCCCATTTCCTTGGGTTACAAAGCAGAGCTAACTGTCCAAAAGAAGAGCTGGTTGTTTCGCGGAAGTTGAGACCTGTACTGTAGCGAGAGCAGGATCTCACCCCCACCTTTATTTTAAGTTCACAATACAATATGTTTAATTTTGGAAAGGATCTAATCTTTTACTGAATGGGTTTTAAAGACATAGAGAATGAAACCTTTATAGTCCATATTAACATCACTTGACTCGAGAGAGTCAAGTGATGCTAATACGTATAGTAGTATAATATGTATACTACGTATAGTAGTATAATATGTATACGTATAGTATAGTATAATACGTCAAGTAGACTTGACGGTCTACTCTTCGAAGCATTTATCGTTAGTCATTCCGTTTGTATACCATCATGCTTAAGAAGAATGTTATGCGTACAGGCCATAGCAGGTATCTCCCGTGTACATGCTTTAATATCCAATGAACTCTCGAGGTTTTGTATTACTTCTGCATTGAGACAATTTCCGGTAATAGAATTCATAGAAAACTAAAAACAACCAATCTTCGAAAAAACGGTGATAGCACTCCACCACTTAAAACACTATTGTTTGTACACAACAACACCACAAACAACAACAATAACATTACTACCACGATGAAGAACACAATCACCAACACGACCACCACCAATAACACGTATCATAAACAATAATATTGTCGTTCGAAATCTACCACTCCAATGCACTCGTATTCACAACGACGCTCGCGAAATAACTGGTAGGAAAAGCATAGCATTGCACACTTCGCACAAAAAGTGGAAAATAAAAAGTGAAGGCTGTCAACCTTTCTAAACAAGAAACTGCACCCAACAAATGCGTATTGTGAATCAACAAACCTAATATCAAATGAAGATAAATTCGCCAAACATCCCAAAAACATTCATTCAATACCGTCAAAAATTGACTTAACTTGTGTACTTTCAATACAAAGCGAATTCATAAAATTAAGATGCAGCTATATATATATATATATATATATATATATATATATATATAATGACACATTTATTGATTTTCAAATGAAATACCTCGATCAATAAATTACTTACAGATGTGTTTTCAGACTTAAACATTGAAGCCGATACTCTTGAGGGGAATCTCGGGGTGGTGCATTTAGGTTGGCAAGAAAATTGAGAAATGCTTTAAATGGGAATCTATAGAAATTTGGTATTTTTCTCGGAGTACTTCAAGTCTAGCAACGTCCCATCTTCGCTCCACGGCGAGATCCTGCCTCCTCCGCTCTGGGAGGCCCTTGCGGTGTACGCATGTGTCGCTTTCTATCGAATCGATGCTGTACTAAATCGAACAGAGAATGATCGAGTGCTACAATGTTGAAGCATAGGGATGCGCAGACCGTTGGATGTCTAATGTTTCGCAGTATTAAACTGCCATAAGAAAGTGATGTCACGTATCGGTAAACTGCCTGGCTTGCAACTAGTTGACAGAGAGGGTGCCCGAAGGCGTTCTTTTATTTCATATTCATCGATAGTGCTGTAATATCTCGAATATTGAATAAAATTAAATAGAAAAAAGCATATTCCTAACATTTTAACATATACGAAGTATTTTGTTGTTATATGTGTACGCTGAAAGTTTGGAAGAGAAATGAAATACCTTCACATATTCCATTCGAGCTTTTACTTTATTTACATATTGTAAACTCGTATCCTCAGAGGCATGCAGTTGGATACCGAAATTGGAAATATGGTAGTGAACAAGCGTGTAGATCTAATCGCCAGGAGACTTTCTCTTTTTTCCTCTACCGTCGCCGCCGTCGGAGCAGCGTTCGCGGAACACAAAAGCTACGCGGCGGCTCCAGAATAGTCGTCCGCCACAGCTGCCATCGCCTCCGCCATCGCCTCCGCCATCGCCTCCGCCATCGCCTCCGCCATCGCCTCCGCCATCGCCTCCACCATTGTTTCCGCTATCTCCTCCGCTAACGCCACCGCTCTCGCCTTCGATTCCATCATCGCCATCGCCTTCGACTCTACCATCGCCATCGCCTCCGGCATATTCGCAATCGCCTCTGCCTCAATCCATCGCCTCCTTAACGCTTCCTTAACGGCTCCGCCAACGTCTCCACCAACGCCTCGGCCAACGCCTTCACAGTCTCCGCCAACGCCTACGCCCTCATCGCCGCCAACGCCTCCGCCATTGCTTCCACCATCGCCTCCGCCATCGCCTCCGCCAACGCTTCCACCGTCTTCTCCAACGCCTCTGCCATCGCCTCCGCCATCACCTCCGTCTCTGCCTCCGCCATCACCTCAGTCTTCGCCATCTCCTCCTTCTCCGCCATCGCCTCCGCCATCGCCTCCACATCTATCGTCTCCACCATCTCTTCCGACACCTCCGTCTCCATTCCTGTCGCTGCTCCACATTTGCTTGCGCGCGTGCGGCCCGCAGGGCGAAGGGGAGGGCGGGTTGCGCCACACGTGGCATGGGCCTGGCTGCTTGTCGAAGGTCACACACTGGGAGTCATCGAGGAGTCGCGCAGGTGCCGCGCCGGGGAGCTGTTCCGAATTCGACGCTGCGGACAGAACTCCTCTCGCACGTACGTACGCGGTGTACAAGTTCAGACTACTCCCGTGGTTCTAACATTTCAGCCATCGCGATACCCTCCAACTTGCACTTCACACTTTGGCGCAAATGCGAAGTCGACAGACTTTCAATAAATAGAGTGTGGCTAGAAGAAACCCTTTCATAAAGAAGATCACAAGAGGAAAAGGCAGGAGTTCGCGGAGGAACAGTACACAAGGGCACTAAATACTGGACTCAAATAATATTCTCGGGCGAGAGTATATTCAATGTGATTTGATCTGACGGAAGATGTATCAATGAAACAAAGTATACAATGAAACATGGATATGGGAACATAGTGGAGTGGGTAAGATATCTGTAAAGTTAATCCAATTTAATAATTTTAATACGAAAATTAACTATAAATGTTGTTCGAACGTATGAAATGTGCATATTTTATTATTTACAACCAATTTTACAATAAGTTTCATATTATTTCATATTTTGGGGAAATATGAAATATGTCTTGGGGAAAATAAAATGTTTCCATTATTTTGACAAGGTTCATACATATATCCTTCGACGTAAATGATGCACATTCGTAATATTTAGCGTAGGCACATCTCAAGGTTACATGTGCGAAAATTGACTTTCACAATCGCAAACTTTTGTTCGATTCCTCTCGAATCTCAAATTGATCTATGTGATGAATAGCGTAAGGATGTTTATAACTTAAAGGTTTTTTTAGAAATATGCAAGCATTCATGACCTAAAATATATGAAAATATGACCATAAATATGACTTTAAAATATTTTGGTTGCATTTTCGTAACCTTAAAAAACTATTCGCCGTTTAAATAACTTTTATATTGCAAATATACGTTTAAAATCTACCAAATCTACACACCTTCGGTTACGTATCCTCAGAGAACACATAAAGTACCCCCCAAAATTAAAATATTGGTTTCAATTTCAAGGGCCAGGCACATCAGCCAGATCGATTGAGGAATATCAATTTCAGAGAAAACAGAGTGAACCGTTCAGCCGCTGGCGTTGTTCACAGACTTTTGCCGTCATTCGATTTTTCAGTACCAAGGACTAACAAAACATGGATTCTCATAACACCACGTGATAGAGGAGTTTTTTTTTATTTAGCAATTGGATTTATCCACTTTGTTGTTACCAGGGCTCTAATCTCTACTCTGTAACGAGAAAGTAAATTGTATGAAATTGGATAACAATTAAGGGAGATTGCATGTGAGATACAATAGCTCATATTAGATCCATTGTTCTGTCCATTTCTATTTTTTATTTCATTTTTTTTCTAAAATGTGCTTTCCTTATCAGTACCCACGTACGCAAGGATAGTACATCATTTCGACCCTTGATCTTGAGATCTTTAAATAACTCTCAGACCCCTTTCATTCTTAGTGTTTCCTACGATTGATAGATAATATACGTACACGGATACCTTTCTACCATGGATCATTAAAGATTTTTTTAGATTTCAATACTACCGTACATGAAACGATGTGGGTAGTGAAAGAAATCTAGTAATCAAGGTCCAAATGTGGTATTTTCAAACGAATAGTGCTCTATTAAAGGAATTTTCCAACGCATAAATCTATCGGCCATGAGTTTATCTATTTTTTCCTCATTCAATTAACTTTACGATTATTCGTAGCAATTTGGTGGGTCACAGTACACTTTAAGAAATAACCAAAGAGAAGAACCTTCTTTTGTGTTATTTCCTTGATCTTTTTCAGGATACACATCGCGCTCTCCGCCTTGAATGACCGCACCCCGCTCAGATGAGTTCGAAAGCTACTCCAGAATTTGTATCGCGAACACTACATTTGTAACTGCTCAAAGAAAAACATGAAACGTAACGGTACGACTGTACAAATACGCCCATACGTATGAATTCCGTTGGGACTTCAGACAACATTCCGGCACCCATTGCGTAGATCCAATTCCTTGAAGTGAAATGATAAAGTATTAAAATGGGCTAAATCGACTCCTGGAAAATTCTAAAATGCCATTCATAAAATCCTAAAATTCCGGCTCTTAATGATAATATACTCAATAGTAATTGTATGCCTAGCTCACTAGTTATTTACAACGTTGTTTGACTCTACTCCCCAATTTATTCTTGAAAACTAAAAAGATTTTCAATAATTTGCTTCATTCGTATTAGGAAATTCTTTTCAATGAAAACAAATTGTCATAAATATAAAAGAGTTGAAAGAAAATCATTTGAATAAATATTGATTGTAGGAAAGAATTTAGATTATTTCATGCAAAGTTCCCTACTTTTCAGGACACCTCTTTTAAAGTTTGCACAGATTGGAAAAATCGGGATGCTGTGATAAATAGATGAAAGTTGATGCATTGTATCCAAACGCTAGTAAATTCTCACCATTGAAAAACCGACGTACGAGTAATTACCGAAATCAATAATGGGATAAGTTAAAAGTCATGCCCTGAAAAGTAGGGAAAGTTAACTTAACCACAAATTTACTGCGCTTACAGATATAGCTCGACGACTGTGACTTGATTTCTCTACATTAGTGGCTGGGCGGTTTTAAGCGGACAAGTTGCTTGACAGTACTGCGCACCAACTCATCCGATCCCAGTGGAAAGAGAACGAGTCAAAGCCGTTGCCCAACGTATTGCTTTCACACCAGCGTAGATTTATTGCCTAGCGAATGGCTTAGACCCATTAGCATCACTATTTATGTCTCCACTGTTCCACTTGTGCCTTGTAAATTTGCATAACTTTGTGCGAGATACGTACTTGAATCGCTTGTTGTAACGACGATCTTGCGCAGTTGAATGTCTTTCTCGACTGTCTTGCACAGGTGAATGAGGTCTGGACCTGAAACAAATGGAAATGAACTTGCGTAAGAATAGAAGAACGTACGAATTAAAACATTTATGATTTACATTTTCACAAAATGCATTATGACAAGTTCCATTTTCTTTATCTGTAATATTAGTGTAAAGCTCGTTTCTCACCACAGGCAGCCTTCATAATAATTACTTCCTATCTTGCCTTGTTTTACGAAAACCATTCGCAAGGTTTCGAATTTGGGGGAAAATGATTAAACTTAAACTATTTTTTTTCTTTTCGTTTCCTTGTTCTCAATAAAGAATCAATTAAAACAAAATATACACAAAAATTTACATTCTAAGTACATTCATTACTTGTAATTCATTAAAAACTGGAATGCGTATAAAAGTGTTAATAATCAAAATCCACATTCCAATCTACTGCCGACAGATTTTTTTCTGTTTTCTTGAATCCTTTAATTTACTTCCATCATCCTCGCAGGTTCTCCTTCTTCCACCCTTTAGCTGTCGTCTTCCCCCTCCACGTCCTTTTCATTGCGGATCATGACACTCGTGCGCCTCTATTGTGCATCGCCTCACGCACCGGAAACGAATACAAGGCGCGCGAGGAGTGGCGGCGCGGGGAGCGGGGAAGCAGTGAACCAAACGCGCGAGTCGTCTCTTTGCCGACTGATGACAAAGAGACACGTCACGGTTTCGATCTAACGGCCAACTGCCCATATTTTCTTCAATACAGGGATGTTAAGTAAACATAGATTTTTTTTGATTGACTGGTGATTCTGGGTTCTTTTTTGATTGACTGGGATTGTAATCGCGCGGCGAAAAATCGCGATTTAATCATATATTGCGCTGGTCTGGAAAAGAAAAAGTGGATAAATCTTTTTCCTATACTATTAAGTTAATTATTTCCTCTAACACTTTGTGGAGTCGAACCCATGTTTTATGGGTCATTAATACCGTGATCAACGCAAGTAAGAGAGTCGCACGGGGATAACATCCTGTCTAAACGAAGGCGGGCCTTCCAAACTCATCATCGTTTCATTTTAAATGATTGCAGGTTTCCCAGACTGACAAGGCAGATTATAAATGAAGCGGATATGAGGATTCTGTTTCGAATGCAGCAGTGGTAGACAAACAGAGATAGAGTCCCAGATTCGTACAGATGAAAAGCGAGATACTTTAGCGATAGCAAGCGCCTGACTTCCTTTGAACATTGATTACTCAAGTTAGAATATTGCTGGTTTCTCATCTCTGGCCATAATTATGTCTATTAACCACTAGCAGACGAAATAACACGTGAGAAACGTCTCACACTTAGTATTCTTCTATTTTCCCTTCTTCAATACTTTTCGTCCCATCCTTCTCGTCAGCTTCACATTGGCCAAGCGATTGACGGAACAGTAACCTACCGAACAGGCTACGGGCAGTTGGCGATATTTCCTTCCTCTTTCTTGTCCTATCTTCACGCCTTAATCACGCACACACTTACAATCACTACACTACCACACATGCCGGAAGACCAGTCAGGCGCTTGAAGTTGATTTCGACTGAGGCAGTGACCAGCTGAGGGGAAATACCTGGATGTGGGCAACACCTCAAGCCGATGTGTAGTTCGGCTCCGGATCTCGCCATCCCGTCGGGAAAAAACACAGCTTCCTCTCGTGATAAAATCATGCCCTAAACTTGGGGTACTATTGACCATAGCAGTTGAATCGCCCGAAAACACGAGTAAATCAAATTAAATCGTTTGATTCTTCGTTCGTCGATATTCTAGGTAGTACCGAACTACACATAACTAATGTGTATTTCCTCTTTCCGGTTCGTTATCTGAAAAAAAATACCTCTATTCGCCAATGTCATTACTTTGTATGTGCGAGTGTATTTAATCACAGTTCCTGTTTTTTAGACCAACTCAAATCATCAAGTATTGCTTTAGTCCTTCCCTCCCTGCCTCCATGACTGATCTCTCCATTTGCACTTCGTTTCCCTTTCAAACACACACACACACACATCGCGGCTGACTTCTGGATTTATTTTCAATTAATGAGTTAATATTAACTTACTTACTAAAGAAACCCAAAATTATTATTTTATTTCAAGAAAAAATGTGCAGATATTCGCCATCAGTATGAGTGTCAATTCTCCGCCAACAGAATAATTAAACAGTATTATTCATATAAAGATCATCAAACATCCAAGTTAACCCTTTCAAGTTCGTTTTCCTTGTTTTCATTTCAGTTAGGTTTCCCTCTGACATCTGAGAAAACACAAGACCTTTGTCTGTGTTCTCGCTTTCTGGCACTAGATGCTGATAGCTTTTGATGAATGTAAATATTTACGTTGAGAAGGTCGAAAGAAAGGCTGAGCACGATTTGTTATTTCTGGTAAGACATCCACTTCAAATGAAACGCTTTCAAAATACTTCGGAAATCGGAATCAAGTGTGTGAAAATAAGAAACAATTGAGAATTTGGTCATACGAGCTTCAACAGAAAAGACATGCCAAGAACGGAGTAATTGTACGAATATAATTCGTAATAGTGTCAGGGAATCCAAATAAAGTTGTTCACGTTAAGTGCATCTATGCGCCGCCGCCCGGCGCCCCGGCGCCCGGCCCGCGCGCCCGCGCGCCGCCGCGCCGCCGCGCCCCCGCGCCCCCGCCGCCGCGCCGCCCGCGCCGCCCGCGCCGCCCGGCCGCCCGCGCCGCCGGCCCCGCGCCGCCCGCGCGGCCCGCGCGCCACGCGCGCGCGCGCCCGCGCCGCCGCGCCGACCCGCGGCGCCGCCCGCCGCGCGCCGCGCCGGCCGCCCCGCGCGCCCGCGCGCCCGCGCCCGCGCGCGCGCGCCCGCGCCGCCCGCGCGCCCGCGCGGTCGCGCCGCCGCCGCCGCGCGCCCGCGCGTCCCGCCGCCCCGCAGGCGCGCCGGCGCCGGCGCCGCGCCCCGGCCGCCGCGCGCGCCCCGCGCCGCCCCGCGCCGCCCGCGCGCCCGGCCGCCCGCGCGGCCCGGCCGCCCGGCCCCCGCCCCGGCCCCCCCGCCCCCCGGGCCGCCGGCGCGCCCGCGCAGCCGCGGCCCGCGCCGCCCCGGCGCCCGGGCGCCCCGCGAGCCCGCCCGCCCGCGCCGCCCGCGCCGTGCCGCGCGCCCCGGCGCCGCGCCGCGCCGGCGCCCGCGCGCCCCGGCCGCCCGCGCCGCCCGCGCCGCCGGCCGCCCGGCCGCCGCCGCCCGGCCGCCCGGGCCGCCCCGCGCCCCGGCCCGCGCGCGCGGCCGGCCGGCGCCCCGCGCGCCCCGCGCCGGGCCGCGCCTGTTGGAGCTTTCCGTGCGCAGCTCGCCAACGCGCCGTGCCGGGCGGCGGGCGCGTTCGGCTCGCGCGGCGGCGGGAAGAAGGGGGGGGCGGGCGGGGGTGCAGACCGAATCGTATCAGAATGAGTAAATGCTTGTCCGAGGGGGTGACGAAGGCGAACTCCCGCGGGAGAGTGTTTGGGGTTTGCGCTTGTTTTAGACGAAGAGCCCCGCGGTTTTAAATATCCCAGCCGAAGCGACCGGCCGGTCTCCACCGCGCCGCTTTGCCCTCGCCCCACGTGCCGCCAGCTCCGACGCTTCCCACGCGCTCAGAATGCACCCGATCATTGGAGGAGAAGTCTAGCAGCCGCCTGCTCTGATCGGTAGTTTTCCGTGTGTTGTCCCATTAACCCGAGGGGAATGCAGGAGCAATACCCGAACAAACGGGCCACGGACCGGTCGCGATTGTTTCTTCCTCTTCCTACCCTCATTCCTAATTTGCACACTACACTAGCACACACGTCGGAAACTAGTCGGGAGCCTAGAGCCTTCCTCGGCTGGGGCGGTGCCTCGATGAGGAAGATTCTTGGAGGATATCCATTCACATGTAGACGTCTAGTTCCGCACCAGATCCCTCCGTCTAGCTGGGAGGTACACCGCCACTTTCCGGAGTAAATCATTCACCAAACTACCCGGAGTAGTGATAATAGCAACAGACGCGCTCGGACGCAATCAATAATTAGTTGCATCCCGTCGCCTACGCGCGTGCCCTGCCAATGACGCCTCCGCCTGCGCCCGACAGCGCGCCCCGAAACGCAACGATTGCTGTCTAATGGGGCGGATTAACATGTAGGATACGATGTGCCACAATGCTGTCTTCAATAAACATTTTAGCATTATTAGTGCAGACAAATGCTGTTATATGTTGAGCGGCACACGTACTACGTATCTAATAGCGTCTGTAGGGAGACTTGATCGAGGACTCATTTTCACGACATTGTTGCTGATATATTTAATTTCTTACACTCGTTTCAACTGGCTAAAATCCTATTTATTCTCTATCAAATAAACAAAAAAAAAATTTGGGGGTCAATTGAGTTTTATTTAAAATTTTATTTGCGATTTTCAGTAATTACTTTCTGTGTGCAATCGAATATCAAGAGGGTTGGAGACTGTCATTGCTGGGGTTAATGGGACACGTTAGGTTTTCAGGTGAATCAGCTAAGTAAAGAGCGAGATTGCTAGGCTATATGTTCCTTGTGTTTCGGAGATTTCCAACCCGAAGAAACTGTTATTATTATGATTGTACCAACACGTTTCTGCCTTTACAGCATTGTACTGTTTAACCGTTATTGTAGAGTTTTGAATAGATGTACAGTACAAGTATGTCTACAAGTGTGTGAAGAAGATACCTGCTGGTTTAACTAAAACGTAATTTCGCAAGGGCTGCCTAGAGGAGGAAATATTCACGAACCATTATACAGAACCAATTTCTTCCCCTTACTCATCTCCGTGCCGTGATCAGACACTGTATTTTCTTCCCACGGGAAGAGAAATCAAGAGAAGTAAGAAGTGGAAGGAATACATTTCCTTTCACTTTCAACTTCTCTTGATTCTTCCTTCCTTCTACTTTTCTTCGTCTTTTCTTCTCTTACTTATTATTTTACTTTTTCTCATCTTCTGTCCTAATCCCTTCGTCTTGTCTTTCGTTAATTTAATTTATCATTTTTCATACTCTGTTTCTCTTTACATCGCCATTGCTTCCTAATCATAATAAGCTACACTACTGCCTTCATTTCACGCCTTCACAAAAAACGTAAGCGCTACGAGGTCGCAAGTGTCTCCCTCACAGTTATCGGCGCCCAGCACCCCGCTAGCACCCGGCTGTATTTTAGCTTTGTTTACTTTCATTCGGAACCAGAAGAAACTTACGGATCGTGATTGCATGATATCTGCAAATGGCCGTGCGTGGCAGATTTATATAAAATGCACAGACCTAGGACGAGAGCTGGCTTTGGTCATGTTTCGATATTGTATTTCTTCGATCAGTACGTCAAAATTTTTAAATGAAAATTATGCCAATAGTTTGTTGTTTCCGAAAAAGGCTTCAAGAATTTTATTTCCGATCGCTGAATGACCACAAGAGTCCTAATTTATCTACCACCCGGAAGGAGTATGTTGGTAAACTTTGACGAAGCTGTGTTGATGATATCACAGTAGGTTAGACATCAGTGGTATCGAGTTACTCCGTACTTTCCGATTGACTACCACATAACGCCCCCCTCCCCCATCCCCTCATCCGCCGTCCAGGGAGGTGGGTCGCCCTCCGCTCGCCACGTGGGCAACGCACTCGACCCTTCCGCCCTCCGTCTGGGGAGCGTCTGCCCGCGGCCCTTCGGCCCTTCGCCCCTACGCTGCCGCCGCGTTGAGGGATGTCGCGCTCATTCCGGCCGTTTCCTGCTCGCCCCATCAGTCACGCCCCATCGACCCGGCCTCTCCGCCACGCCACGCCACGCCACGCCGTTTCTCGTTTCAGAATATTTTATGCCCGGGGTGAGAAATCGCCCGTAGCAGAAGAAATAGGCTCGTTTTCCCCAGAACATAAAGAATGGTTGTAAAAGTAGTTGTGGGCGATATTTTCTTACATATTGGCATGTCAGCTTTGTTATGTAATTAGAAGAAATTTGAACATTGCAAAATACAAAAATTCTTATATTAAAAAAAGGACATGATGATAAGTATGAACGAACACAAAATTTGACGAATTTGATAACAAATCCGTAAATAAATGTTTTATTTAGAATTGTTATAATTTAGAATATACGAATCAGAGTAATAAAAAAAGCAAAACATGTGACAGTGGCGAGGGATACAATGGTTTGCATGACATGTTTGTAAGTTTCGAACGATTAGACATGCTGGGTTAAACATGATGAAGCACGTGGCTGAGATGATTTCTATTAAGAACATAGCCAACATCCTTAATTTGGAGAAAGCGTTTTCCGAAAAGCAGAGGTAAGTTTCAACACTCCCACAGACGAACCGGAGGTCAAGAAGCAGCTATTACATGACCGTTTTCACACACAGACCATTAAAATAATACAGATTGACAAACTAGTATCTGTTATTGAGATCTTCTCTTTCGACGTGTAAATATGTTAATATGTAACGAAATATGTTAGAAATATTTAGTAATAGGTAAAAAAGTAATAAATAGAACATAATTGTTCAAAAATATGAAAGTAAGTAAAATAATGATTGTTTTAATTTATTAATTATGTATCTAAATTCTACATTATTGTTGCTACAACACGTACATTCTTGCATTATTAGTAACAATTTCCTAATATTTTAATACTTCAACACACAATGTTTAAAAATAACATTAAATAATATAAATTATTTTAATACAATTATTATTATTATTATTATTATTATTATTATTATTATCACTATTATTATCATGATCTACATTTTAGTGTTATTCCCTGACAAACTGACAGTTTTCCCATAAACCAATTTTCCGGTACCAAAACCCCATAAAACGTGTATTATAACCCCACAACGTGTTACAAGAAGTAATTTACTACATCAAAGAAACACGAATAAGGAAAACTAACACACGTATGATAAAATCTATACAGTTTTGTTCGAGCACTATTTTTAAATTTACTGTACACAATTGACCATTTCATTCTTTATTCCTGACGATTCAGCTATTTGTAGGGTGAAGTTAATACTATTTTTTATAACAGAGAATGAGTTCTCTGCGTTCATCGATCTTCTGAACAATTTTGATTCACAGACTCTTTTGAATTTTCATATCACGAGTCACCTTTCTTACAAGCGCACATGGACTCACGCAGAGAATGAATATTACATCCATCTACCTTAACTACAACACATCAGAGTGTGACCACTGCCTTTCACTTCGTGTTCACGAGAAATAAGTTTTAGGACATATCTAAACGGCCCGTGGCAAGTTGCAGTGAATGTGTGTTTCTCGAGATACGCACCTAACAACGCGTGACACATAAAGGTTATTCTTGCCTTTGATGTTGCGAAAAGCAGCAAACGTCGTGATATCTTTCTCTGAAAATAGAGCTTTTTCCCTTTCTCAAAGTAAATAGTTACTGCAAGTAAATGGATATTTTGAAACAATTTACTCCGATGTCGCTTTCACTACATTTTTTTATTTCACAGGTTAATGGATAATTGTGACAAAAAACTATTAAAATTTCGCATATAGTCCACACTATAAGTAAAATATAACAATGTCCAAAAATGCACTGAATGGCTTTTTAAAGAAATGTTATCAACATTTACGAAAAAATAAAATTATGAACTTACCACAGAATTGTATTTAATAAACAAATTTTAAAATATCAATTTGCTAATGAAAAATGTTTATTTTTGCAGTCGAGTAGTTTCTCTGTTTTCTCCCTAGTTAAGTACTATGAAGTACTGTAATACATTTTTTGTAGTTTGCCACAAATTTTCATCTCTAAAATGCAGATAAAATGCAGACATTTCATGACCTTGTACAAGGGTTTTAGAAACAAATTCATTGTTTCTTCCCCAAATTCATGACATTTATTGTTTTTTAAAGAGATGGAAATTAAAAGCATAATTTAATTTTTAATTTGTGTACCTTATTTATAAATTTTTATAATTTATAAAAGACGCAACAAATATGAAATAAGAGATTAGGATATGCGATCGAAATTCATCAGTGTGTTCGAAAGTCTTCTAAAGGTTTGCGTTTTAGAAGTGTCATATTTGGCTAATTACCTTTACTCAGACCACCCACCAATAGCTGTTGCTCATCAAGCCCTAGTTTTTTGTATTTTCTTCTAATGCTGTCTGTTGGAGCCAATAAACAGACCCATGGAACGAAACTTCCCGCATCTCCATCGCAATCCAATACACTTTTACAGAGCTCGGGCCTCAATGGCCCATTAAAGGCTTCTTTTGCGTCACGCGTTGTTTTAACCCAACCAGCCAACGCCCCTTTGCTTCGGTCCACGCAAAAAGATCGCACGCTGACGCAGGCACGGCTCGCAACGCGCGTGACGCACGCATTTTCCACCCCCACCCCACCCCACCCCCACCTCGCGCCACGCCGCGCCAGCGTTCTGTTTGCAATGAGCGTTGCGCGTCTCCGTGGGTGTGTCGCTCCATTGTACAAACCGAAGGTTCGCACAGTGCAAGGGTATTTTTTTATAGTCCCCTCCACAGTACCCTTGAGCCGAGATTTAAAAAAAAATATATTTCGGATACATCAGTTACTGCCTTAATGCTTAAGCAGATAGACGGAGGACTTTGTCTTAATAACTAACAAAAAATTTGATTTAATCTAATTGTAATCTAATACAATCTAATTGTAAAAGAAAATTCACAGTTTATGTTAGAGTAACATTTGCCGATCTGGATAATCGAGGTGGCTAGAGCGCTTGCGGACTCGGTGCTTCTATCTGAAGGGTCGCGGGTACGAGTCCTGCTGTGGGCCTGGCCTTACAAGTCTGCTGACCACAGACCGAGGAGCTCGCAAGTGTGTCTAGGGTAAAATGTTCATATGTGTCCCCATGAGGGACACATATGAACCCCGAATGGGTACCCGACGCGGATAGTCTAAATCGACATCCCCTGACGCTGGCAAAAGCCCCAAGAAGAAAGAAAAAATATCTTAGAGTAACATTTTATTTTACTATAGTACTATGACGTATATGACTCTTTAAACCGTTTTTATTTTTTACCGATACTTTATTGCTTGCAATTGATTTCAATACGGAGCTCTACATACTCTTCTTAATTTACCTGGATCAAAAGGATCGTGGTGACGAGGGAAATATGAAAAGAGTCCAATAACGCTACATATTCTCTTATGGAGAAAATGATGAAAGGTAATTATGAGAGGAAAATATGAACAGACAAATGTAGTTAAGTTAACATGCAGTTAACTAGTAACAGGTAATTGTGAATAATTAAAATTAGGTAAAAGGTACTATCTTTTATATATCATAGGCGTAACCTTATTACATCCTTGATGCATAAAGAACAATAAGAGTAATTTCTTAATTTTTAGTTGTTTTTATAATTAGATACGAAGGATGCAAAATTTGGCCGGTTTTCTATCAACAGACCGATACGCGTCCAATGACACTTCGTTTGTCCCCAAATAGTGCACCGGAAAGGGTCTAATGAGTGATGGGTTTGAGGGTCTAAGGCTCTGACTGATGGAAGGACGGATGGTTGACACGCTAGTTACAGAGGAGTTTCTCTAAGAAGGGACCACTTTGACAGGGCGGGAGACAAATGAACGTCATGCAGGGCAGAGAGTGATGAAGCCATTTACAAACGAGCTAACTGTAAATGAACGCACTGACAAACTGAGTGTATGGACGTAACTTGCAGTTATATTGTCAGCTAATCAGTAGTTATCAAAGCGGTCCTTTCTTATAGTAATATCTGAGGGGCGAATTTCATGAAATGTCTTTTT
This sequence comes from Gryllus bimaculatus, assembly GCA_017312745.1. Lineage (NCBI taxonomy): Eukaryota > Metazoa > Arthropoda > Insecta > Orthoptera > Gryllidae > Gryllus > Gryllus bimaculatus. The sequence continues at coordinate 6,460,743 of BOPP01000052.1, read as the reverse complement.
TCTTTTCACTTTTGGACAGTGCCGTATAGTATAGAAATTCATTTTATGTTATGACAAAAGAAAATGAACCATTTTTATATGCCTGTTTCTGTACTTTCTGTCGATTTTGACAAATAAGTTATTTTTTACTTTTTACGTAATTTTTAATGCATTTTTTCGTTGATTTCATCAATTTTAATAGCATTTTATTGGAATTTACTTCAAAAAAATATTTACGAGGTGCAACAAATATTCACCACAGAATTCCGGAGTAGCATATTTGATTTCTTCACGCATTCTGTGACACGTATCAGCGCCATTGTCAGTTCTGCCGATTTCGTGTTAAATAAAGGCACAAATTTCCTTTTAACTAAGCTGATTCGCATGAACAAAAGGAAGAAGACTCGATTATATCCGTAACACATCCTATAGCTTGAGGTGTTCATCTGAAGTGGTTTTGATCAATTTTTAAACGTCATTTTTCTTTGTTTACAGGGCTTTTCAAAGCTTTTTAATTGCATTTTATTGATCATTTTCGGCAATGTTTTATGTCATCAAAATGCACCCCCTAGAAATCTCTCCATACCCGATGACTATATGCAGGATTTGTGATTGGAAACATTTAGCGTACGTGGCGGCGATCGGAGCATGCAATTATCTTTTGAGAGTTCAATCTAGTTTCTCTTCAGCACAATAATTTATTGAGTCCGTTCCAGGATAAAAAAGAAAGGTATGTAGTTTAAATGGAATAACTAAATATATCTCAAACCTATCACGTGTCACTTTACCAAGGAGAATTATGGTTCAAAATGTACATTTTGCAGCAAGATTACAAAATTACTACCATTTTCTGAACGAAATACATTAACGAACATTTCGTTACAAGCAACATACACGAATGCAAATTATCGTTACAAGCAACATAAACGAATGAAAATTGTTAGCATTAAAATAATGAATGAATACAGGAATTTGCGGAGCTAAAAGCTGAATAATACACAGTCTATCTCAAGTAACAAGCCATTCAGAAAAGATCCGTGCAATTCAGACGGCAATTCAACAATTTAAAGCACAAAATAGTGAGATGGAGACAAAAAATGGGCACGATAATGCACTGGAGTCCCATAACTCAAATTTTGATAAGTCTCGAAATTTATTATTTTGAGCAGTCTCGAAATGTATTATTTTCTCCCTCTCCCTTTTTTCATATGATTTACACTACATGAGTAATTCCGCAATTCTAGAACTATTATATTGCAATATTCGGCGAGTCGATTTTTTCTTTCGCACTTACATTCTAAATATCGAGGTCTGAGAGTATTTCTTAGGAGGCAACCGCGTCGCGGTAAAGGCGCAAGTGGAATCCAAAGAGAGCCACTTGCAGCGCAACGCGACGTCCAAGAGAAGCCGAAGCACTGCCACTGGAAGCGCCCGCGCGAAAACAAGTACAATGGAAGTTTGCACTCCAACTTTGATTCCTGCAATTTCCTGTTATCCTCACTCCCTACACATACATGCTCTACACATGTTTACACTTACATGCACTACACTACCACACATGCCGGGAGACCGGTCGGGAGCTTAGAGCTTGTCCCGACTGCAGCGGTGCCCCGCTGGAGGGAGATACTTGGTTGGGGAAAATTACTCTAGCCGACAGTACATGGGCACCGGATCTCGCCATACAGCGAGGTAAGATTATCACCCCCACCCCCACAAACTGTTCCTTCTGAGCAAAACATGCACTACACTTATAGGACTAATAAACTTAGCAGCTGACGCGCCTGTAATCACTAGTAATCAATCAATTGTATTTTATTTTTGCCTCCTTCGCCCATCCTAAACAATTGAAATTTCGAAATGCGATAATTCGATATCATATGCGAAAACTCGAATATTTTTTCTATTTTAATTTCGAGATACTGCGAGGCTTCGGTATTTCCTAGGAGGATATCGTGTCATCATCCCGGGACAGAGAGCAAGCGCCAGCGCAACGTGAGTTGATGGCGTGACGGGGAGAAGCGTCGCGTGGACCAGTAACACGCACGCCAAATTAAACTTCTGTAGAAGTTCGGCTACTCAAATTTAAAGGGTTGCAATATCTTGTAATGTTGATGTTCTTTTTTTCTTCATTTCCCTCCTACATAATAAATTCCGCAATTCTAGCCCTCAGTCCAAACGTTCTATTACTCGATTTTGCTTTTCTCCCATTTATGTCGATGAATGCAGGTGCTTTGCATTTCCTACGAAAAAATCGGCACAACGGAAAGTACGAGTGCAATCATGCGAGTATGATGTAGATGAGCGCAGGCGCAACACGGTGCTTTGGGAAGCAGCCTTGGGGTCACGTGCACTGGGGCTGACTGGAGCTGACCGGACAGAATGTGCTGAGCGAACGTGCGGAGA